>OU015464.1:275965-875965 GCA_907164805.1 Brachyptera putata
AAAAAGAAAAAGATAAAAAAAATTTGAATGTGGCAACATTGTCAAAGTGAGGGTAGAATTGATCTATCGATCATCAAGCTAGACAAGCAGCCCGCGCCAATACCTGCACCCAGATTCCTCGCCACACTGCCTCAAACCACAGGAACTATGACAGATCCACATAACATATGCTATCTAGTTATTCCGCGTCACAATGTCATCATCCTAATCCTCTTTCCGCCGACTAGCTATATTTTATTCTCTGGTAATAATGTAACCGAGAGATTCTTCCAGAAGCCAGCTCAATAATTGACAAGTTCGGGTTGACCGAAAGGGGAAACTCGAGAAAGCCGCCCTAAGCTTGAAATATTACTGTTATAAAGTTAATTTCATGGCTGATATAGACCCTCCCTAACAACATAAATAAATGGACTAATGATCCCTTGGTTATATAGCTTTAGATACGAAATTACGAACTTCACGTCGGAAGTAATACGACCTCTTATATATATTAGATGACATGCCTGGTCTGAAATTCACAGTCTTTCTGACTGACCTTTAATGTGTGTTCAGTTTTATGATTCGTGTTCATCAGAAATCAATTCCAAGTAAGAACTTCTCTGTGACTTGGTTCAACACAGAAGAATGTGGCCTATGAAGGAAGGGCTCTTTGATCTGTGATATTGGTGAAACACGACTGTACCTAACACGCGATAATGTACAGCTTCGTAATGTCAGAACAAAATATAAACACGGACATAACTTGAATGAAACACTTTTAATGTTGTTCAATACGTTAAACATGTAAAGAGATAAGCACAGTTATTATAGAAATCGGTTGCTAGAATAATAACCTGTGGCCTGAACGAGAACTGCATGCAGGCTTATCTCTAGTTTCATATTCATGCATATATAGAGGCCTATAGGAGAGTCAAATTAACTCCACTCAATACTATATAACATACATTTTCCTTTATACATATATATATATATATTGTGTTTAACGACGCACTGTTATGATAGCGCAGATCTATTGGCGTCGGATGGATGATTAATGAGATGATGGGATGATGAGATGAAGGTTATTGGGTAATTGGAAGGATAGTGGGAAGGAAGCGGTCGTGGCCGACTTATTCTGGGAGCCACCCGGGCATTAGCCTAGACTACAGAGGGAAACCATGAAAAACCTCTGTAAAGATGGTCGGCAGAGGGGATCGAACTGGGCTCGAAATTGCCTTCACCTCCCGGATCACATGAAGCGAGCGCGTTAACCACTGCGCTGCATGTTTCCCTTTCCTCTATATTCATTATTAGAAAATTCAAGATAAGACTTATTCACAATTACACACAAGAATGCGTGAGGCCCACAATGTGCTATCCCATATAGCTGAAGAAAATAGGGCCACTGCAAAGAGAAGGAAGAATATGTGCGAACAACATTTAGAAAAACATTTCTGAAAGTCGAATTAGATTTCAATTTCCGTTTTTATTCAAATTTAGAAGTGAATACATTTCAACAAAATGTGTAGGCCTATATTAATTACCTGACTAAGGTTCCATTAAAGGTTCGATATAAGGTTCATATGGGGTTCAATTGCTCATCACAATAATTGTTGTTTGAATGAAAAAATATTGGGTTTTTGACGCTTGTGTTTCACAAACCTCAAAAACCCAATATTTTATCATTCAAACGAAGTGATGAATTATTAATCGAAGTAACAAGAAACATATTTCGATTAGAACCGACAGCCCTGGATACTGATACAGTATATTCCTAATTTGTTTCAAGCCTCATCTAAGTTGAGTATGGATGGGTCAAGAAGTTTGTTCAAGATGGTGGCTATCCTACCATATCCTTTCTAAGCCTACAGAGGGTTCAAAAAGAAGCTAGAATCCAATTCCCGTCTCTACTTTGTGTGTTCCTGAGGGACCGGGTTTGACTCCTTGCTAGTTAGCGGGTGGAAGTGACCAGGAGTAGGTCAGATAGAAAGTTCAGCTCGACATTGCCTCTGGGCCCCCCAAGGCTATTCGGTATCGCCGTCCTCGCGCCACGCTCGCAGACCTTTACACAAGCGGTAATAACAAACTACTAGTCCGATACTGCAACTTGACAGAGTCTTACGTCATCTCAAGCAGAGAAATGGAGGATGGAGTGGCTGCAAACTGAACATGTGACAAGCAGTAAGGCTTTGAGGCTATATTTTACGCTTCCCATGTAAAAATTAGAATAACCACTTCTAACAAATAACTATATTTGGAATTTACTAATGCAGAACCATTGAAGTAAATTGATATTGAACTGATGAAAAATCAATTCGAATTTTTTTGTCCCGTTTTCTCCCGTGTAATTAAAACCGTAATGTAATTAAAATAATTGAAAACGGGAATTTTTACGTGTATTCCACAGAAATTATTTTAAGCATGTGAAACTTGTGAGAATTGATGTTCAAACTGATGCGCATGCATCAAATATATATATATATATATATATATATATATATATATATATATATATATATATATATATAGAGAGAGAGAGAGAGAGAGAGAGAGAGAGAGAGAGAGAGAGAGAGAGAGAGAGAGACCAATATATATATATATATATATATGTAAGGGTGTGTGTGTGTGTGTGTCTTTAGACATCATAGCTACTCATTCCGAAAGTACTGCATTCTCCAATAGACGTTTCTCAAAATTCAATTGCGAAGTATATCAACGTATTTCGTCACGTCTTATTTCTTATATATCTTCCCTTCTCACCTTTTCTGATCACATAACCTCTCTCTGTTCATTGCTACAGCCGAATCATGTTCTCTTTTCCTCTGTTTCGTTAGATTTGATATTTGTTGCGTGGCACCCCCTGGCCGCGTGAAGTGACTGGTGCCACTCCGAGTGGTGATAACCTTGTTCGCGCCACAGAGAGGAAGTGACGCCTGCTGGATAGGCTGGCTCTGTGTACACGAACGTGACGAGAACGAGAAAGGAAATTGTAACTCGGTTATGTATTTCGCTTGTTTGGTTGGCACTGACGCGGCTCCAGGTTAGTGACGTCAGGATGTCGAGGATCAAGATGAAATGTTGGCGTTTCTTTGTAGTTCAATTGGGTGGTGGATAATCAGGGCTGAACATTCTAGTGGGTTTTCGTCAGAAGATGACCGTCAGATCTGGTTGCAATTTGTGTACACTTGGTTATCAAATGAAGATTGGTTCCTCAGAAAAGGTTACCTATAGAAAACACAGAATCACAAGTAGGGCCCACGGCGATTATATTATGTGTCTCCACTGTTTATTTGATTACAAATTGTAATAAAATTGAACTGCATACACATCAATGAACACTAACTTCCCATATCGTAACCACAAATACGAATACAAATGTATTGACATAAAATTACAAATTCAAATTCAATTAAAATACAGTTATAATAAACCATAGATCCACATATAGATCTATACGATATTATGTAGATATTTAATAACTAAAATAACTACAAAATATTATGTGAATCAAAATGACCAAGAGAAACAAATGAATATAAATGTGATTTTTTTTAAGAGCACCTAAAACCGAATATACTTGTATTGGGAACAAATAATCAAGAAAATCAAACAGATTTGATTGTGATTTTATTTAGAGAGAAACTATTGCCCGAGACACCAAACATACTCTTCAAATTATCATTTCGATATGAATGAATATCTACTATAGCAATTAGCCTATGAGTGAGAAACAGTACTACACATTCAATGAGCATATTTTGTATTCATTTTTTTTCATTTTATCATTCACTTACAATTGCACCAAAGTGCAGTGGCAAGGCCTTGAACTGAATTAACAAACCAGGCCAAGATGAAGGAAACACGTAATGACTTGTATTGTGAACACATAGCTCGTGAAGGCAAGACGTGGTCAGTTCCACTCTCCATGCTGCAGGGATTAAGTTATAAACGCACTTTGTTTGTAAATCAGTTCTCATGGCAACCGGTTCTCGATAATCACTGCTTCCGTCCGACGTTTGATCGACTGTTTAATAGAATATCTCGTACCTTGATCATGATCGCGATCGTCACACAAATCGAGACATTTATCTGCACTATTTTATTCCATTTTCAAAAACCAGTGTAATCGAATGAAAAGTTCACCCTCCGAGATAATTTTATACTCTTTGAATGAATATAAAATTATATTTTCATTTTGATACCACACACAGCCGTGTGTGATATCGAAATGGAGGTACATTCAATTGAATGCGAAAAATTCTAACCTCAGCCCGATCCAATGTATAGTTCTCCGGCAAACATGTTTTGAACAACCCCCTGCAGATCGGGTGTAGGAAAATTTGCGATTTTCTCTGGAACATTTTTGTCGAAACCGTGTGTGGTATCGAAATAAATGTACATTCAATTGATTGCGAAAAATTCTTGTTTCGTCCCGATCCAATATGTGGTTCTCCTAACAAAGATTCTTGAACACCCCCTCGCGCATAGGGGTGTCGGAAAATTTAAGATTTTCTTTAAAAAAAATTTCACAGAGTCGTGTGTGATATCAATATGAAGGTACATTCATTAGATTGCGAAAACATTTTATTTTGTTACGATCCAATGTGTGATTCTCCGGGAAAAAATTCGAGAACAACCCCATGTGCAGAGGGGTGTCGGAAAATTTTTGATTTTCCTTGGAAAAGTTTTCACAGGGTCGTATGTGGTATCAAAATGGAGGTACATTCAATCGATTGCGAACAATTCTAACCTCAGCCCGATGCGAAGTATGGTTCTCCGGCAAACAGGTTTTGAACAACCCCCCGTGCAGAGGAGAGTCGGAAAATTTGCGATTCTCCCCGGAAAAGTGTTCACAGGGCCGTGTGTGGTAACAACATAAAGGTACATTCAATTGAATGCGGAAAAATCTAAGTATGGCCCGATCCGATGTTTGGTTTGCCGGTAAACATGTTTTGAACAACCCCCTGCAGATCGGGGGTGGGAAAACTTACGATTTTCTTTGGAAAAGTGTTCACATGGCCGTGTGTGGTATCAAAATGAAGGTATATTCAATTGAATGCGAAATAATCTGAGTTTGGCCCAATTCGATGAATGGTTCTCCGGCAAACTTGATTTGAACAACCCCCTGCAGATCGGGTGTCGGAAAATTTACGATTTTCCCTGAAAATTTTTCCACAGAGTCGTGTGAGGTATCGACATGAAGGTACATTCATTTGATTGCGGAAAATGTTTATTTCGTTCCGATCCAATGTGTGGTTCTCCAGAAAGAAATTCGCGAACACCCCCCCGTGCTGAGGGGTGTCGGAAAATTTGCGATTTTCCCTGGAAAATTTTCCACAGGGTTGTGTAAGGTATCGACATGAAGGTACATTCATCAGATTGCGGAAAATTCTCATTTCGTCTCGATCCAATGTTTGGTTCTCCTTAAAAAAAAATCTTGAATACCCCCTCGGAAAATTTATGATTTTCTTTGGAAATTTTTTTGGAAAAACGTGAGTAGCATCAAAATGCTCACGTGATCGCTAGCTTTCCGAAAATCGAACAATCAACCCGATCGCATCGTGGGTTCTCCAGCAATCGCCGATCGAAGATTGTCAATTTTTTTTTGTCGGACGGGTACTAGTACGGGGAAAAAACCAAAATTTGAAAAGAAGTCAAACTCTTTTGCCGAAGCCGTGTGCGGTATCAAAATGGAGGTACATAATATACGTTGCCAAAAATGTTGATTTTAGCTCGATCCGATGTCTGGTTCTCTGTAAAACAATTCTTGAAAATGAAGGCAAATTTGCAATTTTTTTTGGAAAAGTTTTCACACAGCCGTGAGTGGTATCAAATTGGAGATAATCGAAATTGATGACGTACAGTTCTAATTTTAGCCCGATCCGATGTATGGTTCTCCGGCAAACATGTTTTGAACCAACCACTGCAGATCGGGTGGCGGAAAATGTATGATTTTCCCTGGAATAGCTTTCAGAGTGCCGTGTGTGGTATCAAAATGAAGGTGCATTCAATTGAATGCGAAAAAATCTAAGTTTGGCCAAATCCGATGTTTGGTTTGCCGGTAAACATGTTTTGAACAACCCCTTGCGCATGGGGGTGTCGGAAAACTTACGATTTTCCCTGGAAAAGTTTTCAGAGGGCCGTGTGTGGTATCAAAGTGAAGGTGCATTCAATTGAATGCGAAATAATCTAAGTTTGGCCCGATCCGATGTATGGTTCTCCGGCAAACATGTTTTGAACCAACCCCTGCAGATCGGGTGTCGGAAAATTTATGATTTTCCCTGGAAAAGTTTTGACAGGGTCGTATGTGGTATCAAAATGGAGGTACATTCAATCGATTGCGAACAATTGTGACCTCAGCCCGATCCGAAGTATGGTTCTCCGGCAAACATGTTTTGAACAACCCCCTGCAGATCGGGGGTGGGAAAACTTACGATTTTCTTTGGAAAAGTGTTCACAGAGTCGTGTGAGGTATCAAAATGAAGGTATATTCAATTGAATGCGAAAAAAATTGAGTTTGGCCCGATCCGATGTATGGTTCTCCGGCAAACATGTTTTGAACAACCCCCTGCAGATCAGGTGTCGGAAAATTTATGATTTTCCCTGGAAAATTTTCCACAGAGTCGTGTGAGGTATCGACATGAAGGTACATTCATTTGATTGCGGAAAATGTTTATTTCGTTCCGATCCAATGTGTGGTTCTCCAGAAAGAAATTCGCGAACACCCCCCCCCCCCCCCCGTGCTGAGGGGTGTCGGAAAATTTACGATTTTCCCTGGAAATTTCTCCACGAGGTCGTGTAAGGTATCGACATGAAGGTACATTCATCAGATTGCGGAAAATTCTTATTTCGTCACGATCCAATGTCTGGTTCTCCGTGAAAAAAATCTTGAATACCCCCTCGGAAAATTTATGATTTTGTTTGGAATTTTTTTTGGAAAAACGCGAGTTGCATCAAAATGCTCAGGTGATCGCTGGATTTCCGAAAATCAAACAATCAGCCCGATCGCATCGTGGGTTCTCCAGCAATCGCCGATCGAAGATTGTCAATTTTTTTTTGTCGGACGGGTACTAGTACGGGGAAAAAACCAAAATTTGAAAAGAAGTCAAACTCTTTTGCCGAAGCCGTGTGCGGTATCAAAATGGAGGTACATAATATCTGTTGCCGAAAATGTTGATTTTGGCTCGATCCGATGTCTGGTTCTCTGTGAAACAATTCTTGAAAATGAAGGCAAATTTGCAATTTTCTTTGGAAAAGTTTTTACACAGCCGTGAGTAGTATCAAATTGGAAATAATCGAAATTGATGACGTACAGTTCTAATTTTAGCCCGATCCGATGTATGGTTCTCCGGCAAACATGTTTTGAACAACCCCCTGCAGATCGGGGGTGAGAAAACTTACGATTTTCTTTGGAAAAGTTTTCGCAGAGCCGTGTGTGGTATCAAAATGAAGGTACATTCAATCGAGTGCGGAAAATTCAAACCTCAGCCCGATCCGATGTATGGTTCTCCGGCAAACAGGTTTTGAACAACCCCCCGTGCAGAGGGGTGTCGGAAAATCTATGATTTTCCTCGGAAAAGCTTTCAGAGGGTTGTGTGTGAAATCAAAATGAAGGTACATTCAAATATCATGCGAAAAATCTAAGTTTGGCCCAATCCGATGTATGGTTCTCCGGCAAACATGTTTTGAATAACCCCCTGCAGATGGGGGGTCGGAAAATTTACGATTTTCTTTGGAAAATTTTTCTCAGAGTCGTTTGTGGTATCAAAATGAAGGTACATTCAATCGATCGCGAAAAATTCAAACCTCAGCCCGATCCAATGTCTGATTCTCCGTCAAACAGGTTTTGAACAACCCCCCGTGCATAGAGGTGTCGGAAAATTTACGATTTTCTTTGGAAAATTTTTCTGAGGGTTGTGTGTGGTATCGACATGAAGGTACATCCATTAAATTGTTGAAATTTCTTATTTCGTCCTGATCTAATGTGTGGTTCTCCCTAACAAAAATCGCGAACAACCCCCCGTGCAGAGGGGTGTCGGAAAATTTGCGATTTTCCCCGGAAAAGTGTTCAGAGGGCCGTGTGTGGTATCAAAATGAAGGTACATTCAATTGAATGCAGAAAAATCTGAGTTTTGCCCAATCCGATGTCTGGTTCTCCGGCAAACAGGTTTTGAACAATCCCCCGTGCAGAGGAGTGTCGGAAAATTTATGATTTTCCCCGAAAAAGTTTTCACAGAGTCGTGTGTGGTATCAAAATGAAGGTACATTCAATTGAATGCGAAAAATTTCAACTTTGGCCTGATCCAATGTATGATTCTCCGGCAAACATGTTTTGAACCAACCCCTGCAGATTGGGTGTCGGAAAATTTATCAATTATCTGAATAATGTCATCTTTCATCCTCTAGAGAATGTTTGTGTCTATTATCTTCGTGTTATTGAGATGAAGAATTCGTCAACTAAAAGCACTCATTTGTTCTCGATAATATCTTATCATCTCAAAAGACAACTTTTTATCAATTCGATTCAGGAATCAGTCATTCTCTTGACTCGCATTTATCGACAGAATTTGCATCGTTAAAAAACGATTTGTGAGGATTCTGATAATTCTTCATTGCGCAGACGCGAAGCCAGTAACGAGTCGACAGAAACTACATTATAAAGATGAACGAGAAATTATCCAGATTATTGTTATTCATGTTTATATCTTATATTCGGAAAATAAGTTGAAAAGATTTTTTTTCATTTCTCGATAGAAAATACACTAATCCTAATCTGCATCCAGGTCAAAACTTCTGTCTGTGTTCTCAACATTGTGTGGTTATGTTGGCTAGGGCTTACACACGTGGCTTCAAGGTAGCTAGACTGTACGTCCCAAGAGATCGTCCGCTAAGTGATTGAGCATCAAGACTCGTGTTCCTGGTCTTGACTCGATCAAAACATCAATTAACGGGAATTGAAGCGCTTGGTCTCGATCACTCGCAACTATAGTAGGCCTAGTCGAGCTGTTGATGATAACATGGAATATATTGATTTTATTCCACGCGTTGCTCTTGTGAATGTGTGGATACGTGTTTTGAGAATTATTCAAGGATTTACAATATAGATCTGTTGTAGTTTTAATTGCGTTTAACGACGCACTATAATGATGACCAAGATCTATCGACGTCGGGTGGATGATTCATGAGATGATGGGAGGAAGGTTTCTTATGTAATGGGAGGGACATTGAGAAGGAAGCGGCCGTGGCCTATATTTGGGAACCATCCCAGCATTAGCTGAGCGAAACCACAGAAAACCAGAAAAAAGATGGTCGGCGGCGGAGAACCCCTCGTCTCCCGGATCACATGAAGCGAGCGCGTTAACCACTGCGCTACATGTGCCGGTAGATCTAATATGATTGGTTTAAATACATACCACAAAATGTGAAGAGAGTGGAGGGCTCCCGGGATGGCTCCCGAGATATACAAGTCACGGCCGCTTCCTTCCCATTACCTAACCAACCTTCATCTCACCATCACGTTAATCATTCATGCGACGCCAATAGATCCTGGACATCATTACAGTGCGTCGTTAAACCCAATATGAATAAAATAGCATCCTTCGCGACGTCAGAGTTCCGCAATGCAGGCAAACTGCTGAAAGTTGCTCGAAACAAAAGTCGAGTTGCAGTAAACAGGCGGGTGGTAGGAAGTGCAGGAGATCGTTAAGGAGGCTACGAAACGAGTGAACCGAGTTAGACGTGATTTATCAACATTCAGATCCTGATAATTACACAATCATTGTGTCCCAAATGAGGCTGATGCTATAAGGAGTAAGAGAGAAATTCAACTTCACTCATTTGTTTCAATGTTCAAAAACCAGTGTGACTGATGAATGAAAAGTTACCACCTCCAGGATAATTTTATGCTCTCCAATCAATATGACATTCTATTTCAGTGGATTCAAGCAGCCAACCATTCAGTTCGAATTAGCTATATACTATTTCAACCATCAATAAATAACGAAATATGTAATACATTTTTGTGTGTGTTTCTCTTAAGAATCCCACTCGTGTTTATTACCAAGTTTCTGTGTGTTTATCCCCCAGGTAAACTGGAGAAATGAGGGAACCACACGAGGCGAAACACTGAACAATAGAACAACACGGAACAACACGGAACAATGGCCTGCTATTGTGTGGCGGCTTCAAGCAGGTCCTTGTGTGCTGGCGGACTCGAGGAGGAGATGTGTGAAACTTTAATAACTGTTTTATCATTAGTTTACACACTGGGAAAACGCAGTATATACATTGTGAGATGCGCGAGGTTTCATATGAAATGTAATGGAAGAGATATACACCTCGTGATTTTGAAGCTACCAACTCACTACGATGACTGCCTAATTTACCTAGTGGAATTATGCCAATCTTTTCATGATCTGATTGGTTTTACTTGTTGATCTCATTGAAGGTTTGCTCAATAGATTCAATTGATGTGAAATAATAGACTATACATAATAGGCTAACTTTAATTGTTGCTGTCAGTTTGTTTCCCTCTGTTCGCATTGTTGCTGTTGGTTTGTTCACTCTACAGCTTCTAAGTGTGAAGTCTGCTCTAATTCATGCGGTCTTGAACATAAGGTAATACATCCTGGGAGGGTTCAACTCCCCTGGGATGCATTACAGTCGTACAGTCACTCAATTAAGTCATTACACTCGGATCTCAAGGAGTGTGTATGTAGTACACTCAACTGCATTATAGTCAAGTTGAATCATAATGAGGCAGGAATTCATCAGCTCTGCGATTCTCGTCCATTCAATATTCATTCAAATACAAATCACTCTAGAATGTACATTGATGTTCCACACATGATATGTACGTCAGTCTCATGTTAGGTATGCGAGTTAGAACGAAGTTCAAATATGTCTCAATCCACATAATATTCATCATTTCAAAGAATATGTTATAATAGTTTCTGTATACGAGTTTGAAATGGTCGGGTCATTAAAGCGTATAATTTCATTATATAAGTGAGTCGGCCACAAAGAAAAGAGTAAAATCAATTGTTTTCATCATTGATGTATCATAAGCAGTTTGAAACTCGTAGCCAGACGATTGATTATTGCTTGTTTAACGATCCCACCAACAGCTGGTTTATACGGGGGTACGAATGAGCACGTGGCAATGAATCTATGAAGTGATAAGTGGAAAGAAGTTCAAGGTGAAAAGAACTTTAATTTAATATTATAAATTATATTTCAATAGTTCTTCATTTAATCACTATACATTTATTCATATATTGCATCACTAATCAATGTATCTTTCACATCCACTTGTTTGTTGTGGTCAGATCGCCCTTGTGGTGCCCCGTTCAAACGATCCCAAACTTCCATCCTCCGCTCTAATAGCAATACAATGTCTTTCTGTCTCACTTCTTCGATGTTGATGAAAATATATTTATCCTGTGGAATTATTTGTCTTGCCAATTAACTCGCGTCACACAAGCACAGGTCATCCTGGGGGTGGCCCATTGCGCGCCGGCTCTGCGCAAGCTCGTCCGCTCGCCACCTCTTCCCGAGCCCCAGGTGCGCAGTGGCTATTGCGTCACTGTCTGCAGCGGCTTCCCTAGCCCTGCACATCGCCGTCAGTTATGGCGGCCGCCTGCTTCAAGCTTACTGCTGTGTGTTCGCCAGCCTAGTCCTCCACTCGAGTCGACGTCGCTCCTTGCAGCTTCCTCACAGGTATGTGACGCGTCAACGACGCGGTAAACTGCATGCTACGTCACCCCTGCGGCCCGGCTGGTCGCTGTGACGAGTCTAGATGATAAGGTTATCAGTTTGTTTGGTTGGCTTACCTGGAAGTGGATGACAGATCGCTGTGCAGGTGTGGGACATGCACTGAACATGTGCTAATAAAATAGGCCTATATGAAATCGAAAAATCTGTTTTTGATCTTGTTTTACACATTTATAATTCATAAAAATAAATTCCAAATATTGGTGACATTTAGAAAATCGGCTAACATATGTCAATGTCATCATGTATCTGCATCAATATTAGATTGATAAGTTTTCGATTACTATTAGATTTGAATTGAGAGTCGCTGGGAGAATTATTAGAATATTCCGATACCCTGTAGTTTCATTCACAAGCATTGTTCTCAATTGGTAATCTGATGATATGACGTACAATATGTGTAGTTCACACAGAGCAGTGAAGGGGTAGGGGTGCATATCCTCTTCGATCTGTTGGAATGATGGGTTAGAAAAGGTCGTGTAATGATAATAACCAAGCGTGCCAGTTGACAGATGGAAACACGACAGTCTGTCAGGATGGTCGATCGTGGCGAGAATCGAACCCCGGTCTCTTGCACGACTGTTCGGCTAGTATATATATATATATATATATATATATATATACATTTTTAAATATACATTTTTTTATATATATATTCGTATATTAATATATATGTTATAATATGTTGAAATATATATAATGAAATGTCATATTTGAAACGGATTTTTATTTGTTATTAAAATTAAATTGGGCCTATACGAGCAACCGCAAGAAATGAAGGAAAATATTCATACTTATGAGAAAACTTCTATATACTTCCATATATATATATATATATATATATATATATATATATATATATATATATATATATATATATATATATATATATATATATATATATATATATATATATATATATATTCATATATATATATATATATATATATATATTCATATATATATATATATATATATATAAATATATATTATATTATATTTATTTGTATATAATATACATGTATAATTATATATTTTATTTTATCCGAACTGCATATATTGTATAATTGAGCAGTACGTATCCTCGGTAATGAAGACAATTGTGTTTCCCTCACAGTAGTATCTGCCCGAACTGCGTCCTGAGAAGCGCTTAGTTTATCTGAGGGCACCGTGCGTAGAGAAATACGCACGAAACGCATGATGTCGACGCAAGGATTACGGGATTAGGTGGGAGACTGACATGAGCGACCGAGCGCTTATTCCTGGGGGGGGCGGATTAATTCATAAAAACGTCATGTATATTAAATGGCATTCCAGCTGGATGTTTATTTTACGCCATGTCGAGTTAAATGTGGATAACTTCTCGCAGCCAACTGACCGTCCACACCGCATGTACTACTTGCATTGAGACAGCTGCAACTCTCTCCCAAACTACAGCTTGCTTTTTGGAGGTTACATTTCTTTTGTAGGAATAATTTTAATTGGAGTTGGATTAAAATATTTCACTTTGTTCGCGTTAATGTTGAAATAGCCGGTATTTTTAAACAACGACAAGGAATTAAACCGTATTCATTGTTCTCTGATGGAAGTATCAAAAGAAAGTCCTTTAATATTTCGGAAATCTCCATAAAACCACAAAGCACTTATGCTATTCATTTGAACTGTATTTCCTTGGTGTATTACGGAGAAGAATCTCGAGTAGCCGATAGGCTCGAACATCAAACGGCTTTTACCTTCATCCTATCCTTGCTTGTTTTAGCAACTCTGCTATAAAAAATACCCGTAAAGGCAACGAATCTATATTCGGCTGAAGACAAAAATTGCAGATAATTTCACACAGTCGATTGTTATTACTTATGAGAAGAAAAAGAGAGGTGGCCACATTATTAGTAATTCAAATGTCAAAAGTTGACCTAAATATTTTTAATAGAGTTTAATAAATTAAATGTAATTTTCTGCATGTTCTAGACATGATCTTTGTATTGGTTTTTGTCCAAGTGACGAGAATAAAAAGATGTTTCGCGTCTAGAGAAGTGTCCACATTTCCACGCGTTATTCAATCCGAATGAATCTGACGGAAAGTGAAAGTAATAACAATAATATTATCTATTTAAATCTTTAGTAGATTACAGTGATATATTGTTCTACGTTTCAGCCTATAATTTACTCGTGTTGGATTGATATTTGGAACGAAACGCGGACAGAAAATAGCTGTTCTCAGTATTAATACTCTACTCAAATACAAACTCTTGAATTTCAAAATATTTGACCTGTCAGTTCAGTGATCGTGTTTCGTAATGTCATGTTCTTTTCTTCATAACTTCAAATTCGTCAAGTTCATTATGAAGTACACATAAGTATTACTCACAAAAATGTATCAAATAGTTGATTATTTATTGATTATTTTATTATAATAATATATATATATATATATTTTATATATATATATATATATATAATATATATATTATATATATATATATATATATATATATATATATATATATAATATACACACAATTGGCGCGAGTCCTATGGACGGATACATGGACCCATGTATTATTGAATATCATCCCAATGGTATGCTGAACAAGTTCTGTCTGAAGCTTTTTCCTCTCATCTTTTGTCTCACTTTTATTACAATGCGTCTTGTTGTCTCACATCTCGCAATTAACTTCAATCACGGTTGTTAAATTACCGGTGTACGAAATATTCAAATTAAAAATATTGCATTTAGAATACTTCTTATTTTTAATTGCTCTGGCTTTCATTTGAATAAGTTTAATTGTCTCAAAGGAATTAATTGAGAGCTATCTTTATCATCTTTCCGATTTCCAACAGTATCCCATGCGCCTGCTGAAAGTCCTCTTTGAACGCCTCCTGACGTTTCAATTAAGATGAGATCTGCGCGCGTTATGAAGTGACGAAGTGCCATTGAAATAGGGCGCGATAATGCATTGTTATGCTCTTTGTCTCACTCGTAACAGGAGTGCTGGGTGAAGGGGGTAGGGGGGGGGGGCAACGTAGACAAACTCGGCTTGAAACAATTGTCAGCAAAACGCACTATTGTCCTCAAAAATTTGTGAATTGATTAGCCGAAATAATTATATTTCACTTCGTATTTCACTATCAGGCCTCCTTCTGTGTTCTCGCAATTACAGAAACGAAGGGTTTAACTCTCTCTCTTGTCTGAGCCGGTCTTTATGTATAAGGGTAAGACAGAGATAGATAATAAATTAAATTAAAGTTTATATCAAGTTTTGATGATTTTATCCCCGGGTATCTACAGCTATTCTTTGTTGATTGAGGCTTTATGTGGTGATTAAGTTGGTACGAGAATGTCGTCTCTGGGGTAATCGAGTGTCGACAGAAAAGAGCACGCAGCAAACTTCAGCCCACATGTAGTAAATTGAACTGAAAATCTGATGAAATCTCTGATAGAAAATGACATCAGATTCCAGATGAGAAGCCGCTGTAATGCGGTTCACCAGAATAACGCCCAATGACGTCACAGGTCGTGTGCAAATGTCGCTAACCTGCTTGTGACGAGTTGTTTGGCTTTCTGCACAGCTGACCTGCGACCCCACCAGCCACTAGGGTTATGGGAGCGCGCAACAAGGCTTGGGGACTCCATTTGTGCTGTGGCTTCAGCAGTCTATTACTTTCATTCACTCACAGGTGTACAAAAGTGCATCGCTAACGTCTCAAACTATTTTTTTCCTTTTTTTTTCATTCAATGAATGTAAACATAACAATAGGAACATTTTTCTCGTTCAAGTGTCCACAAAACCCACTGAGGGTTAATCTGTGGAATATACTAAAAATACTCACTTCGAAGATAATTTACACATCTTCTTTCACATGAATCAATAACATACCAGCGAAACACAAATTACCACAATACAAATGAATAATAATTAATAATCAGTCATTGATGTAATAATGATAATAATGATGTGTAATAATGAATTAGTGATAATGATAAATAATGATAATAATAATAATAATCTAGCATGTAGGCCTACTGCCCGGCCGTAATCGAATTAATATTATTATGACATTTATTCATTTTCTAATAACGTTTTTCATTCCCATGATTTGCGTGGCTCGTATACGATCATTGACATTGCCTGATTAACCCGTCGAAAAGACCCCCCCCCCCCATCATCCACCCACCCGTCACATTTTACATATTTTCCACATTAATAACCGAGGGGGATAACGAATATTTCGTCACAATCTAAATGATGAATAGCCGAACAATATTCAATAGATCACACATTAACGCTTTCAGCTTGATCTATCTACCTGTGCAGATCCGCTAATATGATCAGCAGAGATCGAGGCTACAGTGTCGCCGCCTATTGGCCTGTCCTGCTAATTAGGCCGGCTTGTTATCGACTGAGCCGGCGAGCATGATGGATGGCGTGCAGACGTGGCACTGGCTGGAAACTGAAGTATCAATCAACCAACTATTTACTATTAAAATAGTGTCGTTAGCAGCGTGGTGTTTATATTTTGAACCACAGAAAGCGAGCAATATGGACAAACGAAACGGTCGAGTGGTTGAGGCTTTTATACGTATTGTGTGGTTTCTGGAGCCTAATAGAGAAGAAATCATGACCCCATGCTGGACGCGAACATTTGCCATTCCTCGTGGCCGGAATTACCACAGTGTGGGTAGTGGGGGTACGAGAATTCTCGCATGATGGATACAACATTGAAATAGGCCTACTTGCATTGTTACTCCATTATTGTTATAATAATTCCGAAGTTTCTATCCGCCGAACCAGAACTCGGTTTTATATTGATTGTAGTCCAGACTGAATTAACTTAGGAGGTTCATTTGGTTAGATAGTTAGTTGGGGTTAGCTTGGTTTAGGTTAAAGTTCAGGCTACGCACAAGAACAACGCGCATGTGGTGATATACCGATGGTCCGATGAATAGCAGCTGCATTTTCATTTCTGACAAAGTGCTTTGGCAGCCGTCTCTCATCGAACCATTGGTCCGATGAACTAACCTGAATAACCCAATTCAACCAATTCAACGAACCTAACCTAACTGACTAACCTAACCAAACAAACATCCTAAACTAAAACCAATCTGAAGCCGTCTACCGTTCCACTACCAGCCATGCAGTTTGTAGTGGTTTAATGCAGTATCGCCGCCATGTTTGTATGCCGGTGCACGCGTGTTGCTGCCACATGATGGATGGCGTGTCGACGTGGCAGCTAGGCTCGGTGTCCGTGCCACACAATATGCAGCAGTATTGTTGATGTGATAATAATCACATAGGAGAGGCTCACACACATGGTCACACACGGCACTCGGGGTAGCCGTGGGAAGTATTCGGACGTGTAATGGATTTCAAGACTGGAATATGGATCTATTATTTGGTATTAAGTGTATTTCAGCATTTATACAAGTAATAATGAGCTTTGGTGGACTTGAACTTGATTATCTATTGTCGTGTGCGATGAAATACGTGGGTTGTCGGCTACGAGGCCGAGGCCATTCATTATCCGTTTCACTCAGTTATAGGCTACTGATATTATCGAGGGGTTAACAACTCCTGAAATCCGGTGTACACTTACCATGAAATCCCATTGAAATCCCCTTGAAATCCCTGAAATCATTTAAAATCCCTGAAATCACTTGAAATCCCTGAAATCACTTGAAATCCCTGGAATCACTTGAAATCTTGAAATCTGAAATCAGGTGTACACCAAATGTGCGAGTTGTAAACCCCTCTGATATTATCTAGTACTCACATACTCACGCACGACGACTCCAATAGAACTAGTTTATCAGAACGAAGCTTCGTTAAAAGCCAATATTAGAATGAAACAAATGTGGACCACAAAAGAAGAATGTGTTCTCAAACTTGACTTGCGGGCTTGCCTACACGAATCACCCCATTATGTCTTGTGCCCATTAGTTGACAGTACTGTATCAAAAACCTAATATATATTAGACTGCGCGAGACGCATCAAATGTCACTTGTAATAGTGAGGCCGTGTTAGCTTGCCTGGCCGGCGGGGTTATACCACGTGACACGGGGAGAGATTGGGACCCGGTGTATGCTACACAGTGAGGACCGCAGAAACTGTTTTAATTTGTTCCTCAGAGGATCCTGAATACAATAACGTGGCTGTAAGTCACATGGAAAGACGCAGAAATATATGCTGATTATCATTGAGTACATTTCTCAGCAGAATTGCCACATCAGTCATAGCAATCAATGGATGATGTCATTGATTTGGTCTGACTCGGAGCTCTGCCCATAAGGATACCGTGTACCAGTCAGGCTGGTATCACCGCATCACGTGACTTACGTTGAGACCCCTCGGCCTCGGTCTTTCCGTCCCATATATACGTTCTCTATCCTTACAAGCTCTATGTACTGAACAGTCTAATCACACATCGTGTATTATTATATTAATGTAATCGTTATTAATGGCTGGACGTTAATGCTATTTAGTCCACCTTTGTCCGCCATTCAATCATTGGTGTTTCAGTTTGCATGCGTGTGATGATTCCGTCGGACAACAATATCATGCTGCCCATTGTTGTGTGATCAGTTGCATCGCAAGGCTTAGGCGCCGTATTGCCAGTTGCATATTGCACCAGGGGCAGATCGATACGGACAGGATATATCTGCAGTATCGAGGAATTGCACGGCTAGTTGCTGGCCTAATGCAACCTGTATGGTCCTTTATAAACATCAATATATTCGAGTACACTCGTTAA
Source organism: Brachyptera putata (assembly GCA_907164805.1). Taxonomy (NCBI): domain Eukaryota; kingdom Metazoa; phylum Arthropoda; class Insecta; order Plecoptera; family Taeniopterygidae; genus Brachyptera; species Brachyptera putata. The sequence continues at coordinate 294,468 of OU015464.1, forward strand.
TGATGAAGGCATATATATATATATATATATATAGGCCCTATATATATATATATATATAGGCCCTATATATATATATATATATATATACATATATATATATATATATATATATATATATATATATATATATATATATAGGGCATATATATATATATATATATATATATATATTCTGTCTCTTACACGGTTCAAGTTTCATGATCATGTATAACTGTGGATGGATCACCCTAAAGTGGGAACTTTTTGCCCTGTGGAGACTGGGAACGCCTTTAGGGTACTATTTACAATTTGTACACACATTTTAAACATGATTGAAGTCAAGACAATGCGGCTTGTGTGTTGTTTTTCATTTCAATCCAGCCCCCCTCCACCCCTACCCCTACCCTACCCCTACCCCCTTACCCCCCCCCCCCCCCCCCCCATCAAGCCGGTATCTGCATTACACTGGGCCTACTCGAACTGTTCGTGTTACCCATGAAGGGGTTTTATTATTGTGCCACTTTTGGTTTCATACAAAAATACATTTTTCCTCCGAGTTGTTTGATTGAAAGCTACATTCACAGGTCAATGAAACAGAGAGGTCATAAGTTCAACAAGGACGGCTAATTGCAATTCTTCGGTATATTGTTGTAGTGTTTGAAGAGCAGTGTTTTCGTTTTCGTCCAAGCAGTAGTCGGCCTATAATGACGAGTCAGTCAAGTCGCCTATATGTGTGATGGAGCGTGGTTTCCCAACATATGGGCCGCGACCCAAAATGGGGTCGGGGATATATTTGCATGGGGTCGCGAATATTGTAAGAACTTATCATTACCCTTACACTCATAGGCCTATATTTTATGCACTGTTTGCGCCGTGACAAATCCAACAGGATTTATTTGCGGCACGGGATGGTAATAATCCTACGACTATTGGCGACTGGGGTTGATATAAGTGGACTGTATAGGGTTTAGAAAATAAAGCACGATACCTGAGTTTCTCCTTGGCGGCGTGTCTTGAAGCGTCGCCACGATGCACTTGAAAGGAATGCACTATGTGCGAAGACGAGGGTAGGAGGGAGAAATACGTACGTAAGGTTTAGGTTGGGTTGCGGTAAAGAACGAAAACGATACGAAACGGAATAATACTGCGTGATTCAACTAAATAAATCTTCACAGAATATCGTGTAGAAAAACTAATGCGACTTGCATAAACGAAAAATGCCACTGACGAATGGGTGTCCGAAACCGGGACGAAAACAAGAACTACACGTCTAGTTCCGACCAAAGCGAGATTGCAACTGAAGGGATGATGTGAAGGGTCAAGGGTCAAGGGTAAAAACAATAACAATGTACTGACGAGTACTGACGTGTAGAGTAGTATGACGGAATAATAATAACAGAAGAATGCAGTTTCGGAAACTCGGCGCCAACATGTACCAATTCTTTAATGTGGAAGCTATACTTCGGGAAGTAGAAGACATGGATTCGAGAGGAAGAATGTGAAATCAGGTACGTTTAGAGCAGCTGGCGTTAGCGCTGAGCTACATGTGCCGGTTACTCACACGAGTCTATGGGGTGTCAGCTTGTTGTGACAGTTGGGATTGACCTGTCATGCTCGTCCCTCGGCATGGATGTATCAGTCGATACCGTGGACTAATCACTGGTGATTATATAATAATATATTATATGTGTATACAAATATATGAATAGGCTGTACAATAATGTGAAAATAATATGTATAGTGATATATTTGTTCATCACAGCATATTGCTATTTTGTTGGTTACAAGAATTACACTCTCATCTGATCATATCTGATATATGATACACATATATATATATATATATATATATATATATATATATATATATATATATATATATATATATATATATATATATATATATAAATATATTTATATATATATATATATATTTATATATATATATATATATATATATATATATATATATATATATATATATATATATATATATATATATATATATATATATATATATATATATATATATATATATATATATATATATATATATATATATATATATATATATATACATGTGAGTGTGTGTGTGTTGGTTCAGCGATGAAAGGCTGCATGAAATGTGCAGGCAACCAGTTGAAGATATATTGATAATATATAACTGGATCTGGAAACGTTGCACCCCTCCACCGCTCTCTCGTCTTAAGGAATCGGATGTCCGACCGAACTAAGGGTCCTGATAATACCGGAAATACGGCTGACAGGCGGAAACAGTTCATAGCTGGCCGTGATCGTTATTTCATTGTGTCATCTGCTGGCCTCGTCTTGCTCGGCGTGTAATGAGATGTTACAATTAGCAGTTACATAACGTGATCAGACGAATACATTCGTGGCTGGAGTCAGTGCGCACATAGGCGTGCGCAGGACATCTCATCATGATGGACGCTGCTTATAAGAATAGAGAAATTTACCTTCACTCATTTTTTCGAGATTCAGAAACAAATGTGATTGCATGAAAAGCTCACATCTGACATCTCCAAGATAATTTCGTGCTCTTTAATTAATGTGACATTCTACTTCAGTTAATTCAATCAGTTTTGAGATAATACGTCAATGAATAGAAAGAATGTGATGAAATTCACTGACGTATTATCTCAAAACTGATTGAATTCACAAAAATGAAATGTCATATTAATTAAAGAGCGTAAAAATATCTTGGAGATGTGAACTTTTCATTCAATTACACTGGTTTTTGAGAATAGAAAAAAAATAGTAAAGACATATTTCTCGATTCATGTAAGCACCGGGCATGCACTCCCTTAGCTCAATCGTACCCCCGTATAACCTAGCTGTTGGTGGGGACGTAGAGCAGCATTGAAAAAAACTATTTCCAAGTTATAGAGAAAAATAGCATTGTTGATTCTGGTACCACTAAAACAAATCAAGATAGAATTATGAATTTGTTTGATGAAATCAAATTCTTTCTCTCTCTCTCCCTCTCTCTCTCTCTCTCTCTCTCTCTCTCTCTCTCTCTCTCAATTCCGGCCAGACCTCATCTAATACCACATGCTCACAGATATGTGGTCTAAAATTCAAACAGTAAAAGTATTTTCATACTGTTGTTAGCAATCATTTTTTTATTTCACTTTGTGTACCAGCTAGGCCCTATCAATCCACAAACTACGAATTGTAATCATCTCTTTCAAAAACCAGCCGGCTACTTCTCGCAGTGTTTTGTTGGTTTTCGTGAAGGGATAGAAGCTGTCAGAATTGCTCGGCGAATATGACAGATGGCTTACGAGGCATCTGAACAGCGGATTCGGCGGACCGAGCTGCACACAGATATTGTACTGGTGTTGCTGATATGCGGACAAGCTGAGAGGAACAGGGAAACAGAGATAAACCGAATGTCGAAGCTTGGTTTTGATGTTAGATCATATTATATAGACCTAGATTCCTGGATTCACTTGATAAACGTTGCCGAAATATATGAACCATTTGTTATTTCTCCTCCATGAGGTATTTAAAATATAATTATTTATATATATTTATGAGTGTTTTTATACGGTGGGAATAATACACTGATATATTGCAATCTCTAGCTGCAGTTGACAACGTAATGTGAACGGACGTAGTTATCACTAACCAAAGACCTTAACTAGATAATAGGGTCTTTGCACTAACTGAGATGAAAATCCACCGCCTTCTGGAAAATGAACATCTCACGCATCATCACATTGTTGTTTTAAAGCAAGTCCATCTATATATTTACATCATGTATATTATATAGATGGCCTTGTTTAATTAGACGAGCTTTAGCGAGGATTCAATTTGACATACTGAACAAAATTGGTGTTCATTTTTATGTTTTTTTTTTTTATTATTATTATTGTCGGGTCTCCACAGATCAAACGGTCACAGCTATCAACTTCAAACTTTTTCTCAATATGGCTCCTCATCTTTCTGTATAGTCTTGTGGCATAATCGGGTGGTAACTTTTTTTTTATGAATTTTAGATATTTCAAAAATACCCATTAGAATAACACAGCGGAAAAAAATCCAAAAAATGAAATTTTGCGTGAAGTTGAATAACATTTTGATACCCATTTCTGGACATTTTCAACTTGATCGGGTCAGCCATTTTGAAGAAAAAACATCAAATGTGCTAAATCGGTACCATCCGCTCGTCTAACAACGCATATATGGCGTTTTCCTAGTACAGTGCAGGATATCGCAGAAAGTCGACTTGTTTCCGCTACTAAACACGTATATTGTGCGCGGCTCATGGGTGAGTGTGTAGCGCAGTTAATTGTAGCGGGTAGCGTGCTTGGCCTGTATTCCCTATGTAGGCTAGAGACACGTTGTCGGCAAACCAGGCCACTCGTGCCACTCGCTAGTCATTACCGGGCAATTTTCTCGGCTCATTTCAGACGATTTCGGGGCGTTTTCAACCGCGCTGCCTTCGAATAACCTAATGTACAATATTGATTCTGATTTTTTGACTTTCGGTAAGTTTTTTAATGGCTTAAGAAAACGCAGCATATTGTAAGGTGGGCGAGATATGTATATGAAATGAACTCGAGAGCTATTATATAGAAAAGATCGATTGTATAGAAAACCGCGAATTATCAACTTGGTCATTTTGTCCGACTTTTGACAAATAGTCACTTGTGAGAGAAATCAGCGGCGCATGCACCTCGCGCACTTCATGTCTAGCTATTTGATGTGGGAGAGAATCTTCAAAGCGACTAGTTGAACTATTGAAAATCTGTTGTTTTTTCATTTTCAAATAATTTCTGTAACAGCAAAGTGCATGCAAGCTAGGGCATAAACAGTCGACTCGGGTTTGCCAGGTCTTCCATCTCAACTGATTTATTTTCCAACACCCAAGCCACAACATTGTGATACCAACATTCAAGCTATAAATAAATCAATCAATTACTGAGTTTTAAGGATCTCCAACTTCGGAACATCAGAACGTCATAGTTTACACCACAGATCGGTAGAAAATTGTGCTGTTTCCTACAGTCAGATCCAAACAGTCTTTAAGCGTAGTATTTAATTACAGATTAAATGTGTAGCGACTTGAACCATTTACTATCATTCTAAGATCAGTGAATCGACTCTTTGGTGGTTCTCATTTCGTTCCACTCCAAGGCCTCAAGTTCGAACCTGAAAATATTCCAAAAGTTACTTTTAATATATTCCGAGTCTGCAACAAAATGTGAAAAAGATGAATATAAACGATTTAAAAATGGTTTCTATTTTCTCAAAAGTTTATATTCTTATCATAATTTTGTTTGAGATGTGATTTTCTCCCCAACATAATATTGGAGGGTGCTCTCTCTCTCTCTCTCTCTCTCTCTCTCTCTCTCTCCCTCTCACTCACACTTCTTGAAGATGCAGCTATCTAGTATCCCAGCTTCTTCCATCGATTCCATTCAACTGAAACCAATGAAGCATTTATTTTTATCTGAACCTGAAATAAGTACAGACTGCCGGCGTATGTGGAGAGATTGAGGGACACACACGAGTATGCCAAGCGTTTCTGCAGCCTTCACTTCAAAACGCATACATTAGAAGAAGATTATTTACATTCAAGTGAAAATGCCAAGTGCCAAAAACGACCACGATGTGGACTAGGCGAACATGTGTATGCACTTTCAGATGTGAGCGAGAGAGACAGGAGAAATATATGTATAAAGGGCCTATATAGGATGTAATTGTCAAGTCATAAAAGTTTCGTCTGGTATGTCTTAATCGCCGGTCGGATTCTCTACCGCTAAGCATACTCGGTTGTGTGACATGGGTTTATCCCTTTAAACCACATTTCATTGAAAAGTACCTCGAAGCCCATGTCACATGATCGAGTATCTTTATTCCGGTATTCGCTCTTTAGCGTCACCGATTATATAAATATTCAGAGTGGTTTTATTTAGTGTTTTCGTACCTATTTTCGAATATTTTTCAAAACAGAATGTTTCAACTGGCCATGAACTAGTGTTTTAGCTCAGCGAACTTGGAAGCGACCTGAGAATGGTTGCGATGTGAGCTCAGCGTGATTGAGATGCATGTACTAGTTCATCGCGAGGCACAACACAAATCACTTGTAACAGAATCCTGATACGACTTGGTAAACCTGAATCATATTCTTTCCTTATTCCACATCGTGGCCTATTCGACTGAATGCACAATTCTCGTGACGTGAAAGACATTTGAGCCGGGCTCCTGACTCGATGTTCCCGGGGACCTCCTTCCTTCCAGGTGCTCCTCCAGGAACTCCTGAGCGCGGTAGTGCGACGAGCCGCACTTTATTGGACGGGAATGTTGGTAATAAATGATGATGAATTGTTGTGGCTGAATGCCTGCTGGATGTAACTCCATCCCCCCTGCCCCCCCCCCCCCCCAACCCAATTCTTTCGCTTCCTTCGCCATCCCCTGCGCCGTGCCGTATAGGCCACCATATATACGCTACGTGACACTCATCCTTATTTAAAACTGAAGGAAAAGTTGAAGAGAGCCTGCCATAACTTTAATGCTAGTATTCTTCTTCGAGAGAGAGGCGAACTTTGAGGCTTGCCCGACTTGAGCGTTTCAGAACGAGAACTTTGTGTAAGCTGTGCATCCATTTTGTATATTACTTCGGTTTATGCACAGGTCTTTAAACTGTCGTTTTATTCCTGTTTTGTGACCTAGACAAGAAAATGGAATAATTCAAATCTTGGAGTTTTGATGTTTATTTATTAGACTGAAGGTTGATCTTTAGATATTGTATTTTTGTCGTGGTAAAAGAAATGAATTTGAATTTTTCCTTAGTACACTTGCGGTCACATAAAATAGTTGATCAAGCCACATTAAAATGCGTCTTGAAAAGATCGTAGGTCTACTGAATATTAACTAGAAGACCATGATAACCAAATATCCAAGTCAAATATTACAGGGATTGACGGTACCACACGGTACTTCGGGGTAAGGGGGTGTGGGGAGGGTGACGACAAAGGATGAATCTTAATTCAACGTTGGGTGAATTGTCGTTGTATCTATTTCGTCTGTGATAATAACTATAAAGCAATAATAATGATCAAATCATATATTAGCGGTAAAATAAGTATGTATTTCAACCTTAATTTCAATTAAAAAACAATAAAAACCTAAATCATGAAAACGATCATTTTACGTGACCGCCAGTGTACTTGTATTCACCCATCAGGTCAAGTGTCACTCCACGACAGGCATATAAATCACTGAATTACTTCTGATAAAACATCGCTGTTCTCAGATCCAGGCAAACTTTTCTGATAGTCAGTTCATCATGAATATGAGTGTTGATTTGTTATTAATAAACCAGGCCTCCTTGACAAGAGAAACTCCATTTGTCTCCTCGTTTCCGTCGGCTCGGTCGCTAACAACAACTCGCGAACTTTATTAAAACATGGGGAAAAACTAATAACCCCAACGTGTCAAACCGTTGCTAATCAATGGCGTGAAAACTGTGACTACAAATTCGGAAAGAAATGTTGAAACAGAAAAGTATGTTTCGACAGTTGGTTATAGCTGATATATTCCCTCCGCGTTACTCGTATTCAGTTTTGTTTGCAACTTGCTGCCAAGTCCATGTTCTTCTTACAAGTTCTTGCCTGTTTCGCCTGCAGATAGATAAGTTCAAGCTTCCATGATTAACTTCAACTGTTGGACGTGTTAAATTACTTGTCTACCATGTTTACTCAGTACACACAGAATCATATTGTATATTATTTAATACTCTTCCTCTATTGGTCTGCAAATATAGATATTGGACACCAATACGATGAATAGATACAATTAATTCAGTCTCAATTATAACATATGGAATTATTTTCCATAAATTAGTCTTTTTTAATAGAGAGGTATACCAGTATACATGGCTGTATACCGTCCATTTAGTACTTGCATTGAGCCATAGCTTATTACAAATTTCAACATCTGCTATTGTGTGGAAACATTGATTTATACTTTATTGAAACGTTTCTGAGTTTAATTATTCAAAATCCTCTGTGATCATTTTGGATTTCATTGACGATATTACAAACAATTTTGAAGTTTGAAAGTTGAAATTCCTCTAGACCGTGATTATAAAATGTGATATCAATGGTTCATTGTAGAATGTGCAGTTTGTGTCTAGTATTATGCCAATGGTCTCTAATGTTAAGTGCTCACATGCTATCACATACACATAGTCATGTGTGCATATGTGAACAACCCACCAACAGCTAGGTTATGCGGGGGTACGAATGAGCGACTGATGAAGCGATGAAAAGGTGATAGGTGAAAGGACTTTTACAAACCCAGTACCATGCGGGACTCGAACCCACTCCGGACCTGGTTTCAGTTTCTGAAGCGGTGAGGTAGCCAACTGAGCCACGAGGGGGGCTCACCCTGTTTATTTGTCAATGTTTGAGTTTGTTAACCGCTTGATGGCTGTTGGTTTATTTTCATCTGATTGCCAGCTATCGTTTCTGATCAAAGATTGTTCGTGGTAATTTTGTGCTCTTTCAGAAATGAATTCGTGGACTTATCCGAGTTCAGAAGCCATTGATATCAGAGTGTAATTCCCTTGACATCGTCATTCAGGTTTCCAAGATTTTTGGTGACCAACAGATATGTATTTTCTTTTGTGCTTCATTTGTTCTCTGTTTGACTTGAATAAGTGGAAGAGCTTTGTGAAATCCTCAATAATGAAACATAATTTTCACTGGTAGTATTAGATATGTCTGCCAGTTCATATTGCCGGATGCATGTATTGTATAATAAGTGGAAAGACCTTCTGAAGACCACTGTATTGTGTTACGGAGTATGAAGAAAGCTGTGAATACAAAGTCGAATATCAAATTGAGTTCAGTATCATTAGAAACAATGTAATTCTTCATATTTGGTTTAACGACGCTCGGTTTGTACGTTGACCAAGATCTATTGGCGTCGGTGAATGATGATTGAGATGATGGAATGATGAGATACGATTCGGTTATTTTATCAGTTTTGGGAATTTTGAAAGGAGTCGGTCGTGGCCTGTTGTTGAGGAACCATCCCGATATACGAGACTATACGACAAAAGGAAACCACGATGCACCTCTGTTAGAATGTTCGACCACGGCGGGAATCGAACCCTGGTCTCCTGAGTGACGCTTCAGTATGCTAGCCATTCGACCACCCGTCTCAGTTCTAAATAATATATATATATTTTTTGAAATCATGTGTATTTATATACATAATTTTTTATGTATTGTGTGTGTGTATATGTATATATAAAATGAGATTTGCATTATAAGTGCGTAATATGAATACAATCTATAATGCCATCGTTCATTTGAAATACATTTTGCATTCCAGCTAACCCAATCTGATCATAGAAACACGTTTGAGAACTTCGTTAAACTTTGGGTGCCTGTAATGTTGTAATGCTGTACTTCACATATTTCTATGTACATACATATAAATTCCACTTTACTGCTTCTACTTACGGCATGAGGAGAGTACATGTATTTACTCTGCAGAAATAGCTTATTTTCGCTCGCTACGATACCTTTAAATTGAGAACATATAACAGAATCATTAGTTTTATTCCTCTATTCCTGCTTTTCAATTCAGTTTGTTATAGTTTCCCTGACGCTCGTTTTTATTCCCCCTTCTGCATCACCTTGTACGTTCTCTTCTACATCAGTTTGGATGGGATCATTTCCCTGGGGAGTCGGGAGAGCTCTATAGTGTAGCTGCGACGTCGGAGTAGAACTGTTCCCGTCTCGCCGTGGAACGAGGAATACTCCTGGATGTACGTCTTGGGCAGTGTTAGTAGTGTTACCAACCTCTACTTCAAGACCCGACTGAATAGATCATTATTCACATGAATAAATGATTCTAGCAACATCTCATTGCTAACTATCCTTCAACGTTGTTATCTGCACTTGATGATACGGTCTCTCAGTAGTGTCATAGACTGAAGAGATACAAATAGTTTGTTTGATTCATCCTTTGTCTTTACCCTCCCCGCACCCCTTACCCTGAAGTACCGTGTGGTACCGTCAATCACCGATAAGAATGCTGAAAATCGTAGCGGCGATTGTGGTTCAGTCGACAAAAAGATGAATTCTTGTCCGGCTTTTCTACCAAGTTTTCTACTAGACTGCTTCGGATGCAAGGGTTTTGAGTCTCGTAAAGTAATTAATATGGGACGTCTTGAGTATTTCTTTGGTCAATGGGAGTGTTGGCGGTGTTGTTTGTTGCAGTACTTCTCAGAATACACATCATCCAGGCCTCGTCAAGTCAAGCGTGCTCAGAACTGTCTCAGAACTGCTGAAGAATAATTAATTGTGTATCTCGAAGGAATGATCGTTCTTGTCCCCAAATAAGCTATCTGTTGGTGGGGTCACTGAACAACTTCGACTCGTTGACTTCTCGACATTATTATCGTATTGGTTTTTTCTCTGTTACAATTGTGAGACTACATTTTCATGAATAATCACGATATTTATGTTTCCAATTCAGGAGGAACCCGGATCATAATCTCAGTTTCAGAAATTATAATCAATATATTCATCCTTCAGGACACGTCCTTGTTACCGAGTCGTGACGTAGACACTACTCGATAACATTTCGATACACGTTGATACAGTTTCGATACAGGATAACGTTGACAGTTGGATTATATTTATGAATATACCTTATATTACCTAATTAAATCCTGGAGGTGTAGGATACAATCCCTCAGAAGTCTCTCCATTTCTTTATCAGAACATTGTTTCTTTGAGTAGAGATTTACTTCATCAAAATGATTCTTCTGTTTGGTCCAGGTTTTTTCAACGTTAGAAATGGCGTATTCACTTATTCGTTTCAATTTCAGGTTCAGTATTTGAAATTGACCATAGACATGAATAAGAATTACATTTAGAAACATGAGAGAGTATACCAAGCCTGCTACTGCTAGAATAACGTGATAACATTGGATCGGGCTGAAATTAGAATTTTTCGCAATCAATTGAATGGACCATCATTTTGATACCACACACGGCTCTGTTAAAAATTTTCCCAAAAAAATTATAAATTTTCCGGCACCCGATCTGCGGGGGGTAGTTCTAAACCTGTTTGACGGAGAACCAAACATTGGATCGGACTAAAACTAGAATTTTATGCAATCAATTGAATGTACATTCATTTTGATACCACACACGGCTCCGACAAAACTTTTCCAGAGAAAATCATGAATTTTCCGACACTCGATCTGCGGGGGGTTGTTCAAAAACTGTTTGACGGAGAACCAAACATTGGATCGAGCTGAAATCAAAATTTATCGCAATCAATTGAATGTACCTTCATTGTGATACCATACACGGCTCTGTGAAAAATTTTCCAAAGAAATTCATAAATTTTCCGACACCCGATCTGCGGGGGGTTGTTCAAAACCTGATTGGCGGAGAACCAAACGATGAATCGGACTGGAATTACGATTTTATGCAATCAATTGTATGTCCCGTCATTTTGATACTACACACGGCTCCGACAAAAATTTTCCAGAGAAAATCATGAATTTTCCGACACTCGATCTGCGGGGGGTTGTTCAAAAACTGTTTGGCGGAGAACCAAACATCGGATTTGGCTGAAATTAGAAATTTTCACAATCAATTGAATGGACCTTCATTTTGATACCAAACACGGCTCTATTAAAAATTTTCCAAAGAAAATCATAAATTTTCCGGCACCCGATCTGCGGGAGTTGTTCAAAATCTGTTTGGCGGAGAACCAAACATTGGATCGGGCTGAAATTAAAATTTTTCGCAATCAATTGAATGTATCTTCATTTTGATACCCACACGGCTATGTTAAAAAATTTCCAAAGAAAATCATAATTTTTCCGACACCCGATCTGCGGGGGGTTGTTCAAAAACTTTTTGACAGAGAACCAAACATTGGATCGAGCTGAAATTGAAATTTTATGTAATCAATTGAATGGACCTTCATTTTGCTACCACACACGGCTTCGACAAAAATTTTCCAAAGAAAATCATAAATTTTACGACACTCGATTTGCAGGGGGTTGTTCAAAAACTGTTTGGCGGATAACCAAACATTGGATCGGGCTGAAATTGAAATTTAATACAATCAATTGAATGGACCTTCATTTTGATACCACACACGGCTCTGTAAAAAAGTTTCCAAAGAAAATCGTAAATTTTCCGACACTCGATCTGCGGGGGGTTGTTCAAAAACTGTTTGGCGGAGAACCAAACATTGAATCGGGCTGAAATTGAAATTTTCCGCAATCAATTGAATGTACCTTCATTTTGATACCAAACACGGCTCTGTGAAAAATTTTCCGAAGAAAATCATGAATTTTCCAACACCCGATCTGCGGGGGGTTGGTCAAAAACTGTTTGACGGAGAACCAAACATCGGATCGGGCTGAAATTAAAATTTTTCGCAATCAATTGAATGTATCTTCATTTTGATACCACACACGGCTTCGACAAAAATTTTCCAAAGAAAATCATAAATTTTCCGACATTCGATCTGCGGGGGGTTGTTCAAAACATGTTTGGCGGAGAACCAAACATTGGATCGGGCTGAAATTAAGATTTTATGCAATCAATTGAATGTATCTTCATTTTGATACTACACACGGCTTCGACAAAAATTTTCCAAAGGAAATCATAAATTACCCGACACTTGATCTGCGGGGGGTTGTTCAAAAACTGTTTGGCGGAGAACCAAACATTGGATCGAGCTGAGGTTTAAATTTTTCGCAATCAATTGAATGTACCTTCATTTTGATACCACACACGCCTTCGTTAACAATGTTATTAGATGAGGATTCCTTTAGTTTTCTCAAAAATTAGGGAAATAAATATCGTCATTATTCATTAAAATGTAGTTTTAGGGATCTGATGCTCTTTAATGCAGCCTAACGACCCCACCAACAGCTAGGTCATGATATGGGGGTACGAATGAGCAGGTGACAATGAATCTACGAAGTGATGAAAGTTAACAGAACGTTCACAAAAACACATACATCTGGCAGGCCTCGAACCCACGTCCGACATGACTTCGTTTTCGAAAGTTGTGCCTTAGCTGAATGAGCCACGAGATTACCGAACGATAGAATAACCGTCAGTGTTCTTCAGGTTTGTTTGAAATGATAAAACTTCGATTATTCACTTGGTTTAACTCGGTATGGTTTGGCAGAATATACAGTTTGGAATAATGCAAATTGTCTTGCTCGTATACGGCTTGAGGTTTTCACTTGATTTATTGTGACTTTCCACCCCATTTTATCTGTCAGTCGTGGTCTCAAACCTTGAACTATAGTCACAAATATTCACGTATCCACGGAAGAAGACGGTCGCCTAGCAACTGAATACTTCTATACATACGAGTACTTACGTAATTTCGCTGAAAATTCAGGATTTAATGCTTTAGAAAGATGCAGCTGCATTTCTTGTCGTAAATCTCGTCCTGGAAAATCATAATGCAATGAGGAAACACAACTAGATAAATAGTGATGTTTCTCTTTGTTGTTATTGACCTATTACGAGACTGCTAGTTCACTCTCAAGGCTGAAGGTGAAGAAATCTCCCGTGCACTCCTCCCTTCCCTCGCTCAGCAGTACCTACGCTGAACACGACTGCTCGCTAGCAGCACAATACAGCACACTTGTAGCGCGTTCTAACGGTCCGCGTAGGTACTACAGCTGCTTCCTGGTGAGGGCTAGAGGTCATGCTGGCAGTTAGTGAATGAAGCTTGAATACAGCTCTATTCTATGGAGATACTCTATAGTTATAGAACTGCTGGTTTGATATGACAGTGTCAGATGGAAAGAATGATTTAGATAATCTATAATATATTTCATTATAGTTTATACTATCAATTTTGTAACTAATCGATGGTATGTTGATACAAATATCCAAGTTTCAGTATAAGTTAGAAAAGACCACCGCCTGCCGAAGAACTTTACTCCTCACTTTGCATGTCCCACTTTCTGACAAGATTATATTCTCATATAAAATATGCTTTGGATTTGAAATTCGCCTCACAATCGTTGAATGTAATTTTCATGTTCGCGCAATAAATTACTCGCTTCATTTTCTTACTTGTATCCCACAATTCCATCCGCAAACTGCGCCCTAATAATGGCCACGCCGGTTGGTAGGAAGGGTGCAATGGGGCGTCGGTTTCATGACCACACTTGTACGACGTCGTGACGTCACGCTCGTCAAGCTAGACGACGCCGATACGGCGAGAGAGAGAGTCTGTGCCGCTCGGGAAATGGTTTCCCCGAGTCACGAGGTGTAAATGACGTGGCACTAGCCGGCTTCATTCCACCCACACCCGAGTAGATGACTACCTCTAGTCATAACGAGAATATACCCTACAAGTTCACAGTCTAATGTTCGACTATATCTTAAACCATAATATATCTAATGGAGGTTCATTCGGAGATGTGCTAGTTTACTTATCTTGCTCTACGTTCGAGAGCGAGATTTATCACCGACAGAATATCTTAGTGCTGGAGATATCTTTCTTTATGTACACTTACAAGTTACAACTATTGATGCTCGCATAAACCAATAATATATAACATCTTATTTAACTTGATGCGCTCGAAATGCGTGAAATGAAATAGAGCAAGCTATGGACCCAAACATGGAGGAGTCTTGCATGTAAATTCTCCTCGGGTAAATCCACTTGGGAATAATGGCAACAATGTAGGAAATGTGGAATATAAAGTAGGAATAAAAATGGTTCTTATTTTGAATATTTTGTAGCAAAACAGCGATATATCTTGATGCTTGCATAGTTGCTTCTCTCTACTCCTCGCTTTGGCTCTGCCCAGCTGCCTTCTGCTCGCGTATTAGCCTAATCGGAAATATATGTGGCAACGTTCAATTCTAGGTAATAAGGACCCCTGGTTTTCCTCCAATTCAACTGAACTAACAAAAGGCCTGATCCGCTTTCAAAGTACAAGTTTGCTCAAAGCGCTTGGTTCGAATCTCTGTTCCTGCACACGCACATAGGCGCTGTGATTCGGTGAGATGACATACAGTCTTTAGCCAGGCTGTCTCTCTCGCTCTCAACTTAGACTGAAGATAACAGTTGGGTCTAGTCCCAGCCTGCATAGGGCAAAAAGTTCCCACCAGGGTGATTTCAAAGATGATCATAGAACTTTAACAGTGCTTCTATCAACACTAAAATCAATTGAATTCAAACAAAATTAACATTGAAATGTCACACTTTTTCTCAAACTTCCCATAATTTATTCACAATCATTACAGATTGAGGCTTGAGTGTGTAGTGAGGGAATGTGATGAGTGTAGTGAGGGAATGATGAGTGTTATGAGGGAATGTGAGTGTAGTGAGGGAATGATGAGTGTAGTGAGGGAATGATGAGAAATCAGCGGAGAGAGAGTGTAGGCCGCCACCTGAGATTCCTTGACACCCTGTACACACCCTCCAGCGGCCCTAGCGAGCGAACGATGCACTCGAAACTTGCGATCAAGTCCTCAGCTGTCTGATAATGAAGATAATTATAACGCAATTGATTGTGGAAAGTGCGTCAAGAGTTGAGCCGGGAAACTCGTCGGGACTCTTATGGCAGCTGGATTCACCAGGGAGCAAGAGGAGACCGATGTTGTTCAAGTAGGCCACGCATACATGCATCCTCGGCACGCATTGTACTGATGACGGATCTATTGGCGTCGGGGAATGATGAGGAGGTGTGGTGAAGGATTATTTCATTAGTTGTATCAAATAACGAAGTAGTGTACCACGAGAAACATGTAAAACCCTAAATATTGGACGTGGTGCTTGTCAGAGAGATAAAATAAAATACACTGAAATACTAACAATATTTCGGGAGCATGAATTAGCGGTACAATAGACGTAGAATTTCTCGACATTTCAAGTCAATATCAGAAAAAATAAGTGTTAGAGTGGCTAACACACTGAACCATCATTCAGAAGATCGAGGTTCGATTCCCGCCATGGTCGACAATCATAACAGGATTTTTTCGTGGTTTCCCTCCGTCGTTTCCCTCCTTAACAACAGGCCACGACCGACGCCTTTCCACTATCCAAAAACACCTAACAAAATAACCTCTCATCTCAATCATCATTCGCGGACGCCAATAGATCTTAGTCATCAGTACAGGCATCGTTGAACCCAATAAAAAGCAATTGTTTGTGCGCACGTGTAGGTGTACTGCCCCTCACCTCTAGCCTACACGCAGTGCTTTAGCCTCCGACCCAATGGCCTCCGATGTGCACGCTGGAAATATTCCCGAGTTTATTTAATAGCCGAATGAAGGCGATTAACATTTAACCCTGCGAATGTAGCGTCAACTAAACAACGCTTTATTGACTTGATGGCTGGAGGAATTAAATGCCGACCTTCTGTTGTGTAGTGGAACTAATAGAAACTTGTAGAGAGAGGTTTTCTAGAAAAAATGTCTCTATTGAAAATGAATTGCGTGAAGTATATGTGGTTGGGGAATATCTCTAGTTTTTAGAGGTAATAGCTTTGATTGATTTGATACAAATGCATTATAGATGCTTTTTCTTCGTTATTTCTCATCCGAATAATGTGAAAAACGATGAAAATGTGTATGATAGTTTTTTCGTACTCATTGAAAATGTTGAAGCTTTTGAAACGTTTTCGTTTAACAATTATTTACTCTCCGGGTTTCAAAACTTTTCCATTTTTCCGGGAAAACTGTTCTGCTGATTCTTTTGAGAAACGATCCCAACCTATTCTGGTATGACACCAATATGCAGAACAAGTTTCAAGACGGTTGGTAGTTTTTCCTGACCTTTTCCTGACAATGCCACGCACAAAATCACAACAGAAAATAAAACAGAAAAACGAATCTCATTTTTTTCCGGTACGTTGAATTGAAGTCTTCTACGCTTATTTAATTCAAGTGAAATGTGAATAATTGTCTTTCGCATTAATCATAATTGGATATAGAAAATGTTCGATTGATAATGCGTTCGAACCTTCTTACATTATTTAGTACCATTATCCCATTCCCTTCCAGTCACTTAGCATTGCCAATGTGGCCGCTTCGCACGCTTGCTATTCTATCCTTCACTCCCAATGAACTCGACGTCCCGCCTAAATATATCATAACGGCAACCCATATTTCAAACCCAAACGATAATTTCCTCCATTTCCATTTGTTAAATCCAATCCAGCAGCGCTTCTATCCAGCCAGCTAGTGCCTGATTGGCTGCACGGTCGCTTGCAGAGCTGATCGTACTTTATCATCAGCGACATAATTATGCTGGTAAAATGTATAACTAATGACAAACAAGGCTCGATTATTAGTATCTATTTGCGTGAAATAACTCGATACGCCGCGAGTTAATAATACCTCTGGCGCGTAATTGCGTTTTATGCCTGCACTTAATCACCGCATGTATCATTATTCCTATTCGATCGCTGCCATTGTTTATGCTGGCTGTGTTGGCGCGAAGTCTGCAACATTGGAGGAACTTTCGCTGGACATTGGACATTGCAAGACCAGTAAACCGAAGTGGGGGTTTTTGGGGTGTATACCCTTCTGGAGAACCCAGTTTCAACACTTTGAAGCACTTTGGACACCCAACCTAACCTAAACTAACCTAACCTAACGTAACTAAATTCACCCATCAACGTTTTCTCTATTTCATGCTTGATTTCCGAATATTTGTTACTTTAGGTATAGTTGTCAGTTGACTGTGCTCATTTATACCGCCGGTACGATACACTTGCGGTCACATAAAATAGTCAGAAATTCAAATTTGTATTTGAATGGAAACTACGCACATTGAACCGTTTTTCTCACACACTATGCGTGTAGTGCGTGTATGCACTTTGTCTTTTAGTTTTAGTGCGTATCAGTATAGGTTTATATGTTCTTCAGAATGCGTTTTGAAGTCTCTTGATCGCCCACTTCATGTGACCGCAAGTGTACACATAGTTGTTTCGAACTACTATACTGTACCGTACTGTTCTGGATGAATGCTGTACTTATAGTGAGAAGGATGCGATTCATAATACCATGTACTGAACTTTAACCTCATTTAAATTATCATCTTTTATGTCAGGTAGGTCCTATAACTATACGCCTGTATGTAATTCTCCATTCTCCATTTATATTTTATATTCTTCAAATAGTAATGCTTCTCTCTAGCCAGTTCATGCCAAATCACAAATAAGAACTGATTTCTGATTGGTATAAGTATTGATTTATATTTGAATTGACTGTTTTTCAAATGTATTCTGAACCTAAGTCTAGACTCAATCAAGTCCATGATTTGAACAGCCCAGTCTCATGTCTGGGCTGTTGAAAAATGTTCCTCCCTAGGATGACTTGGTACTCCTGGTCGTGTTCCCGAGCAATAGGCAACCAGCGAGACACGAACTTGACCTCACATGTCAACTATTGGCCAATGAGAGCTCTCGACTCAGTGAGACAGACCTTGTTGTTCCCGCGGTCACATTTGATTCACTCGCGGCCAACAAATCATGTGATGATCTCCAACACAGGAGTATATACACTTGGGAGCCTGTGATTAGTTAGTTGAACATTTTGTCCAACCAGCCCGTAGAGCGCATGCGAGTCGGTTGAGGTAATATCAGTGTTTTGATGATAACTTCTGTGCAGTATGAGATATCGACATTATAATACGGAAGGAAAACAGCAGATTTCTTCGATGCCTTCAAAATAATATGACATAACACTATATCAACCTTGTTTTCTAACATTTCCATATACAGGGTCGTGTCAAGACATGTTGCACCCGGTATACTCCCTTTGTTCTGAGGGCAATGATTGTTTAGGGTAAGATTTACGATTAGAAGCACGCCTACGTCTTTGAAAGTGCATGAACTGTGTGAAGCTGCAGCGAGTGTATCTACAATTACCGACTCCTCATCAATTGATTACTTCTGACGACCTTGGTCTGTCTTGGCTGCAAGTACATACTTGTTTCCTCGAGAGAAGAAGGTCGTCTACCAACATAACAAAACAAATACCAACGTTATATCTGTGAAGATGTGGTTTTTTAATGGTTATGAGTTTTTTGGTCGAGATTCACGTTACAACTAGATCTTTCAAATAATCAAATTAATAGTTTCTAACTGGAGTTTCCACGTCTATCTGGTTGGTAGACAGCCGTCATCACTCGTGGCTACAAGTATACCATTATTCTGATCTGAAAACCACAGCCACCTTGATGTCATAATGAATAGTTCGGCCAAGTTCTCAACCGATCCAAGTTCCACGATCTTGTAATGTAATAACTTGCATACTGCAATGGCAGATGTTGCACCGCTGCAAGTCTGGCAACGCCGCTTGCATATTCGCGAATGTTTGGTCCATTGTGCAGATTGAAGTTGAGAGTCTGTTTGATCTGATCTGGCCTTGAATCAGCTCGCTGGAAGTCAGAAGACACAAGAGGTTGCCTAGCAACCGACGGCCCGCGTAATGCGCAATTGGCATGGACCCACTTTCTTCCAGATTTATTGTTGTTGTATCGTGAAGATGCTCCAAATACCATTTTCCTGCTTTAATGTAACAAAAGTGAAAAGTTGTTTTGTTCGAAGAGTTGACATAAAATAGTGCATTGCTTGGTTATCTTTGGAACTCTTTTTAAATTACGGACAATAAAAGAACTCGCGATTTGAAAAAAAAGAAACAAGAAAAAGTACGACGTCATTTATATTGAACATGATGGAAACATTTGCATGATTTTTTTTGTATTATTTCCACACTTTTTACCTACAACTGTTTTATGTGCATGATAAAAGTAGCACATTGATTTCTTTCTCATTTCGTTTCGGTTTAACGACGCGCTGTGATGATAACTAGGATCTACGGGCTTCGAATGAATATCTGATGAGATTAAGGGATTCTAGGTAGTGGGAAGGAAGCGACCGTGGACTGTATTTTAGCAACCAATCCGGCATCAGCTAGGCCACAGAGGGAAACCACGAACAGCTTCAGGTGAAAGGTGGCGGGGATTGAACCCAGGCCCGACCTGTACCCTCAGATCCCGGTGACATGGAGCGAGCGCGTTACCGCTCTACTACCAGAGCCGTAGCAGCTAGAATACTGGTAGAAACTAATATACGTATATTCACGCAAGGAGTAGGTATTCGATCAACAATTGTCAGTTAGTCGGCATAATTACATAACTTCGATGCAACTTTAGGAATCTAACGCTTTTGTAAGATGCAGTTGCGTTTACTATCGTAAATCTCGCCATGAAAAATATATTATCTAAACGGAAATAACTTATCGTCGATATTAATTGAATCATGGTTTTGGTAGACGACCTTCTTTCGTGAATGCAAGTATACCTTCATCTCATCCGACGCCATTAGATCTGCGCTATCATAACAGTGCGTCGTTAAACCCGATATAATATATATATATATATATATATATATATATATATATATATATATATATATATATATATACATATATATATATATATATATATATATATATATATATATATATATATGTGTGTGTGTGTGTGTGTGTGTATCCTCCACACATTCGAATTGTTGTGAGGATAGAGCAAAAAGCAAAGTTCACTAACTTCTCATAATCTAGTTCCACGTTAGCTCGGACCTAATAAACCCCCCCCCCCCTAACTGCCGCTAATAAGTATTCTAACGAATGGGCAATTAGCCCCCAGGCCTACTCAGTGCCAGCGTGTAATACGGCACCCGAAACTCTTACCCCCCCCCCCCCCCCCCCCCCGTATCGACCGTGTGCCCGTGTGTTTCTTGTCACCGGCTAGATCGGCAAACCGACTGCATTATTTATCATCGCGATATCGTCCGGCCTAAGTCGATCTCGGTGTCCGGCCTGCTCACTTATAGATGAGCCCAGCTCAAGTGCTAATGAATTAATGACGCGCCAAGGACGTGGCTCCCTCCTCCCCCGCATCCCCTTCATCTACTCTGGACCAGACCGTGATCAGTGAGATCTTAAGAGTCTATGGGAGCCGATTTAGAGGAGTATCAGGGTTCTGGGGATGGCTTTTGAACGGAATGAGATATCGAGATTCTGTAAGCAAGGAAACACAGATATTCTCAGTACCTTCAAGATGGTATTAGTAATGAGTATTTATATCAAATCATCCAATCGTCAGGCGTATACGGCTAAAAAAAAAATTTGAACAGTATACGCCTGACAATTGGGCGATGCGGACCATTAACACAAATGCCTAATATATTATTCAATACACAATGTTATACATTCTCATCTAATATGGTGTACAGTGACCAGTGTGGCAATTCGTAACAATATAATAACGAATAAATCGAATTATGAATAATAGTACAATAATAATTCATTTGACAGCAGTGCTAGCACGCGGGATAAATGTGATGAACTGAATAGGATTCGGTTCAATACTGTTCACATAGCTATTGAACTTTAAAACTCGATTTGTTTTATATTGCTGCTTAACGACCCCACCAACAGCTAGGTTATACGGGGGTACGAATGAGCGTGTGATGATGAAACTATGAAGTGATGATGAGTGAAAAGACGTTTACAAAAACCCACGCCTTATGCGGGACTCGAACCCACGTCCAGCGGTCACTTCAGTCTCTGAAGCGTTGGTATTGGTGGATCTAACGAGGGCGGCATTTCTTTCAGCTTTGGAAATTATGCGATATGAAGTTGAATAGTTGTCATATCTTATATCGTCTTGAAGGTATTTAAAATATCTACGTTTCTGTTTTATTATAATGTTGATATCTCATACCAAACACAAGTTATCAGTAAACAAACAAGTGAACCGACTCCCAAGCGCTCTTAACTGGCAGCTAATCCGAGTTATTTCTTCGTCCTGTTCGCTCAATGTTATCTCGGCCCGCCTGAACAATGGATCAACTAATTGCATGGAGAGAAAACAGAAAACAGTTCCAAAATAATTGTCTTTGGAATTTGCAATGCTTGCTATATTTGTTTTCCAGTCGAGTTGGACGTAAAGCATGAGTTTCCAGCTGAAACTAGATACCACACGAGGTTTAGTAGATACTCTTTACTCTATTTTGTTTCCATGTCATAACAATTGTTCCGTGGAATAGCTGTGTGCTCGTTTTACGATCAATTATTCAAATCCACACGACCGTTAAAATGTATGTTTAACTAACGTGTAGTCGGTAGATATTGTGTTCGTGGATTATGAACTCGACAATAATGTACTACTTTTTGACATTACAAAATCATCAATAAATTCAACCACACATAATGTTTTTTCATTCGTAACGGATTGAATTTAAGGCATATATATATTTTGGTACGCTAAAATGAAAATATATTTTCATCGGATCTGTTTTATCAATAATGTAGTGTAATCATATTGTTAGCTCGTTGAAAATATTCGATTAATATCCTAACAAAAGTGAAAAAACATGAGCTGATAGGATATAATTTGTTCACCTATTTGGATGAAAAAGATGCACAAACTCATATGAACATCCTACATAGAAAATCAGGGTTGTATAGAGACGGATGGACAAGTGGCTAGCACACTGAACCGTCATTCAGGAGAATGGGGTTCGATTCCCACCATGGGCGACTATCCTGAGAGAGGTTTTTCGTTGTGTCCGTCTGTCGTTCACGTCCATGCAGGGGTGGTTCTCCTGATAGTCCACGCGACTCCTACAGTCTTTCCCACTATCCAAAGAGCCATCACCTCATTCATAATTCACCGACGCCAACTATCTTATAGTCATCAAAGCCCTTCTTCTTTAACTCTCGAATGATATGAAAGTGACCCGTGCTCGTGTTGTTATGGTCGATTCCGTATAGTTGTACATGATGCATTATATGAGATCTGACACTTCCGTCTCGCTTTCATTTCGTTGACAGAACTTGACCAGTTCAGTGTGTCGCTAAACCCAATCTGAATAAATGAAAACTAAATAGGCCTATTCACATTATACTTGTATCTGCGTGACCATGGTCTCACAAGTTGCCATGGTGACGGAGGATGTAAGGTCCAGTGATTAACGTTCTCTTGTGTTTGCTTGTTCCAGGTAAGAGGACCCACTCCTTGATTTCTGAAAGTACGGTGACTCTTCTGGCCGCCAGGAGCGCCGTGTCGCGTGGCACCTCGCTGGCTCGACGGACTGGTGAGTTGATACACTCTTCTGTGCTTGGCGTCCCCAACAATGGCGTCGCGACGCTCCAACACGCGTCCCTTCTTGTCTAGTTATGGTTATTCCGTATCATGTCGAACTTATCTTGAATAAATATACAGATACTCGGAGTACAATAATGATATATATACTTGGTCCTAAGATAGCATTGGTCTAACATTGGAATATACGATTCAATATAGATATTTCACAATAGATGTTTCTTAAAATAAGTGATATTTTCACTATCTGAATGTCAAAATTGTATACTTTTATATTTCCAATATTCTTCATTCAAAAGCTCTGAACTCATCGTAACTTGTTTACTAATTATGCGGTGTTATAATAACGAGTAGGTTTATCGCTAGTTATGAAACTCGCCGTAGCTTGAAAGTTGGTATTCCGTTTATCGGGGCCTAAAGTTTCAAGTGAGATGGAAGTCTTGGCTGCGCTCATCCAACAACCAACCACTGGCCTGACAGGATGTGCACCGAGTGATACGAATCCATTGCATTTACATTCATAAGAATGTCGTAGCGTTGCTAATGACAACCAATTGCGGGCCGAGCCGTAAATTATTCATCTCGTAAATGAATTGTCCTTCACGATCATGTTCGAAAACGATGAATTAGAACTCCTCTCATCTCCGTGAAGATACCAGCAGTGCATGCTGCTTGAACCTGATCTACTGCCTGCGAGATGTGGACAATGACTGTTTCTATGGCAACGACCTGCTAATAATCGCGGAATGTATCTATTGATGTTTGAGAAGATCGTCTAGGCTCTAACTCAATCTACCCTTCAATTAGGCAAGTCTTCATTCCATGACTCTACCCTTATGTGAGTCTACCCTCTCACAAGTCTACCCTTACACCAGTATTGACTGCACTTGGTGGAAAGTAGTGATTCGAGCGGAATATGGAAACGAGGTTTTGCCTGGCGATAGTGAGACGTGGAAAGAATGGATTGCCTGGCAATAGTGAGAGCTGGGAAGAAAGTATTGCCTGGAGGTGGGGAGCAGGGATTGCTCGTTTACTGCATCAATGTAATATTTCACTTGACCACATATCTCAGTTCAATGGGCTTTCAGGTGGTCATAAAAAGGTCAATAAAAGTTTTCGATGAAGTTGGACGCATTGCCGTCAGTCAGGGTGTTATCGACGTGGTCGAGGTGACGGGGGGGAGGGGGGGAGGGGGGGGGGGGGGGGGGGAGACGTCGGAACGAGTGTTTGGTCAGGCTATCAGCAATGGTCAGCCGGCGTACAACATCTCCTAGAGAGATGATATGTCCGAAAGAAAATGCCAGATGGAGAAATAAAGGAGCCGTGAAAATATGTTTTCCCAGCACTTCTTGAGCTCGAAATAGAGAGAAAGAGAGAGATGGCTGGAGAGAAAAAGAGAGAGAGGAGAGAGTGTAATAGACGATCTCGAGATCGTTGTTGCAGGGCTATTATTTTTATAGAGCTAGTCGTTTTTTTTTCTTTTATGTCGTAACAGAGAATAGCGAAATCGATGTTTAGAGGGAGGGAGTATAGGGGAGTGTTGCAATCACTGTAGCATAAATATGCAAAATATGCACAAATAAATAGCAGTTCGTTTGCGCTCATGTATTGGGGTAACTCTGACCCGACAAATAGCTGAATCAATTATATTACATGATTTGAATTTCGTGCTATACAATTATAAGTAGCTTTGAGCTTCATTACATATCTTTGAGAACATAATGACGCCACGACAGTAATGCGATTGGAAAAAATATTAGCTTTCACTCATTGAAGTTTGACATTTTTTTTTTTTTGATAATAAACCCCCCTAAAAAGAAATGAAAATCCATTGAGCCAGAAACTTTCATAACGTAAGAAGAAATCAAACAATTGTAAATTACCCCACCCAACTCTCATTCTTTTGAAAAGAAACCCGTATATTTCCACATTTCGAATAAGACGCCATTATATAATATTATGCTCTATCGAGTTGCTGTGCACACCGCAAATGACTTTTCCTTTTCTCGCGCACATGCCCCGCATTCCTGATGAGCGTGTCGCATCTTCTAGACAGCGCCGTGCGGTTTGTCAATTCCGCGTCCGTTGGCGGCGGCGATGATTGCCGGCGGGCGGGGACGAGAGAGATAATCTAACTTAACGTCGCGGCGCCCTCATGTGACACGTAGCATTGCGTCCACTTGGCTCATCCGTGTCTTCTGATATTAATAAGTCCTAGTGCTCTCTCTCTCTCTCTCTCTCTCTCGCTCTCTCGCGACTGCTAATGGAAAATTGCTTTGCCTCATGTTCACGACGAATGTTAAAACTCCATATTCGCACTATATATATATATATATATATATATATATATATATATATATATATATATATATATATATATATGGGATATTTTAGCCATGTCTTAAAAGATACGTCTCGACCGGAAACATGGCTTTACGAACATTTACGACATGGCTAAAATATCCCACATACCTCGATATTGGATCGTATCCAAGAAGTTTAATTATCACATATATATATATATATATATATAAATATATATATATATGATGCTGGATGAAATTCCAGCGAAACGTCGCATAAACCAGTCCTTTTTAGGACCCAACATGCTTTCTAATCGCAGCAAACTTACCGTGGAAACATATATATATATATGTGTATGTGTGTGTGTGTATGATGTATCAAATACCCCGGTCACATGTACTCCATATCGTCGGATTGCTTGATGAACTCCTAACGTTAAATGCGAAGAAGACGTGTTCCTATTAACTCCTCGCCGTTGTTCGAGAGCTCTCGCCAAGGGTATGAAAAGATCTTTGATTTCAACAGAGAAAGAATAGAAAAGAAGAAAAAACACGTTGATAAATCTTTTGCTAGATAGAAGCGAAGTTTAACTTCGTATATTATAGGAATTGTGCTGATGCCTGTGGAATTGGGTATCGAATCAGTTCTGTATCTAGGCAAGTTTCTCTGCAATCGAGAATAAACGATCGTCTTGTGCTAATCTTATTCGATATCACTTCTCTATTCATTATCAGAGAAATAAGAAGCCTGTACCCTTACACGTTCAAGTTAATCGATAGAATACTTTCTGTTTCCTGAGCTCTACGAGGCCTATGTATCAATCTTCATCAAGTGAAGACTCTGCCATAATATATGTGATCTCCAAAGACACATAATAATCAAATATAAATCAATTGAGAAGGAAAACCACGCAATAATGAGGTAGAAAATATACTAATAATAATAATTGGGCCATTCTATTAATTGCTGCCCCATCTCAGATTTATTTTAATTATTTTCCGTTCATAACACCATATAAGGATATCTCAAATATCATGTTTCAGATTTTCAACTCGAAGCGTTTGGAGGTTAGGGACCGTTGAACATTGGCCGACGTGGCCAAAATCGTGGTTTTTATGTTTTCGCATTTCATCCTATAGGCCTGTATCAAAAACCGTTTCTCCAATCACAAAAATGCACTGAGCATTATTGATGTAGATGTTTTGTTCTTGTAAAAAAGCATCAAAAAGCATTATTCTGCCGCCATAGTTGTTTTATTCGAGGTCAATTATTATTGTTAGAAATCAATTTTTTTTTTCAAATATTGTGCATTTTATTTCTCAATGGTGGATGCAAATAGCACTACATTTATTCTCTATTCCTGTCCATCACATCATATACAATAAAACATTACAAGCCACTTATTTTCCACCTCTTCATGTTGAAAAAACACCCCCAAAATAGGGAAAATGGCAAATTCGTCATTTTCAAGGGAAGCATGCTTTGGGAAGTACCTACAGCTCTTCGAGAGCAATGTTATTTCAATGGCTGGTTCAACAGTATACTTTCAGAGCCGATAAAGTAGTTCCATCTTCTTCTTTTTGTTCAAGAACTAATAAAACTCAAATTAATAAAATTATGCTTGGTTTCCATAATACCGTTTTGTTTGTAATTATAATTAGTTAATTGGTTGTTTATAATTTACATTCATATTTACATTATTCTTCTGAAGCATGAAGGACGAACACATATGTATATAATTAAACATCTTGAATACAATCTAATATCGAGATATTCACGATAGAATAGTCAATCTATAAAACTTTCGTCTCGACCGGTAACCGAACCCGACCCCTTCCTATGCATATAGACATACACCATACACTACTCTGTACACTATGTACCCTTTTAATATCCTACTGTCTGCCCCAATTATAATGTAATTCATGAAACATATTCAAACAATTATAACTTTTCCGTCCAACTGGCACGAGTATAATTGGTACACGATGCACGCAATGTGCTGCCATTGCGTGGGACTGTTGTTTGCATATTGTCTAAACACTGCACATAAATATTATTACAGTTTAAAGTAGATAATAGTTCCTTTATGTGCGTGCGTTCGTCGAAGTGAACTGAATTACGCATGCATTATTCCCTGTTGTATCTGCAGCCCCACTGCAATAATACGAATATCGATTCGCGTATTTGTTCAGTGCATTCATGTTAGTACCGTTGCGTGCCGGTATTAGATTACAAGCGTGCCGCCAGCTTTTTCTGGCATTGTGTGATTGCATTCCCAGTATTTGCCTTCCGTTTCATGATACACTGGTGCAGAAAATCTACTGAATAAAGCAGGTGGGATCGCATTATTAATAAATGCATCAAGGGTGGATTATTAGTCATACTTGTTAGTTTTTTAACGAAATTCATTCATTGTATGTGCTTATAAAATAATACCGATTGCTAATTTCTCCTGTGTTTACCCGGAACCATCTAACTGACTCGTCCTTAGCGAGTATTGGGAAACAATGTTTCTAGGCCTATAGCAACATGACGATGTTGATTGAAAAAAAAAAATATATATATATATATATATATATATATATATATATATATATATATATATATATATATATATATATATATATATATATATTAATACCCGTTCCGCTTCACTTGATGATCATATATCGGCCCACGCAATGCGCCAGTTGTTCATTATTAAGCCACAGGGGCTATATATATATATATATATATATATATATATATATATATATATATATTGAATACTCGTTCCGCTTCACTTGATGATCATATATCGGCCCACGCATGCGCCAGTTGTTCATTATTGATGGGATTATCTTCATCAGTATACTTTTCAGTTTTCCTATCAAATTGATTGAATTAGTTTGAAACCCGCTGGTTCTGTTCCGCACTGACCGCCTGATCGATAGACACACAAACGAAGCACATCAATTAATATCGTTAGCTGGCACTCGTCGCTGCAGCAATAAAACCTCGCGAGGAGACTGGCTGCACGCACGCGACAATGAGCTGCAGTCATACGCGCACTTCGCGTCGAGGCCTCGCGGAACATGGGAACATGGAACATGGAACATGGGGCATGGAGTGGATTGTGGCGTGAGATTCCAAGGAACGTACTTCTGCAGACATACTGCAAGTCTCGCCGGCTCGCTCGGTAATTTAGAACTTGCAATAACCACGCAATATTATCGTTCAATATGGTTCGAGCAAATCCATAACACTTTCTCAATTACCTTTCCTCGCACGCAAACATTCACGCTCGAACATTTGGAAATATATTTCAACATCCATTAATAGATAACACATTATTCTGTTATTTCGTATCTACAGTTAAAATGTTCCAAATTGTCTGACGAAGTATAGGCCTACTAACTTATATTCTCGGAAGATGAATGTCGGTTACCAACTGCATGGTTCTAATCACTTTGGTGACGTCACTATGACGAGAGGTCACCGTGTCTTTCTGACCCTGTGACCTTTCATCCGTGTCCAACCGTAACCCTATTCCCTTCTTCGGTCCCGTCGCCTGTACTGCTGCAAGCACGTGTGCATCAATGCACTGCGGGCAGTAGCACAGAATATCATTGTAAGGGGGAAGTCAGCTAACCCAGTGGTGATTGATTGGAGCTACTTGATGATCAGGTAGTTGATTACCCCGACTGGTAACTCGTCTGGAGATGCGGGTGATCGGGCCCAGGTTCCACCTGACTTCCCTCTGCAGCCCAGGTACAGCAAGCCACGACCGCTTCCTTCCCCCCCAAGAAACCTCCCCCCCATCAATCATGCATCCGATGCCAGTAGATCTTAGTTATCACCACATGCAGTGCGTCGTTTGACCTGATATAAATAGATCAATGGATGAATAAGGTGGTTTATTTGGCAGGCGTGTTCCATGTGTCAGGGTTCAGCTCAGAAGAGCCACGCCCCTTTTTACGGCCGCCGTTCGTTTTACGTCCCCGTGTTTATCTTCCCGTGTATCCAGCAATCAGTCATGATCCCACGTGTGACGTCACTCTCATTTGTGTCGTGGACCTTGGATATTTTATGAGATGCTGGCCGGGAAAACGCGCTACATGCAGTGTGAGGTATGGACGAGATGTGTATGTACAATGTTATACACACCTTGGTAACCGCTTTCTTCATTTTTGTCAAAATCGTTCGTCAGTTTTCAAAGTTCGAATGAATTCGCCAATAAAAGTAGCAATGGAATGCGCGTCGAAAAGTTACAAACAAACTGTCAACAATGCTACATTTTAATGAATGTCATTGTTGAGATATGCACGCGCTTTATTCTCTTACTTTTCGTAAGTTCCACTGTCTTTACCACTGACAGCGTACCTGCAGCTGTTATTGGCGAATAGAAATACCTAGGTTTCACTTGTTTTCTTATGTATGATTATTTCCAGATATCAAGTCATCTATTTATCAAAATCTATTCGACCGATTGTCAGCAAAATCTGTTTCGTTCTATGTGAGAAGATGAGTATAATGTCTGGAAAAGTTGTTCATGGATCGTTTGGCCGTGCAAGCACAACTAAACAAACAAACAAACATGAACCGATTTGGACTTCGCTAAATCTCATCCAATCATCATTATTCATAATTGATTGCTACGTATAGAATGAATACGAACTGTACCGTCGTAAAATGAAATGTCTGATTCTTATTACAGCCGTCTCGTTATTAGCAGTAATTGAATCAATAAATGTGCCGACTCCACCATCAGTGACGTCACTCATCTAGCGTACATCCATTTGATTGTCTTTCGTACTCAGCAGATTATAATAGCTCAATAATTACATATTTATTCTAGTTTCGTTGATTGCTAAAGTCGACCTCCCTGTAATAATTCTCGTCAGCAATTCGCCACACTTGGTTTTGTCCGCACAATCGCCGGATGTGATCTGAGATCACCAGCTGTACCTCACCGCCCTCTCGATCCACTCAGACATCCGCGGGAACAAAACACGGCCCATCAGAGAACTACTGATATTTACCAAGGTGCCTTGAGGGTTGCGTTGGTTCCTATCGCTTCCATGCTGAAAATATGTAACAATGCAAAAATCCAAGTTATTAGAACAACCGAATATGCGTGGTGAGTAGTGATACCACGGCGGGAATCGAACCCCGGTCTCCTGGATGCTAGCCACTCGACCACTCGTCTTGGTTCGTCATCTCCCCCCCCCCCCCCGTATCACGCAGCTAACGTCTAATTGCCATTACACAACACGTCGGTAACACCTGAGGATCACTTCATCTAGTATCATTTCATTATCTGCTCTCTCACTCTCTCTCTCTCTCTCTCTGTCTCTCTCTCTCTCTCTCTCTCTCTCTCTCTCTCTCTCTCTCTCTCTCTTCCTCTCTATCTCTGTCTCTGTAGCGGGCCAATCAGTGCACTAATAAGGAATGCATCGGTACCGGGCAAGCACTGTCACATACAAGCCAGTAGGCCTGTTAGCAAGCAACTGAACGATATTATAAAACTATTGCCTTTTAGATCCACCTTATTATATCACTTATCAATCATCTGCACTTTCTGTTCACTTTTATTTATTACATATATAATATATATAATATATAATATTAGATATATATAATATGTTTGAAACTCTTTTCCATGCATTTTTAAAAAAGACATTATTGGTTATTCATGAATAACCAAAAGATCTTCGATTTTATATATTACCAAATTATATATATATATTTATATATGCCTATATAATATATATATATAATATATATATATATATATATTATATATATATTATATATATATTAATATATATATATTATTATTATATAATTATTATATATATATATATATTGTTTAATATAGAAATAGATAGATAGTCTCTTATGATACTCTAACCACTAAGAAAGGTCAACGAGGGCTGTTGGAGGGAGATTCATAGTATTTCTGTCAGCGACGCGACAAGTGAGATTCATAGTATACCATTGCCCGCATGGTCATACTACTCGTCAGACCCATATACACGTCGCATGGTCTCTGATTTACATCAAATAGAAGCGATAGTTCACTTGTACACTACTTGAAGATATTAATTAAGCTGTAGCTTGTTTGTTGGACGAACACTGCTAGTTTAATTACATTTATAAATATGGTGCAAATTATAAACATAATTACGAGGAGAATTCAAGAATGTTGTTTAACATGTTTCATTGCATTGCATTTCATTCCGACATTAGTAAGTAAAATAAGCAGGCCTATTAACGTAATATACAGACATTTCGCATCATTTATGGTAGGCCTATGTATGTATATAGATTATATAATATGGGCCCATATATATATATATATATATATATATATATATATATATATATATATATATATATATATATATATATATATATATATATATATATATATATATATATATATATATATATATATATTAAATAGAAGAGAAAAGATATGGTAGTCTGTCTTCTTTGGTATAACGATCGTTGAACACTCACTTCAGCAAGATGTTCGCTCAAACGAGAGACTTGCACAAAGCAGCAGGAAAACGCGCTAGTTGGCGATCGAAGCCACACAAGTGAACCCCAATGAGCTGACAGTAAGCTGGCCTAGAGGGGAGTCAATGGACGTCTCGGATCTGAATGCTAACCGGATATACCACGTGGTCTGACCGTGCATTGTGACGGGAAACCCCGGACAGCCGATTCAAGACTGCAGGGGCAGTAATCATAGCTCGACGGTGCATTGGGGATGTTTGACGGTGTTTGTGATTCTGAGAGAGTATTCTGTACATTTGTGTTCACAATATAGTGTTGATTTCAATCACTATGTACAAATCTAACAATTCAATATCATTTGTGTAACTCGAAAGAGAATCTGCATCAGGAATAAGCATGAGTTGCGTGCGAAATCCAGCCTTACAGCTATTCCAAATGTCATCGACATATCATTGAAGACAAAATAATCGAAAAATATATGCATTGCTGAATCGTTGAATCGATGGAATCGTTTATTGGGGCATATTCATAAAATTGTATAAAAAAATCGTGTTCTATATTTTCCGACTGGATGTTACTATTCGAGTGAAAGTTCAGTTAGATTGATAAGGGGTACTTCAACATTTCTGTCCGAAAAATCGTTCAAATTGATACGTTCGAGTTATCGGCTCGGTTAGTGAACAATGAGCCCGCGATATCACGGCCCCGTGGCCCCAGGGCTGATAGCCGACCGCAGCGCCTCTATCGGCGTCGTGCCACACCTGGCCGGGCATGCAGCAGCGACTTCCGGTCCAGGGGGGGGGGGGGCGATAAACCTCGGCGCCAAGTACATGAATAATGTAAGAAATATATAGTCATGTTTTTGGGGAAGATCGAAGGATGTTATTGAAAATATTCGCGCATTAAAGTTTTGAGTTCGTAGTGATGGAGAAAAGCAGAAGAAAGAATGTTATGAATAGAATATTTGAGAAAGAAGTGCAGGGCCTATAGTCGTGTTCAGGAAAAGAAGAGATCGTCGACTAACAAAATGGTTTTAGAAAACTTGAAGACATCACAAAAACCCTGAAACTGGATTTTAACGAATAATTACGATATATTTATTTCCCTAATTTTATAGAAAACTAGTAAATTATCATCAATTTACCGTAAGCCTATCTGTTTTCAAAAAACCGGCCCTGTTTTTGAGTCTTGATAAGGCATTATTTGATTCTGTTCATGTTTCAATACAGAATCGGTAATGCTTGCGACATGACTCGTGGTCTCCGGAGGACAAAATAAATAATCATAATTTCTGAAATTGAGATGGTGTTTTTTAGTTTTCTGTAAAATGAAGGAAATGAGTATTGTCATTAACGATTGATATCTAGTTTCAGGGTGGTGATGTCCTTTAAATTATCACATAATATCGATACGACTTTTAGGTTCCAACCCCTTTGAAAGATGTAGTTTAGTTTCTCATCATCAATCCCATTCTTTCAAGTCACAATTATCTAAAATGCTTCACAAATACAGCAATGATGTGTATTTTTGTTATATTGGTAGACAACCTTCTCTCATGAATACAAGTATATATAATCTGTAGATCTTGAAAAAAGCGTACTTCTCATTTGACTTTTTGCCAGTCATTCACAATAACACGTCTGTGATTCGATAGACTTTTCCCGCGTGGAGGAAAGCAATTATTTCCCAGCACACAGCTCGCTGTTTTCCAAGATGGATGCGATGCGTTCTTTACAACTGCACGTTATTATAATGCTCCTGTGACAGTATCTGTAGACTTCTCACTTGATGATTGGTGGGGCTTCGCTTCCTTCTGACAGCGACGAGCTGGCTGTAGATATATAAGAATGTTCACTGAAAATCGTAATCTAATGGTACGTGTCATAAATGTGGACGCGACTTGTCAACCGCGTTGTCTTCGTCCATTAAATCTCGTCAACCGTTGTCAAAATACTCTCTCTCACTCTCTCTCTCTCTCTTTCTCTCTCTCTCCTCTCTCTCTCTCTCCCTCTCTCTCTCTCTCTCCCTCTCTCTCTCTTTCCCTCTCCCCCCCCCTCTCTCTCTCTCTCTCTCTCTCCTCTCTCTTCCCCCTCTCTCTTCCCCCCCCTCTCTCTCCTCTCTCTCTCCTCTCTCTCTCATCTCGCTCTCTCTCTCGTATCTCTCCCCCCTCTCTATCTCTCTCGCCGCCGTCTCTCTCAGATAGAATACTTTGACAAGGACCCGATAGTAATAGCAACAGAGATAACGTAGTGTGACGCAAAATCAGAAGGGAAAAAATTCACTTCTAAAAGAAAGAACAATCTAGTGAAGAGATATAAAACATTGTCTGTGTTATTGTTTGCTCTTTTAAGGGGGACCTACCCATAGCGAACATTTTCAGTGTTAATGTAACATAGGAACGATCTTCTGAAATATTTTCGATTCATAAAAGAGCATGAAATGATATTAGAGATGTGATATATCCTTCAATTACACTGGTTTTTGAACATAGAAAAAAATTATTAAAGGTGAATTTGTCTATTTTTATAAGCACCATGCTTGAACCCCCTTAACGACCCGCCATGCTTCATCTTTGATTTGTGTTAGGAGTCGCAAGGAGGCTGTGGTATCACATCGCTAATGAAGCTCATAAATCTCAGCGTGTCATCGCGCTGCTAGTTCATCATATCACATGGAAGATCACAATGCGAGACGAAAAACTAGTCTCGTGAATTAGATTAGGCCTATTTGCGGCGAGCAAATTGTGCAGCGTATGAGTCAGATGCGTGCATGAACGAAACCAAGTGTGAGAGAAGTCTATAAATATAAATATCCGTACATCCAGTGTTTTAGTTTGTGATGAATCAGCCTGCGGCCACCATTTAGCGTGTTGGAGCGGCGGGTCACGTGACCAGGCTCTGTTTTACTCGCAATTGTTTCGTCTAACTGTGAAATGTGGACTATCCGGTTATCGCTGTACCTTCAGCGTGGCTTACGTCTTCGGTGGCTCCGTGTAGCCAATTACTAACGGACTCTCAGATGAGCTTTAATTATCTAACTACTGGTTAAGGAACAAAAATGGCATGCGTAACCAAGGGTTACTATGAATTAACAGGCTGACTATTGCTTTATCCACTATCAGTTGGTAGAAGAATGCCAGACGCCAATAGATCTTAGTTATAACATTATCCACCTGATGTGCCAGAAACTGAATATTCACTGCCATCTGGGTAATAATAACAAGTTCACAAGTGCCGGTTCTAGTGATGGGTGTGGCTTATTAATAGGCCTCATAGTTCTCTTTAACTTGTGATTTCGAAAATCTCCCCTGATTAACAGCCACTTGATTGGATGTTATGTTTTGTGACGTCAAGGGAGCAAGAAAATAGAAAGTGGTAGATTATTAAATCACGCAGAAATTGGGACGTTAACTTGTTATCAACCTTGGTTAGTGGTTACATAGATTATTTCCGTACCTTGACTTATAATTGACTAATTATTACTTAGTTGGTGCAATTACATCTATACTGGTAATACATGAAAGAACATCCTGGAAATCAAGGACGAGGATTAACGATGAACGGAAGAGATTATAAGGTAGTTTAACTCAGAACAACCGAAATTACAGATCTCTATTAACACACATCAATCAGACTGTTGTATTCAACCCACTATTTATAGAAACAATCCCATATTCAAAGTTTCAACTTCGAAAATTTGAAGTAGAAAAATTGAGCTGAAAAAAGTTTTTGAAACTTAAAGGAACTCAAACCAGGTTTTAATCCCCACCAAAAGTATCATTTAAATATATACGTATAATAATTGCATTCTTGTCTCTCGATTCACCTTTTCGTGTGCAAAATTCCGGCACTCGTAAAGCAGCCAAAGCCCCCTCCCCACGTTAGGGCAGCCAGTTGTAACGGGAACTCTCCATGCGCGCCGACATCAACCACTTTCACTGTCATGTAACTATCAACGATCCAAGTGACCTTTTCTTTTGAATATATTGCAGTGAAAACAGCTCCTCACGATTCAGAGAGGTATCGTGTAAATCTAAAATACGACGTCCATACAAAATATTTCTTTGGAAAATTCTCCACGGGGTCATGTGTGGTATCAAAATGAAGGTAAATTCATTAGATTGCGAAATTTTTTAATTTCGTCTCGATCCGATGTCTGGTTCTCCTGAAAAAAAAATCCTGAATACCCTCCCGGAAAATTTGTGATTTTCTTTGGAAAATTTTTTGGAAAATTTTGAGGGGCATCAAAATGCTCACGTGATCGCCAGCTTTCCGAAAATCCAACAATCAGCCCGATCGCATCATGGGTTCTCGAGCAATCCCCGATCGAATATTGTCGATATTTTTTTGTCGGACGGGTATGGGGAAAAAATCAGAATTTGAAAAAAAGTCAAAGTCTTTTACCGGAGCCGTGTTTGGTATCAAAATAAAGGTACAAAATATCTGTTGCCAAAAATGTTGATTTTAGCTCGATCCGATGTCTGGTTCTCTGTAAAAAAATTCTTGAATATAGAGCCAAATTTGGAATTTTCTTCGGAAAAGTTTTTACACAGTCGTGCGGGGTATCAAATTGAAGGTAATCAAAATTGATTGCGTCTGGTTCCAATTTCAGCCCGATCCGATGTCTGGTTCTCCGGCAAACATGTTTTGAACCAACCACTGCGGATCGGGTGTCGGAAAATTCATGATTTTCCCTGGAAAAGTTTTGACGGGGCAATGTGTGGTATCAAAATGAAGGTCCATTCATTAGATTGCATAAAATTTTCATTTCGTTCCGATCCAATGTATAGTTCTCCGGAAATCATGTTTTGAACACCCCCATGCGCAGGGGAGGGGGAGGGAATCTGCGATTTTCCCCGGAAAAGTTTCCAGAGGGTCGTGTGTGGTATCAAAATGTAGGTACATTCATACCATTGCATAAATTTTTTATTTCGTTCCGATCCAATGTATAGTTCTCCGGCAAACAGGTTTTGAACAACCCCCCGTGCTGAGGGGTGTAGGAAAATTTGCGATTTTCCCCGGAAAAGTTTCCACAGGGTTATGTGTGGTATCAATATGTAGGTACATTCATTGGATTGCATAAAATTTTTATTTCGTTTCGATCTGATGTATAGTTCTCCACCTCCCCCCCTCCTCCCCTCTCCCCCTCGCCCCTTCTCCCCCTCCCCCTCCCCTCCTCCCCCCTCCCTGTCTCCTCTCCTCTCTCTCCCTCCTCTCTCCCTCCCCTCCCCTCCTCTTCCCCTCACCCTCCCTTTCCCACCCCTCTCCCCCCCCCCCTCCCCTTCCTCCCCCTCCTCTCCTCCCCGCCCCTCTCTCCCCCCCCCTTCCCTCCTCTCACCTCTCTCTCGTTCTTCTCCTTCTCTCCTTTTCTCTCGTCGCCGCGCGCTCTCTCAAGATAGAATACTGACAAGGACAGATAGTAATTAGCAACGAGAATAACGTAGTGTGACGTCACATCAGAAATATTCACTTCTAAAAGAAAGAACAATCTAGTGAAGAGATATAAAACATTGTCTGTGTTATTGTTTGCTCTTTTAAGGGGGACCTACCCATAGCGAACATTTTCAGTGTCAATGTAACATATGAACGATCGCAGTAGTGAAACTGCTTCACATCATTCGGAGAATTTTCTTCTGAAACATTTTCGATTCATAAAAGAGCATGAAATTATATTAGAGATTGATATATCCTTCAATTATACTGGTTTTTGAACATAGAAAAAAAATATTGAAGTTGAATTTGTCTATTTTCATAAGCACCGTGCTTGAACCCCCTTAACGACCCGCCATGCTTCATCTTTGATTTGTGTTTGGAGTCGCAAGGAGGCTGTGGTATCACATCGCTAATGAAGCTCATAAATCTCAGCGTGTCATCGCGCTGCTAGTTCATCATATCACATGGAAGATCGCAATGCGAGACAAAAAACTAGTCTCGTGAATTAGATTAGGCCTATTTGCGGCGAGCAAATTGTGCAGCGTATGAGTCAGATGCGTGCATGAACGAAACCAAGTGTGAGAGAAGTCTATAAATATAAATATCCGTACATCAAGTGTTTTAGTTTGTGATGAATCAGCCTGCGG
Source organism: Brachyptera putata (assembly GCA_907164805.1). Taxonomy (NCBI): domain Eukaryota; kingdom Metazoa; phylum Arthropoda; class Insecta; order Plecoptera; family Taeniopterygidae; genus Brachyptera; species Brachyptera putata. The sequence goes on from OU015464.1 coordinate 332,515, forward strand.
CCACCATTTAGCGTGTTGGAGCGGCGGGTCACGTGACCAGGCTCTGTTTTACTCGCAATTGTTTCGTCTAACTGTGAAATGTGGACTATCCGGTTATTGCTGTACCTTCAGCGTGGCTTACGTCTTCGGTGGCTCCGTGTAGCCAATTACTAACGGACTCTCAGATGAGCTTTAATTATCTAACTACTGGTTAAGGAACAAAAATGACATACGTAACCACGGGTTACTATGAATATAAAGGCTGACTATTGCTTTATCCACTATCAGTTGGTAGAAGTGTGCCAGACGCCAATAGATCTTAGTTATCACATGCAATCCTTCCAAACATTATCCACCGGATGTGCCGAGAACTGAATATTCACTGCCATCTGGGTAATAATAACAAGTTCACACGTGTCCGTTCTGGTAATGGGAGTGGCTTATTAGTCGGCCTCCTATAGTTCTGATTAACTTGAGATACCCTGATTGGTCATTTCGAAATCTCCCCTGATTAACAGCCACTTGATTGGATGTTATGTTTTGTGACGTCAAGGGAGCAAGAAAATAGAAAGTGGTAGATTATTAAATCACGCAGAAATTGGGACGTTAACTTGTTATCAACCTTGGTTAGTGGTTACATAGATTATTTCCGTACCTTGACTTATAATTGACTAATTATTACTTAGTTGGTGCAATTACATCTATACTGGTAATAAATGAAAGAACATCCTGGAAATCAAGGACGAGGATTAACGATGAACGGAAGAGATTATAAGGTAGTTTAACTCAGAACAACCGAAATTACAGATCTCTATTAACACACATCAATCAGACTGTTGTATTCAACCCACTATTTATAGAAACAATCCCATATTCAAAGTTTCAATTTCGAAAATTTGAAGTAGAAAAATTGAGCTGAAAAAAGTTTTTGAAACTAAAAGGAAGTCAAACCAGGTTTTAATCCCCACAAAAAGTATCGAGTATATATACGTATAATAATTGCATTCTTGTCTCTCGATTCACCTTTTCGTGTGCAAAACCCCGGGCACTCGTAAGCAGCCATAAGCCCCACGTTAGGGCAGCCAGTTGTAACGGGAACTCTCCATCGCGCGCCGACATCAACACACTTTCACTGTCAGTGTAACATATCAACGATCCAAGTGACCTTTCTTTTGAATATATTGCAGTGAAACAGCTCCTCACGATTCAGAGAGGTATCGTGTAAAATCTAAAATACGATCGATCCATACAAAATATACATATGTTACGGTTTATTTGTTAGTAACGGTACGCGGTTGGGTGAAAATCGATGGCAAAAATATCAAGTGTTACGTTAGATACAAGTAATCTTTCCATCTTTGTTATCATAAGATTTGAGGCATTATCATTTCAATAGACATCGTCTACATCAGCTGATGTATCTGTTAATTCTGTATCCTGAACTGTCGAAGTTTTATGATCATTTATACGTGTGGAATGACCCTGGCGAGAACTGTTTGCCCTATGGAGACTGGGGACGCCTTAACGATTAGTTGTTCTGGATGGCAGACAGAGTAACGACAATTTGCGATGGAGTGTGTAATGACAAAGCCGTGTAGAGAAAGAGGTGTTCTAACTGCTCTAACTTTGTTCTTCTTTTCGTGCAAATGCAAACTCCTCCCCCCAGAGCTTAATAAATTACATTTCGCACACGCGAGCGAAGAGCAGGGGGGGGGGGGGTTCGCCGAGCTAAAAGATGAGGCTAATATAGTACATGCAGACCCAAAGTTAAAAAGGAAGTGAATATACAGTTCAGCAAATTCACTGATTAGAAAAATTATTATTTCACAGAATTAATATCTATGTATTTCAATTTTAAAGTTATAGCATTGGCGTGCGCAGACCTTGTCATTTGGTAAGGCCCATTTCGGAAAGTTGGAGATACATTTTCTAACAAAGCTAAAAAAATTATAGAAAAAATACGCGTGGTTTGGTGTTATTCAAATGTTATCCCAATATGCTAACTTTATTAGCGGATGCATGAAAAAAAATAGTGAGCTGAAAACCTGATTGAATAAGTTTAAATGATGAAATACTATTTACTAAATTAACTGCTCCGCATAATATCAACGGTTTCACTTCTAACGGAAATGAAGTCAAGAACAACAATGACGCGCCGATGAGGGTGAAGGATCTCATTTCGCCCCGCAGGGATTGTTTTCGAAATTTTAAGGAATAAGAGTGATTTAATATGTTTTTGAAAATTACGTCGGTGCAAGAAATGCTATCTGTGGCAATTGTTACAGATAATTTTGTATAAAACATTCCGTGTACCGCAGTTGGTGGGGTCAATAAGCAAACATGAATAATGAGTATTTATTTTCATAGCCAAATGTTGGTGCATATATCATACAATGTAGCATACAGAGGCTTACTTATAATAATTACATTATATATTATTGAAGTATTGAGAATCGTCAAGCTATAAAAGAGTACATATTATAGGCCTACATACAGACCTTGACTTGGGTCATACTGGAACTCTTAAACTTTACAATTTCGAATTTGGACGTCGTTTCTTCGCTTCTTATTCTATAATATATTGTTCCCCAGATATTCAAATAACAATATAATGGCCATTTCATATCTGATTCCCCATAACTTATGGAATGGCACTAATGTCTCTTTGCTGTTATTATGTCTTCTTGCCTTCTTGATGCGGGTATTGAATGTTTGCAAGCGATGTGCGTCCCTCCTACACACATCCATACATCAAACATCCCTTGTACGTGCTCGCCTTCCGCCTGTCGCACATCCATAAGAGACTGAAGTGCCCTGCCCGGGCTATGAACCCGAGTCGTTCTGCTGAGACACGATCCACTCCGGTACAGGTGGCACACCACACAAGGGGTAATATGTAGCAGGAGCGTCGGTCATAACTCCAACAACTAAGGGATGGTTAGACGCTAGGCGTCGCGACGGCAACATCTGGGGCACGTCTCGAGATCTGCGCAATACAAAAAGAAAACGACAACAGAAAATATGGCTATCTTGAATAATAAATTTCACGTACGCAGAAGTCGATGTGTGCGATGTATTTCAGTGGCCGTGTTGGGAGAGATTTCTCTGCAAGGAGTTAACGATCTACCAACATGGAGGAGATGTGATATTGTACTGCATTGATTTCGGTTAACTCGTAACTAATCTCAAGTCGAGAGCAAAAACGGTTATAATTAATTAAAAATCGAACCGATTTGCTGATAGTTGATTTAGATTGCTACTGCTAATTCACTTCCGTTCTGTTTTTTATCAGATTCATTTTTATCTCGTTTTTTATATCGTTCGTTCATATTACAACTTTGAAATGTCATTATTTTAAATCCTGGCTTATGTGTACACTTGCGGTCACATAAAGTGGTCGAGATCGAGCTGTATTCAATGCATCCTGAAGAAACTTTACTGACAATAGGATAGTGAAACTAGCAGACCATCTACTCCATGCACGTATACAGTCTGTGAGAAAAATAAGCGTTAAAATACATGCATTGACTGTTCAAAATCCAAAATTCAAATTTCGGAAAACAAAAACATTTCATCTGACCGCGAGTGTATGTATATAAGCATAGCGTATACGAGCAGTTGAATTATCCCATGGTATTTTATCAGGTTGACTCTTCTATTTTATAGAATTGCAAATGATATCGAAACTTGATGTCGAGAATTCATCGAAATATATCGGAATTAAACAAAATGTCAATCGATATTGAATCGAAATAAATGCGATATTAGAAGTGATGAAAGTCTCCACGAGCCGCCCCGGTGGCTAAGTCAACTATCGCTAGCGGTAGAAACTCAAGTCACCGTTGGGCGTGGGTTCGAGTCCCGCATAAGGCATGGGTCTTTGTAAACGTCCTTTCATCTATCATCCCTCATCGTTTCATTATCACCCGCTCATTCGTACCCCCGTATAACCTAGCTGTTGGTGGGGTCGTTAAGCAACATAAAAAAAAGACTTCCTCAAGATATAGTGATGAGAAATCTGTAGTGGAAGTATACTTTTATTCATTTTAGGGTGGTTGTATACTCAGAATTATTTCTCATTCCAGTTACCCATAATTATCTAATCAATATCGATCATTGTTTCAATATCGAGTTTATCAAATACCTAATATTTCAATTCGATACCGAATATCGAGATCTCAGAATATCGAACCGAACGAAAATATCGAAATCGTTCGGGAATCCCAATATTTGATAACAATTGGCCCCAGTCGAATGGTTATTATCCTAGAACGATGAGGCCATAATCCGGTGTGCTCATGCGCACTAGACTGCGCTTCAAAGAGCGGGGGGAGAGGGGGGGGTCGCTGATTGCAGCCAAAGAACGGAAGAAAGTATTGGTTGAATTCATTTGATAATTAAAAACTGTTTTTATATATAAGCTATAAAGATTAAAAACATGTAGCAATTTTGAAGGAACTTTTTTCCACTTTTAATCTTTCAGCCTGAGGCAATTAATTAAAGCGAATCGTCTATTAATGCAGCTCGTATACATTAGTGCATTTCATGTATCGTCTAATCATAATAAATATACGAATCTAGCTTATTCAACGAAACAAGTGCTCGAGTCGGAAGAAGAGAGACAGAGAGAGAGAGAGAGAGAGACGGGATGGAACAGGAATGAGAGCAAAAAGTTTTGAGGAGGAGCGAGAGAGATAGAAGAGAGAGAGAGAGAGAGAACGAGATAATCCGCATTTGTAGAAGTAATCTTGCTCGTTGAAAGTAATGAAGTTTCACACAAAATGTCTTTTTATACTTGCATAATATTTTAACTCGCTAATTTCATTCTCCGTCATTCTCGCTCGCTAACTGAGTTACTCCGCCCGTTCGCGGAACACAATCTGTACACAGATAAACAACACGGCAGAACATGTTCCTTGTTCCATGTTCCCTCTCGACAGAGCAAGTGGTGTAATGTTGCAGCTTGATCGTCGCTGTTGTACCTCTCGAATCCATATAGAACTCTCTCTTTCTATTAGTTTTGTAATATATTTTGTAAACTAGGAAAACGCCATATATGCGTTGTTAGACGAGCGGATAGTAATAGTATGGGTAAAAATAGGTGAAAACTGCTTCGAGTGGTACCAATTTAGCACATTTTATGTTTTTTCTTCAAAATGGCTGACACGATCAAGCTGAAATTTTTTAGAAATGTGTATCAAAATGTAATTCAACATCACGCAAAATTTCAATTTTTTGGAAAATATTTTTTTTTCCGGTATGTTATTCTAATGGGTATTTTTGAAATTTCTAAAATTCATCAAAAAAAAAAATTACCCCCCGATAATGCCACAAAACTATACAGATCTAAGTTAGATGAGGAATCATATTGAAAAGAAGTTTGAAGTTGATAGCTCTAGCCGTTTGACCTGTGGAGAATTCCGAAAAAAAAAAAAAAGAAAAAACATTAAAACGAACACCAATTTTTTCAGTTCGTCAAATTGAATCCTCGCTAAAGCTCGTCTAATTAGAGAATTCCTGAAGCTACATTCATCAGATTGCGAAAATTTCAAACCTCAACCCGATCCGACATTTGGTTTGCCGTTAAACATGTTTTGAACAACCCAATGTGTATAGGGGGTCGGAAAATCATGATTTTCCTCGGAAAAGCTCCAAGAGGGTCATGTGTGGTATCGAAATGAAGCTACATTCATTAGATTGCCAAAATTCAAATCTCAACCCGATCCGACATTTGGTTTGCCGTTAAACATGTTTTGAACAACCCAATGTGTATGGGGGGTCGGAAAATCATGATTTTCCTCGGAAAAGCTCCAAGAGGGTCGAGTGTGGTATCGAAATGAAGCTACATTCATTAGATTGCCACAATTTTAAACCTCAACCCGATCCGACATTTAGTTTGCCGGCAAACATGTTTTGAACAACCCAATGTGTATAGGGGGTCGGAAAATCATGATTTTTCTCGGAAAAGCTCTAAGACAGTCAAGTGTGGTATCAAAATGAAGCTACATTCATTAGATTGCCAAAATTTTAAACCTCAACCCGATCCGACATTTAGTTTGCCGGCAAACATGTTTTGAACAACCCAATGTGTATAGGGGGTCGGAAAATCATGATTTTCCTCGGAAAAGCTCCAAGAGGGTCGAGTGTGGTATCGAAATGAAGCTACATTCATCAGATTGCGAAAATTTGAAACCACAGCCCGATCCGACTCTTGGTTTGCCGGTAAACATGTTTTGAACAACCCAATGTGTATAGTGGGTCGGAAAATGAGAATTTTCCTTGGAAAAGCTCTAAGAGGGTCGTGTGTGGTATAGAAATGAAGCTACATTCATTAGATTGCGAAAATTCCAAACCACAGCCCGATCCGACTCTTGGTTTGCCGTTAAACATGTTTTGAACAATCCAATGTGTATAGTGGGTCGGAAAATGAGAATTTTCCTCGGAAAAGCTCTAAGAGGGTCGTGTGTGGTATCGAAATGAAGCTACATTCATTAGATTGCGAAAATTTTAAACCTCGATCCGATCCGACATTTGGTTTGCCGGCAAACATGTTTTGAACAACCCAATGTGTATGGGGGGTCGGAAAATCATGATTTTCCTCGGAAAAGCTCCAAGAGGGTCATGTGTGGTATCAAAATGAAGCTACATTCATTAGATTGCGAGAATTTTAAACCACAGCCCGATCCGACACTTGGTTTGCCGGTAAACATGTTTTGAACAACCCAATGTGTATAGGGGGTCGGAAAATCATGATTTTTCTCGGAAAAGCTCCAAGAGGGTTTTGTGTGGTATCAAAATGAAGCTACATTCATCAGATTGCGAAAATTTTAAACCTCAACCCGATCCGACATTTGGTTTGCCGACAAACATGTTTTGAACAACCCAATGTGTAAAGGGGGTCGGAAAATTATGATTTTCCTCGGAAAAGCTCTAAGACGGTCGAGTGTGGTATCGAAATGAAGCTACATTCATTAGATTGCGAAAATTTTAAACCTCAACCCGATCCGACATTTAGTTTGCCGGCAAACATGTTTTGAACAACCCAATGTGTAGAGGGGGTCGGAAAATTATGATTTTCCTCGGAAAAGCTCTCAGAGGGTCGAGTGTGGTATCGAAATGAAGCCACATTCATTAGATTGCGAAAATTTCAAACCTCAATTCGATCCGACATTTGGTTTGCCGGTAAACATGTTTTGAACAACCCAATGTGTATGGGGGTCGGAAAATTTACGATTTTCCTCGGAAAAGCTTCCAGAGGGTCGTGTGTGGTATCAAAATGAAGCTACATTCATTAGATTGCATAAAATTTTTATTTCGTTTCGATTCGATGTATAGTTCTCCGGCAATCATGTTTTGAACACCCCCATGGGCAGGGGGAGGGGAGGGAAATTATGATTTTTCCCGGAAAAGCTTCCAGAGGGTCGTGTGTGGTATTAATATGTAGGTACATTCATACCATTGCATAAATTTCTTATTTCGTTCCGATCCGATGTATAGTTCTCCGGCAATCATGTTTTGAACACCCCCATGGGCAGGGGGAGGGGAGGGAAATGATGATTTTCCCCGGAAAAGCTTCCAGAGGGTCATGCGTGGTATCAAAATGAAGGTACATGCATCAGATTGCGAATTTTTTTTATTTCGTCTCGATCTGATGTTTGGTTCTCCTGAAAAAAATTCCTGAATACCCTTCCGGAAAATTTGTGATTTTCTTTGGAAATTTTTTTGGAAAATTGTGAGTGGCATCAAAATGCTCACGTGATCGCTAGCTTTCAGAAAATCCAACAATCGGCCCGATCGCGTCATGGGTTCTCGAGCAATCCCCGATCGAAGATTTTTCTGTCGGACGGGTACTAGTATGGGGAAAAAATCAAAATTTGAAAAAAAGTCAAAGTCTTTTGCCGGAGCCGTGTTTGGTATCAAAATGAAGGTACAGAATATCTGTTGTCGAAAATGTTGATTTTAGCTCGATCCGATGTATGGTTCTCTGTAAAAAAAATCTAGAAAATGAAGCCAAATTTGGAATTTTCTTTGGAAAAGTTTTTACACAACCGTGTGTGGTATCAAATTGAAGATAATCGAAATTGATGACGTCCAGTTCTAATTTCAGCCCGATCCGACGTATGGTTCAGCAGCAAACATGTTTTGAACGAACCCCGTCAGATCGGGTGTCGGAAAATTCATGATTTTCCCAGGAAAAGTTTCGATGGGGCCGTGTGTGGTATCAAAATGAAGGTCCATTCATTAGATTGCATAAACTTTCTATTTCGTTCCGATCGCATGTATAGTTCTCCGGCAATCATGTTTTGAACACCCCCATGCGCAGGGGGAGGGGGGGAAATTTATGATTTTTCCCGGAAAAGCTTCCAGAGGGTCGTGTGTGGTATCAAAATGAAGGTCCATTCATCAGATTGCATAAAATTTTTATTTCGTTCCGATCCAATGTATAGTTCTCCGGCAATCATGTTTTGAACACCCCCATGCGCAGGGGGAGGGGGGGAAATTTATGATTTTCCCCGAAAAAGTTTCCGGATGGCCGTGTGTGGTATCAAAATGAAGGTCCATTCATTAGATTGCATAAAATTTTTATTTCGTTTCGATCCGATGTATAGTTCTCCGGCAAACAGGTTTTGAACCACCCCATGTGTAGGAGGGGGTCGGAAAATTTACGATTTTCTTTGGAAAATGCCCCACATGGTCATGTGTGGTATCGATATGTAGGTACATTCATAAGATTGCGAGAAATTTTAACCTCAATCCGATCCAATATTTGGTTCTCCGGCAAACATGTTTTGAACAACCCCCTGCAGATCGGGTGTCGGAAATATCACGATTTTCTTTGGAAAATCAGGAATCAGGAATCAGGTCTAATCAGGGAAATGAATATTGTCATTATTCATCGAAATCTTGTCTCAGGGTTTGTGATATCCTTTCATTATCGGGTATTCTATCATGATATCATTTCACCAGGATATCATGATATCATGATATCCTGGTGTCGTCATTATTGACCCGAATGGATTGTGTTGTCCCTGGAAATAATGTTCTTTTCGGTTCTTGGAGCTGTTGGTAACATGAGAGCGAGAGAGACGAGGCTAGTGCTGCCTCTAATTGCAGCCGTGCCGTGTACTTGAGACAAGTCAAGCTAGGGAACTCCTTGACCGACCTGACCCATCAACCAATCAGACCTCTGGCTACAAGCACAACGTTGTCATCATTGTTCAATTCTTCGCAGATCATTATTATATAATTGTCATATATTGTTTGTCAGTATATCAGTACCACCCCCTGACCCGACAATATGCTATCGAATAGATGATTGATTGATGATCATTGTTTGCTTAACGACCCCACCAACAGCTGGGTTATACGGGGGTACGAATGAGCAAGTGGTTATGAGACTATGAAGTGATGATAGGTGAATGGACGGTCACAAAAACCCATACCTTATACGGGACGCGAACCCACGCCCAACGGTGACTTCAGTTTCTGAAGCGGTGCCTCAGCTGACTGAGCTACCGATGATCTGCTGGACGGTTAATGCCGACCTGCTGGCTGGTAACCTATGTGCCGGTGAATGTGGAGAAGACATAGATGTGAGCACAAGCTACCTGCAAGCACGGCCTATAGGGGTGGGCGAGTGAGGGGTGGAACAAGAGGGTGCTCTTGCCCTTCAAACTGTTATCAAGTATTGATCTAGAAACACACGCTGTTGCTTATCAACAATCGGATTGTTTGCTTAAAGACCCCACCAACAGCTAGGTTATACGGGGATGCGAATGAGCTGGTGGTAATATGACTATGAAGTGATGACAACTGAAAGGACGCTTACAAAAACCCATCCTTATACGGGACTCGAACCCAGGCACAACGGTCAATTTATTTTCTATTGCGGTGCCTTAGTTGAGTGAGCTACGGAGGAAGGCTGTCAATACTAGTCACATTTACCTCATGCACCGCGTACCATGATCCATGACCATGTCCTGAGTGCAGCTTTGGTTTATGTTTTAATAAAGTAAATATGATTCAATTTTTTCTGTAAAAAAAGTGTAGGCCTAAATTGACCCAGTTGTTTTCATATTTAATGGGTTTATTTACTGAACCATTTTATATGCCTATTACTGTTTTTTTCTATTTCTTTTCCCATCCTTTTCGAAAGCTATACCACCGAATAGAAGCTATAAAACAGCTTTAAAAATATAAAGAGTTGCAAAAAACTTTGTCCGCTAGAAAGGCTATTGAAATGTGATGCTAGTTTTTGTGGGCCGTTTGGCTCGAACCCCGCCCGAGCACATCCGCTGTCTATACACCGTAATTGCCCAGACCATGGTCATGTGATCAACAAACATCGCTGCCGGCACCCCCGGCCGGCGTCGAACGCGGGTCTCACGTACTCCGGACAAGGCTCTTCTTCCACCAGAAATCAGTCTAGTTTGTCGAACAAAGTGAACTCCCCCCCCTCACCCCCCACCTGAAGGGCTAACGAGTGGGGACCGTCTCCTCTCAAGCGACCCGTTACCGTGGACAAACCTTGTCAAGCCTGGTATTGACCTGGAATAGCCAGAATATCCAGCTAGTGCAAACTTTTCGCGTTTAGACGGTGAGCCGATTGGGACTGAGGAATGGTGGGGGGGGAGGGGGGGGGGGGGGGGGGGGAGGGCTGAAAATACATTACAGTATTCCGCAAACTGCACAACTTTACCTACATATCTCATGCTAATAAACCCGTTATTTACGTCCAAGTGAAAAGAGTGAGCGAGAACGAGCAGCCAATATTGCCGAAAACTAGGAGAACGAGAGAAAAGAGAGAGAGAGTGGTCTCTAAATACGTTAGCGCACTTTGCCTAATTATTGTTGGGGGAACTAGGGGGGCGGGGGGAGATTTATGTGCCGGTGAGTCGGCTGAGGGCTGCAATATGGGAGGTTATGGCATGCACACAGAATGCTGATGGAACTATTCGCCGTGCGAGCCAGGATTGAGGGGAACACTCACACACAAATGTATCAAATACTTTATTACTTATTGATGTATCAAGGTTGGAATAGGATATTCTAAATTTAAAGTTGAAAAAAAAGTTGAAAATTCCGAGAATTCCAATTTGATCAGTCGAAAGAAAGTAGCAAACAATATTCTCGGCAATGATTCGTAGCTCCTCGTTGCTTATTAAATGCAAGTGATCTAGTTTATTGATTATAGCTTGCACCCGGCTGTTACAGCGACCGTGCACACCCGAGTCGTGACCGCTCAATTCGCTGTTCTCGATTAGATTCGATTGCTGTGATGTAATTAGTCGATGTTTCTCGAATCGAAAGTCGGAAGATCGAAGCTTGACGAGCAATGTTTACCTCGAGTGAGCTACTGACTTGAATTGATAGAAGCGTTTTGCTTCCGTCGGATTCCTGCTGACATTTGATATTCTGTGAAACGTTTACTTGCGATGTACTGGCGTGGTGGCATTCGTCGGACTGAAGTAGGTTTTACATTATTTTAGGACAGATTGAAGAAGTTAAATCTGATTAATTGATATTAGTTAAGGTGTCCCCAGTCTCCGTAGGGCAAGAAGTTCCCGCCAGGGTGATATTGTGCATGATTATGTATCGACACTATTGTATACTTGTCTCCACGCGTCACTGCGCAGGTCACACGGCGCAGGTCACACGGCTCGACCGATCATAACATGAAACATCTTCCAATGCCAACCAACATCGTACTTGGGCATATATACGTTCTTCAACTTTTCACGTTTTGAAAATCAAGAAGTTTTGAAAAATGGAAAATCCCCATAACAAGAATATGACGGAAAATACACTTGCTTTTCATTGAATACACCAAATCTTTGAAAAATTGGCTATCTTGTTGAGATCTGAATACATCATTATAGTGCATATTTTGAACATGTTATGGAAATCGGGTCAGCCATTATGAGGGGAAGATAAGTGAAAACTTTTGTTGTTGTCACCTTTCCAATCATTTCATGTCAACAATTCCATACACGCTCATTCTGTCAACGGATAGTTACATATAGCGTTTTCTCAACTCACAGCACCTTATGCACGACGATCTATAGGCCCACACATGACAAATACTCTCATATTCTACCTTCGCTTTCATTTCACAATCTCTTTTCTGTCGTCGGAAATGTTTTGGCTGCTAAACCATCGAGCCTTGGCTTCAAGTTGAAGTCATTTGACAGTTACCAAAAGATAATTTATCACGTATAGTTTACTTACATAATGTATGAACCTCGAACGTATGGTGAGGGCATACAAAAGGTGTTTTTTCTCTCCTGCTATCATATATCAGCTTGCATCCATCATTGTGCTGTGAGAGCTCGCGTCTCTCAAAGAGGAACGGGTTTTGAGGGGGGAGGGGAGGGGGAGGGGGTGGTGACCTCCAAGAGGGACAATATGCGTCGTGATGAGGATAATTAGCGACTAGGAGTGCACGGCGAGTGAGATGCGATCTGGAGACCACTAAGCACGGCTTGCTAGAGTCGCACACAACGTGGCTAGCAACGGAAATAATGCAACGCCTTTTTGTTTTATTGATTGATGTACTTGTAGTGACGAAAGAAAGAACATGGTGAAGAATTTCAAGTCTCAATAGCGATTTGGTGGATTTGATAGGGATTTTAGCTTTGAAAGATTCTGAATTGCCATTTGGAGGAATCATTTATACACACATTTAGGCCCAGAACATTCCTCATGATTTGTATATTGTTATATTGCTGTTGATTTCAATACTTCTTCGTTTTATATTATCTTTATTTTTTCTTCTCATGCATGCTAAAGAAAAATCCACATCTTATCCATTATTATCATTTAATGATTGTCTGCCTTCACTGTCAATTAATTCATAACAATTGTTGGATTGTTATTATTTTTCTCCGGCAACCATATAATATTGTGGCATAGTCTTTCTTTCAATGAATTTTTTCCAATGATCATATAATTTAATTGTATGTGACCTATATGTATACACAATTATAAACAAATTATATTTAATTATATATTATAATATGTATTTATATATGTAGGCCCTATATATAATCATACAAAATTGTATAAATGGTTTGTTTATAATTACAAACATTTTTATAAGAGAAGTCACAAGAATGTTTATAGTAAATTAGTACCGGTATAATATCAGATCATGATTAACCCTTCAAATGGCAATGATTCCTTCATGAACTGGTCTAATCCATGCACATGGGTTGTAATGACCTCCTATTAAAGCACACAGTTGAGACTGAATGCAATGCATTGCAGTTATCATCTTGTTGACTTGGGGTTATAATTGATCTGTGTACATATAGACATGCCGCCATTTATCTGAATCATGTCTATGTTTACATTCCCAGACTGTTGGTGCATTGGACAAGCCTGAAAACTGGCGAGATAAAAGTGCATGCATTGGAGGTGATCTGGCCAAATAGCAGCTTTTCGTGATAACTTTAGATATCGAAATGATAATACAACAGAAACCGATATATATATTTTGTAATACCTTCAAGACGGTCGCATGATTTACACAGTTACACGGCGGGAAGATCGTTTCATTAGCAGTGCATCTGTGTGAAGGTTGGCATCCATAAGTGCATGCCACATTATTCGGGAGGTATGGAAGAGCTAGGTATGTTTGACGGTTGCTTTATAGTTTTTATATCTCGTACCGTTGAGGAGTTAAGAGGGTGCTTACACAAATCGAGAAATGTATCTTTACTGTTATTTCCATTTTCAAAAACTAGTGTAATTGAATAAAAAGTACACATCTCCAAGATTCTTCAGTTAATAAGACATTTCATATTTGTGAATTCAATCAGTTTTGAGATAATACGTCAATGAATTCCATCACATTCTTTTCATTCATTGATGTACTATCTTGAAACTGATTGAATTCACTGAAATAGAATGTCATATTAATTGAAGAGCATAACATTATCTTGGAGATGTCAACTTTTCATTCAATTACACTGGTTTTTGAACATGAAAAAAAATATTTTTCCGATTTGAATGCCATATGAACTCACAAAGAGAAACATATACTTCTGCCCCCCCCCTCCCTGAATGAGTCAACTCGAGTACAAATCTTCAGAGTCTGACGTCACCGTTGGGCGTGGGTTCGAGTCTCGCATAAGGCATGTATTTTGGTGAAGATCCTTCACTTATCACTTCATAATTCCATCATCAGCTGTTCATTCGTACCCCCGTATAACCTGTCAGTTGGTGGAGTCGTTAAGCAAACAATGTTCTTCCTCCAGAGCACTTGCTGCGATGACTCGATCCGAGTGCAACAATAAGTGCAACAATTAGTGCACAAGTGCAACAGTCTCAGTGCGCTTGCGCGTCGAGCAGCAATTATCGCATCCCGACTTCCTTGTTCGGCGACACCTTGACTACAAGTGGCCGTGATAGGAATAGTGGTGACGTGATCACCTGAGAGACAGAGAGAGAGAGAGAGAGAGAGAGAGAGAGAGAGGGAGGGAGAGAGAGAGAGCGAGAGAGAGAAGGAGGGAGAGAGAGAGAGAGAGAGAGAGAGAGAGAGGGAGGGAGAGAGAGAGAGACGTATATATATATTTAAATTTATGCTTTTTTCCACTCCGCAGTCTAGCAGCTGTGCTTTTTTCCGCTCCGCAGTCTAGCAGCTGTGCTTTTTTCCGCTCCGCAGTCCAACAGCTGTGCTTTGTTTTCTCCGCAGTCTAGCAGCTGTGCTTTTTTCCGCTCCGCAGTCTAGCAGCTGTGCTTTTTTCCGCTCCGCAGTCTAGCAGCTGTGCTTTTTTCCGCTCCGCAGTCCAACAGCTGTGCTTTGTTTCCGCTCCGCAGTCTAGCAGCTGTGCTTTTTCCGCTCCGCAGTCTAACAGCTGTGCTTTGTTCCACTCCGCAGTCTAGCAGCTGTGCTTTGTTCTACTCCGCAGTCTAGCAGCTGTGCTTTGTTCTACTCCGCAGTCTAGCAGCTGTGCTTTGTTCTACTCCGCAGTCTAGCAGCTGTGTTTTTTCCGCTCCGCAGTCCAACAGCTGCGCTTTGTTTTCTCCGCAGTCTAGCAGCTGTGCTTTGTTCTACTCCGCAGTCAAACAGCTGTGCTTCTTTCCGCTCCGCAGCCTTACAATTGTGCTTTGTTCTACTCCGCAGTCTAGCAGATAGCCTTTGTTATGGTCCGTAAGATAATACATTTCACAGGCTTGTAAAATAAATCTTCAAAATAATAAAATACCGAGAGAATATATTATATCTCGCAAGGCGTCTACCGCCCGAGTGCTGTGTGCACACGGGGGGGGAGGGGGGGGGAGGGGGGGGGGGGGATCCAGCATACCGACCAACGACCTGGAAGGCTCACATTTTAATTAATTAAACAAACATTGGTGTGACAGGAATATGAACACGCCCTTCTCTTGTGTCGGTACACACACTATACCTGCAGACTCGTGTGCGGCCCGCGGCCCAGTGACTCACTCGGTCGTTAAACCGATCAGAACCCTGCACGGCGGTCGTTAAACCGATCACACGCGTCAACTGACACGAGACGAATTAAATATTCAACATTTGTGTGGTTTTAGTGACTGAATACATTTATATTTTCTTTTCGAAGATTGATTGATTGTGATTTGCAGAACGACCCCACCCACTGTCAAGTTATTTAGGGTACGAATGAGCAGGTGATAATGTAGTTATGAATTGATGATATGTAAAAGGACTTTTTCAAAAGCGCCGGGAGTCGAACCATGAACCTTCAAAACGAGTTACAACCGTACTACCAGTAGCACCACACAGACATATGACTGCTAAACACTACTTGATCATGTGATAGCACGGGTCGGTCACTGAGTCATGACGTCACAAATCATGACCTTCCCATTGGCCACTTTTAGCCCCATTTAACAACCTACTTGCAGTAAGATTCTCACCCCGGTTCAGTTCTGCGCCGTGCTGCGGTGTGATGCTGCCCGCACAGCACCGCGGTGTTTAGTGCCTTCTCTTCCAAGTGGAGACCCAGATCTTCCTCACGACCATCACGTGGCGTGGTGTCATTATCTCCCGGCAGGTCGTGTGGAGCACGAGGAGTCTGCCACGGATCCACTCATCCCATTGCTGCAGAACATTATCGCAATAATACGTACAACGTGATTTAAGAGTGTATGGGAGGCGAGTGGGCGAAGAATCAGTTTTGTGGTGTTTATTGATTTTTTCATATTGACTTTTAAGGCGTCCCCAGTCACTAGAGGGAAAAAAGTTCCCACCAGGGTGATTATTTTTGAAAATATTGTGAATGTTTATTATGGATCGACCATATTTTAGAAGGTGCTTCTCTGAATGGTGTGCAGCAGTTTCACAACAATACGTTCATCCGGAAAGCCACTACGATAATGTATGCTCTAGTTGACAGTGAAAATGGTCACAAAACATGCATCTCGCGTTACATACACCACTTGATTACTTCTTGAGGCATTGAATCGTGTGGTATCGATGAGTTTGTAGAAGAACTGGCTTTGGGCTAAGCTAAAAGTTAGCAGTTCAACTTCATGCGTTTGGCACACAAAACCAGGACAATTCACGCAAATGTTTTACGTAAATCGAGGTAACCGAAACTATTTGTTTGTAACAAAGCGGTCATAGGTTTGCTGATGACATTTATCTTAGCTGATAGAGGAAGGTTTACCCTATCAATGTGTCGATTGCCATCTTCATGCTAACTATCTACTCCTCTGATATCTCATGATTTGCACAGGTTTATTCAGACGGGAAAACTCATTTTCAAACTGTGAAAATGATAGAATCCAACTTCATTACAAATTTCCAAATTTAAATATCATCTTATTTTGGAGGTTTTTTAATTATCTCTGTTTCTCCTGTAATAGAATGTTGATATCTCAGAAGTTATCACTAAATCGACTTGCAGCCCTCTTAAATATTAAAACTGTGTAAATTATACACTGTGAAACTGAACATTTTCAATCTTCATCCTTTCTCTTTCGTTCAAAATATTAATTCCGATTCATGGTCTATAATCGAATCACGGCTCTGCTTTCTTCTAGTTTCACCTGGGTCTATCGCTTCTTTGACGAGCACAACATCGACCTGTTTGTTCCTTCTATCTCTCGTGCTTTCAGATCTCTTCTCTTCGTCTTCATTTACACACTTTTTATAATTATAATTAATAACTGAACATTCTGTACAGACCTCGTTTGATTATGAATTATTATGAAACGGAGCGATAACGTATAATCAACGTAATTGCGCGTTCCCTAAATTATGCCCAGCTTTTCGTGTACTCGTATTCACCAGAGAAGGTCGTCTATACCAACACAAGGTGATTGTAAAAACTGATTATGATATATCAGTGGAAAATACGGGTTTTGAAACTTTCGAGAAATGGAGTTGCGTTTTCTTATCGTAAACCTCGGCATGCAAAATTATAATAGCTCAATAAAAATAGCTATAATTATATCAATTTTTGAAAATATACTATATTAAGTATCATTAGGCTGAAATACTTTTCCAATCAAAATGTGCCAATACTGGTTAGTTATGTAGTTATTATGTGGTAATGGACCTTCTTCTTTCGTGGCCACAAGTATAGCTTCACCTCCATTTAATCCATCTCAATCCAATTAATAGGTCGTTGATGCGTAAGTATTCCGTCTCGGCCCCCTCGATTTGAACGGCGTGTTTTAATCCTGCAGAGAGTCAGTGCCTTCTGTAAGCCTCTAGTGCGGCCATTAGCAGTTAGTGTAATGGCCAGGCAGGTCTCTGTGTTACCGGCTTGATTCCTAGCCTGGCTTGCAAACTAGATATCACCGGCACATGCAGCGCAGTGGTTAACGCGCTCGCTTCGTATGATCCGGGAGGCGAGGGGTTCGATCCCCGCCGCCGACCATCTTTACTGGGGTTTTCATGGCTTCCCTCTGTAGTCTCTAGGCCAATGCCGGGATGGTTCCTACAATAAGTCGGCCATGACCGCGTCCTTCCCACTATCCTCCCCATTACCCAAGAACCTTCATCTCATCATCCCATCATCTCACTAATCATCCATCCGACGCCATTAGATCTGCGCTATCATAACAGTGCGTCGTTAAACCCAATGTAAAACAAAAAGTAACTAGATATCTCATATGGCCATTTTTCCCTGGTAAATGTTGCGGTTGGTACACGACCTCCTCCTCTCGGGAAGACAAGTGTACACACGCACTTTTCTGTGGGCTTTAAGTAACTGATGTCGGAGCATGCAAATGACTCGGTTGTTCGGGCATTATGCGGTTTATGTGGCCGTGGTTGCCAGGCGGAGATAGGAGCCGGCTATTCCTATGTTAATTAATGGCTGGTACCCCGGCCACCTTCCAGACGGCGCTGGCTTGTGCTAACATGTTACTTACTGCTTCCTACCCCAGCTCACATCTTTATGTTATTACTATTATTATAAGTTGGCGTGTATGGGCACGGCAGGCGAATTAGTTGGGAACTGGGTGCATTATGATAATGGTATTAAACTTATTAAGTTTGTGAGGTATACTTATAGGAATATGCCATTTACATCATTCGTGGCATGGGTCTCGAGATTCAGGTATCCAAGATTATAATATTCGCGAGTTCTATAACACAACAATATTTGGGAACGTGTCTAGTTATAGAGCATACATTTTCTTCTTTTCATCAACATCGAAACTTGATACAGAATCATTGTTTCACGATGAGGCCAAGGATAGAGGATAGGATCGTTCGGACGGGGCACCACAAGGGCGATCTTACCACCCCATGGAATAATTGATACATAGGAGAGCGGCCTGCATCAAGGACCTACGTGTGACACGTGATTAGAAGCATTGACAATCTAAAGCCTGCAGCAGTTTGATGTTTGAACCTCTCCTCCCCTCAAATCAGTCCAGTAAATCACTGCTTTAGGCTCTGAAGTCAAGTAGGGCATGGGTTCGAGTCGAAGCGTGGGTTTCTGTAAACATCATGCACCTATTAGCGTTTTCTCATTCGGAATCCCAAATTACCACGCTGCTGGTGGGGTCAAATAATCTCGTAGATGAAACGTTGTCAAACCACAATTCGAAGGGTGTCGTTATATCTAGCAAGTTAATCCCGACTATCAATTCATGAAACCGAGTCGAAGCAAATTGTAATCGAGCTCAAACTAGAGCGTTCTCCCATTCGTGATTCCTCCAAAACGTACGTATCACATAAAGAACAGTAGGGTTACGAATAATAATAAAATACAATAAAAGTCATTAATTCATCAAAAACAATGAAAACCATGTCATAAAAAGTTTGTTTCATCATCTTTCATAATACATAATCCTCTTTGCCGCGAGCATCCAAGCGTGCCCCAGCCCTCGACATTCTAACCGAATACTCTCCGCTATGAATTTGTCGATCGGAATGAGACGAGGGGGGGGGGGGTTGTCACCCCCTGCAGCCGACTATGAGGGGGGGGAGGGTTGTAAAACGCTGTATTGTCTTTAGTCGGCGGGAGTAATTGCTTGACGGCGCGATGATGCCATGCACGGCCCATATCGCTCGCATTTACATAACTCACTTCAGACTGTATTGACGAGCAGAGATGATTGTGCTCACGACTCTGGCCTCGATGCCAATACCAAACTTAATTACAACATTTAAATAATTGTGGATTCATAACTCTTAGGCCTATATACATGTAGACCCTATATCTATATCTGTATTTACTGTATATTATATATAGGCATATATAAATATATATATATATATATATATATCTGTATTTACTATATATTATATATAGGTCTATATATATATGTATATATATATATATATATATATATATATATATATAGAAAAACTTATTGTGTATATACATTATGTATTGAGTATTGATGAACATTTTTATATCTTAATCATCTTCAATTTGTCTTTTTAAATGCAAATTAATTGCCATTTACGTGAGAATTTTATTAAATGAAATTAGCCCTGATTTTGTTCAATTCTCGTTCCTTATGCCAGGGTAATTGAGTGATTACCCTTCCAAGCTCAGTTGTTGACTTAGCATCAGTTTTAACTTTGATGAATTCCACCTCTGCCTTCCAACGGGCAGCCCTAGTATACCGGCACACTGTTTTACCCTGGATCAATTCACGTTTACTGTGAAATATTTGTCAGGGTCCATTTCACGACGTTATCAGACCTCTCTCTCTCTCCCCCTCTACCTCGAGGCGTTGGATCGTATTTGCATATACATAGCTGATGATCTTCAGGGTAGCGTCTAAACGCGCAAGCTGCACCAATCTTGGCCAAGTACTTAGAGCTTGTGTTACCTCGTCTCGGGACCCCCGTGCTCGCGGCGACCGGGGGTCCCGGGGTGCTCTCTGTACGGTCTAGAAGTATCTCGGCAGATAAACCTGTTCCAACTGATCTTGTTGTGGATTGAAAGCGTTTTGTCAAAACAAAGATCTACATAAGTTGTCTACTCGGTTGTTTGTGGAAGAAACTCTCTCATCACACGTTCATCACATATCAGCTTTGTTGTAACGAAAGACATTTCCAAATTGAATATTCGAATATTTGATAAAAAAAACACTATTTTCCTCCGGTTAATTATTTACAGAAAATTGGAATTAGTTTTTGTAAACGTCATTTCATTACGCATCATTCAGGAGACCGGGGTTCAATTCCCGCAATCGTCAACCATTCTGACAAGGTTTTTTCGTGATTTACTTCTGTCGTTCAGGTCAATACTGGGATGGTTTCTGAACAACAGGCCACGACCGACTCCTTCACACTATTCAAAAAACACATAATAAAATAACTTTTCATCTCATCATCCCATCTTCTCATTCTTCGACGCCAATTTATTCAAATAAGTAATAAGTTTACACCTTCATTATCACCTGCTCGTTCGTATCCTCGTGTAACCCAGCTATTGGTGGGGTCGATGAAAGACGTTTCACGATTGGGGAGATAAATATTGACTGTTGAGATCGTATCGAGGAGTATTGAGACCAGGTTTCTGTTGCATGTGTTACAAGTGCACTTGAGTGTGGGCCTACTCTTGGATAAAGAGTATTGATCGGCCTTGACGACGCGTGAAAATATTCACCTCTTGGATATGAGGACAATCATGAGGCTTGTCTGGACGAACACGAGCTGGCTTGCATCGCACTGTACTGATCACCAAGATCTATTGGCGTCGGTGCATGATGGGATGAACAGATGAAAGGTTATTCCGTTAGCTGATTGTGGAAAGTGGGAAGGAGACGGTCGTGGCAAGTTGTTAAGGGGTTGCATGCACAGTGCTTATAAAAATAGAGAAATCAACATTCACTGATTTCTTTCAAAACCAGTGTAATTGAATGAAACGTTCACATCTCCAAGATAATTTCATGCTCTTTAATTAATATGACATTCCATTCCAGTGAATTCAATCAGATGAAACGTCAATGAATAAAAATAATGTGATGACATTCATTGACGGGGTATTATCTCAAAACTGTTTGAATTCACAAAAATAGAATGTCACATTAATTAAAGAGCATACAATTATTTTGGAGATGTGAACTTTTCATTCAATTATTACACTGTTTTTTCAAAATGGAAAACATAGCCAAGATGGATTTCTCGATTTGCGTAAGCACCGAAATCATCTCGGTATCAACCTACACGACTGAGGAAAACCACGACGCATCTCTGTCTGGACGGTCGGCCGTGACGGGAATCGAACCCCGTTCTCCTGAACGCTATCCACTCGACCACTCGTCTCAGTAGAACTCATTCGGTACGACCGAGGAAGGTTCCGAGCGACCGTCCCTCGTATCCCGCAACAGCAACGCGCGGATGGTTCGCGCCTGCTTGATGGGATGTGAGTAGTATTGGTGGAAGTGCCGTGTTCAGCCTGATAGCCAATAGAACACATCATGTAACTGGATCGAGTCAACAAACATTTGTATTCCGTAGCTTGGGTAACTTTGAAAAGAATACATTTTCCGTGTTACTTTCAATTTTTCAATTTGTATTTATATTTAGTTTCAACGAAGCACTACGATGATAATTAGGATCTATTGAAGTCGGATGAATGATTAACACTGAGACAAGTGGTAGAGTGAATCGTCATTCAGGAGACCGGGGTTCGATAACCGCCGTGGTCCACCTTCCTGACAGGGGTTTTCGTGGTTCCCTCTGTCGTTCAGGTCAATACTTGGATGGTTCGGCCACGACCGACTCCTTCCCACTATCTAAATCTACCCAATAAAATAACCTTCCATCTCTCCATCGTTACATTTCATCATTCACCGACGCCTTTGGCTCGTAGTCATCGATGCAGTGCGTCGTTAAACCCAAAGAATTATTAATGAGATGATGTTGAAGTCATGGCTACCGTTTGAATGCTATAGGCCCTAGTTCAACGCCAGTTTAACGGCACTTGAACTTTCGTATCTCATATTCTCACATAGATGTCAAGCAACAGCACTCAACAAACAAGGTCAAACTGAACATTAAACATGTGAACAACTGACCATCGGACATATAATACATATATATATATATATATATATATATATATATATATATATATATATATATATATATATATATATCCAAGTTGAATGAAGTATAATTATTATCTATCACTTGTAACGTAATACTTCCTTCTCACAGTTTTGTTCTCCCCTCGGCCTGGTTCGGATCATCTCTTTTAATCTCTTCTTACAAAACACAGCTCCATCCCCCTCACTCACCTCCATCCCTCTCACTCTATCCCTGCCTCTTGTTTGTTGTCGTCCGTCTCTTTTATACCTCGTGGTTGTTCTCACTGCTTTACTGCCAATTGCGAGACCGTTAACTGTATTTTATTTGTTTGCGGGCCAGAGCGATTACAGTTTGCACTAATGCGGATGAGCTCGTTGCAATTGCCAATAAATAACTATAAAAACACAATGTATAGATAAAAACGTTCGTGAATTTATAGAGAATCCTTTTCGAACCATTTATGTGATAGTGCATCGAATATATTTTGTGCATTATCATATGCACATGGTAAATATGGTAACGATGTCTTTGCGGTAATTCGCCCTCTTGGAATGAGATGTGGTGGTCCTAAAAGGACCTGGGGTCTCGACGTTTCGGAAGTCGTACTTCCATCTTCAGGAGTCGGTCTGGTCTGCTGAACTCGATCGTATATGATAATGCCTAATGATAATGATTTTGTCTATCATCACACATATTTTATATATATATATATATATATATATATATATATGTATATATATATATATATATATATATATATATATACACATGTATTTGTTTCCGATCTGTTGTAGTGTCGTAAAGAGGACGACATCGGCGTACAAGTGCTGGTAGAATATCGAGAAGCAAGTGGACTTGAATGAATTAGCGAGCAGTTGTGATTGTGAAAAACGTGTATAGCCTCGACGACAATGTATAGCGTACAAAAAGCATTGTTAGTCGAGCATTGTTGTCGTTGCTGGTAAAAAGTGTTCTAGAAGGCGCTCTCTGTTCTCTTTATATACCAGCAGGGGAGGGGCGGGAAGGGGAGAGGGAAGGGGAGGGGGAGGGGAGATGTGATCTTGTTTACAATGAGAATATTACAGCAAAGCGAGTGTATAAGTTGATTTGGTTTATATAACAAGACTATACGTGATATTTTGAGAAAACTATTTGGCCTGAAAAGTAAAACACAAACTTGAATTCAATAAGTGATTCTTATTTCTCTGAGTAGTCATACGTTATCAGTGATTACTGGTATTTGAATCTCATTGCAGCAAATAATGAGTGACCTAGTTTCGACGGTGAGTTTAGGTGATCTCTGTCGAGCCGCGTCTTTCGGACCTGAAGGTTGCCAGATCGAGTCCCGATATCGAGAACAATGTATTACATGCCAGATGATTCTAACGCCACCGAGACGAGTGGTCGAGTGGCTAGCACACTGAACCGTCATTCAAGAGACCGGGGTTCGAATCCCGCCGTGGTCAACCATCCTGGTGGAGCTTCAGGTTGATACTGAGATGGTTCTGCTCCATTTCCGCTATCCAGAAACACCTAATTTAATGTTCTTTCATCTCGCCATTCATCAGTAACCGACGCCAAACAGATCTCAGTCGTCACTACCGTGCGTCGTTAAACCCAATACCGACGCCTAACGTAAGAGAGAGTATCTATAGAATCCGAACAATTGAAATTACCTTTAAACATCATCATATAGAACATGAAATAACAGCCAAGCGAGGTTCAAGTGTTGTCCTAGTTCTAGTTGTTCTTGGCCTACTGATCCTCAGCCTTCAGAGTGATCCAAGTCCAAGGGAAGCTCTGGCTACTCTTGAAGCTTTCTGATTGGCTGATTCTCATGTCTTAGAGCTAGCTAGCTGTCATGTAGACCCACGTGACAGACGGTGTAGTGCTACATTGTGAATCAGTGTAGGCCTACACACAACCCTCAGAAGTTCATTATGAATACGCTTCTTTGTACAGCGAGCCTCTCATACACATACATTGCATCCCTACATGTTGTGCATCAATGTCCGTGAAATCTGCACGATCAGATGAAATGTAACGCCCCATTTCCAAGATGGCCGTGTGTCAGGTAAAAGAAATGTTTTTGGTTTGTGATTGCGGCCGCCTCTAAGAGGGTTGAGTCTGTCGGCCCGGTTTAGAACCCGCCCTGCAGCGTGTCTTCTCTGTTCTGACCACGGGGATTGCTATGCGTCCGACTCGCTCTCGAACCTCGCACAACCTATTGTAAATCAAGGTGCTAAACGAGGCTGGAGAACGCCCATCTTGCCTCGGGCGACATCCGAACTGAAGGCCCGTCTTTCATACTGTATTAGAAGTAACACCAGAATCATTGTATTATTATTATTATTATTATTTCAATGTTGTTCAACGACCCCACAAATAGATATGTTATACGGGGGTACGAATGAGCGGGTGATAATGAAACGATAATGTGATGATAGGTGAAAGGACGTTTATAAAAACCCATGCCTTATGAGGGACTCGAACCTCTGCTATCATACAAGTTATCGTTCCACCTCTGTTATCATAGCATTTGAGTCATCAGACATTTCGACAAATATTGTCTGGATCTTGAAATGTAGGCCTATTTGTAAATTGTGTATACCTTGCACTACCGATGATTTGTGATCATTCATATATCTGTAAAATCCCCTAGCGGAGACTTTCTTACCATGAAACCTGGAGCCCGCGGTGCAGCCTATGCCGGTACTTGCCTATGTATAGGCCTATGCACTGCATTGCGTGCTATACTCCAATAGACTATGACTCTGATTGGTCAGTATTTGCTCTAAAAGAGCCAGCTACCATTGCAACATGTCTAGTCTTTGTGTACTTCCACTGTTGTTGGCACAAACGAGGTGGGCTGAGAAATATGATGAATTATTGCAGTCCAATAGACCGTGACTTTGTTGGCATGGTTGGTAGTTCTGTTGGTAAACATGAACCAATCAGAGTCCCCGTCTCTTGGAACTAGCTATAGGTCCAGCAATGGTTTTATTAAGTAAGAGTCCAGTCTATCTGATCAGCCCTCCTTTCAGCATCCGGAAGAATCCTTCACAGAGAAAAAAAAACATCATGTTTATGATACAGACAAGGAAAATCGATGTGTACTGCTTAAATTGATGGCTTTTTATTTGCTCAATAAATTTTATTCGACTCATTTTCTTCTTTTTATTCGCAACGTAAATGTACGGGCTGTAATAATTCAATGGCATGAACATTCTTATGGGTTATAGATTCTACTAGACACACCATGCCAGTGTACAAGTGCCTTAGAACGCGGAATGATCTTATTTATTGTAGCCAGGATCATGTTTTATACTCGGCCGAACGAAACATCGCTTGCTCGCAGTTCTTCAATACCTCATGTCTGGTAACTAGAAGCAGGTGGCCCCTTTATTGCACTGCGAGTCCGCTATCAGAGGACTGACTTCTAATCAAAACAATCCTTCATTCGTGAAGAAATATTTATATATTCATATATATGGTAAGATGATTTCTTCGGTAGTGCCACGTCTTGTAGCGTCGATGTCACCCACCATCTTCAGGTCTTGTCGGTGTGTAGATCAGCGATCGAATCACGTAGGCCTATATCTATTTGCTCTTCTGTTGTCATGCTATATAGAGAAGGTTATGAAGTGAATACCGGTCATTTCAACTATACGTTCCATGTGTAGTGCAATATGTGAGAGAGGAGTGTGATTTGTACCGCGGAAACAGCACATTTTGTTTTCTCACAGCTATGTCTGTAGTTGGTTACACAGCTCTGGAACGGAGTTGCTTATCGACATGATATTTATATAGGCCTATAATGCAAGCTTCAACAAGAACTCTTCCAATGAAGCATTTGCAAGTGCATTATATTTCACAGAAAGATTATCGGCCACGTTTCAATTTAACCGGAAGGTTAGCTGCAATTTCATAAAAGTGCAACACTGTCATAAACCTCCAGCTATCTCTCTCTCTCTTTCTCTCTCACTACTTTTATTATATTAATAAAATAATCCGCGTGGAATCGCTGACGATAAATCAGCGTTAATGTTGATCGTGATTTAGGCTCGCATACATAAATATCTACATATTGTAGAGCCCGTGTCATCCTACATAATTATGTAGCCGGTTTATTGTTGCAAGTGGTGGGCGTGTCTCTGGCTGGCTGTAAAACACGGCCATTTGGACGCGTTGATTTGATTTGATCGTGCTTTGTCTACAGGCCCTGGCATCATAACATGCAGTGATAGCCGTATTCGCTCCGTGCAATCACTATTAGCACTTCTGTGCGCGGTTTATGTCAGTTTACCATGAGGGGGGGGGTTCGAAAAGCGAGACGAAATTGAGTGACTATTCAGTATGTGAATCTAGTGTCTCGATGGTTATGGAAAAGGTTGAGTTTTACTCATCATATCCCCAATACTCATTCATTGATATCCCATCATTCCATCAACATCGGGCTTGCCATGAAGCAGGGCCAAGGGTGCATGTCACGTGACAGGGTCGTTTGAATCAGACGTGAAATAACATGTATATATAATAGTCTTGGTAAGTCATTTTAGCCGGTATTTAGAGGCATGTGGTTAACATGTCCATAACACATGTCCGATAGCCATGCAGAGAATATTGATGAGCTGCCAATGGGATGAGTCTGATGTACCTGCGTGGTCCGCCGGGGAATGTCGCGGCCGCAAACAGCGCTATCCGCCCGTCGCCTTGCCGTCGGCGTCATGTGGACATGACATGTCATGTTAGCAATACCGGCAGTCAGTGGCGTAGCTAGGATTATATTGGGGGGGGGGGGGGGGGTGGAACTCGAGTGTAAAATGGAAGTAATTTTGTGAACAATTGGCTATCCTCAGGGAGTATGTGATGGGCATTTGTTTCGTACACGTTCTAAGAATACAAATTGCCGTATCGGTTGGATAGCGCTAGTTCACGCTAAGCAACTGTAATCTTCTACTGATGTGGAGAGTTCATTCAAATCGATAGTCGTATTTGAAAATAATATGCTCCATTGAGGAATATAGCCCACTCCCAATAACCATCACCTACCCATTCCAATTATTAACTTCGTAAAATAATGTATAATACTTTATTTATCACAATCTTTATTCTCTTCATTCTAATAATGCAATTTCAGTCCAGCTTCGGTTAAGTTTCGGGGGGGGGGGGGGGCTTCCTGCATACGCCACTGCCGTCAGTTATGGGGCAGAGTTATAGGCCTATATGTAGTTGCTCCACCCTCGTCATAATACACGAAGTAGAAGTTTAATTTCTCTACAATGACGGAGCTTTTTTACAATTATTTTGTTTGTAGACGATCTTTAATAATTCATGTTAATTTAGTGAATGAGGTTAGATTAATGGAAGAGAAGTACAGATCGAGTAGTGACAGCGTATAAAGAGTCAGTGATAGCCTATTAGTGTGAACATTAAGAAGAAGAATCTCTTACAAGTATAATGGTGTCAAGGAAATGCGTGTGAATGATTTCCTGGACCCTTTCAACACTGGCGTGCATGTCAAATTAATGAAATCGCTTTTTAAAATAAACTTTCTACAAATATTCTACAGGAAAACTATCGTGCTGATGTTGTTTTCTGTCCACTATGGAACCGGGACGAATGCATATGCACGTCTATTGTGTGGGCCTCGAACCCACGCCCCCTGGTCTGGGTTTCACGACAACAGACGGTCGGTTATCGTGATCCGATCACATCTTCGTGTTTCATCGTCACGACTATAGTAGGCCTGTCAGGTATACCATCATTGCTATCATTTCTAACTAAACATAAGCTGAACTTGATATCTTCACTATGTCAATATGTCAGAGTAGACAGGACCTTTAACTTAAAGGACATCTCAACCCTGAAACTGACAATAGATTTTGATGAATAATGACGTTTTTATCTTCTTAATCGTAGAGAAAACTCGAAATCATCATATCAATTTCAGAAAGTAGATTGATTTATTTGCCCTCCACGATCTGGCCCTTGTAAGTCGTGACGTAGGCATTGCTCGATTCTGTTCATATTTCCATACAGAATCGGTAATGCCCACGTCGTGACTTATGGTTCCTGGAGGACAAAAATTTATTATTTCTGTAAACGAGATGATGGTTTTCAGGTCTCTCTAAAATTAAAACATGCATTTGAAAAATCATTAAAATCTGGTTTCTGAGTTGTGAAGTCCTTTAACAAACCACAATAACTGTAATTACTTAAAATCACTCAACCTTTGGGAACTGAAGTCACCGTTGGACGTGGGTTCGAGCCCCGCATGATGCAAGGGTTCTCTAAACACATCCTTCACTTATCATAACTTGATAATGTCATCAACACTTGCTCACTCGTACCCCCGTATAACCCAGCTGCTGGTGGGACCCAGAGACAACTAGTAGTTGAATGCGCGTGAGTGATTATATGTGTTCTTGGTGCGCACCCATGCCTGTAAGAGTGGACCCAGACAATGCCTTCTGGTCAGCAGTTCTTCTGCGCAATCACCAACTGTTCCTGAATTAAACAGACTTAATTGCTCTCCACGCTATTGTTGTATCTCGAGCCTCAAGGGCGGACATTTTGCCCGGAAACGTCTCTAATTGGTTCCATCAATGCCGTCACTTGTTTGTTAAAACTTGATTTCTACGGAAATATGAATTATGAATCGTGAAATGGAGGTTATTTTAAATGATGATTATCGCTTGAAATTAGATCCCAGTTGTTTGGAGTCCGCGTGGGTGTATAGGCAACACGCCATGCTCTAATCTAGTTATTCTGTTTTTATGTGTCTTATACTAAAATAATACTTGCAGTCATACTGGCATTCCTGCGTCGAGAAGTGTGCCAGGACAGTGTGAGGACTAGGTGTACGGGCTGGGGGGACTGTGCCAGTTCTTAACGAGCTTCCCGTACCGATGTTTGCATGAATACAAGGTGGCGTACAGTTGGGGGGGGGGGGCGATGCGCGATGACTTGACTTTCATCGACTTGACGACGATGACTTTCAAGTAGCAATAAGCCATTTATTGAGGTTTTTGGGGGAATTAAAGAGGGCGTGGGAATCGATTTAGCGAAATATCATTTTTTGGGGAAAAATTCTGAATGGTATGAGACAGTAAAATTATAGCAGGGTCTACAAGGTAAACACGGATATTTTTTCTACATTGAATATTTTGTGAAGTAAAATTATTAACATTAACAATATTTAATACATTTTTAATTATTAACATGATCAATTTCAAACTTATTAAAATTTATACCGAAATCACCAAATGTATAACCAATTTATACCTTATTCAGTATGTTTGTTATCGACTCATCTTTCCTTCCCTCTGAATTACTGTCATTACCCAAACTTCTGACTCGACTTTCCGACTTTCCAGACATGAACTGCAGAATATAAAACACCATCGCCTGGCTCGGGTTGATCAGCACCCCCCCCCCCCCCCCCCAATCTCACTGTTTCATTCCACCGACTCAGCAGCGCGACATTGTATGCTTCATTTGAAGCGCATGACAATATATTGTTGTAGCAGAGTGATTCGCGTCACGCGGCACGTCGGCAGCGACGCTCGGCGCCGCGACGTTGGCGTCTAATCGGTTCGGAGGAGAAAACTGCACGGAAAAAGCCGCTTCGAATGAATCAAGTTCTTTGAAAACGAGCGAGCAAGAGAATATTATGTAGCGTCTCGGAAGAGTTGTAATAAAAACATGGCTCATATTCAAGCAAGTCGAGTAATAATCAAGTTTCAAACTCGGGTATAATTAGTACATATACGAGCCGCCCCGGTGGCCAAGTCAACTATCGCTAGTGGTAGAAACTTCAAGTCACCGTTGGGCGTGGGTTCGAGTCCCGCATAAGGCATGGGTTTTTGTAAACGTCCTTTCACCTATCGTTCATTCGTACCCCTATATAACCTAGCTGTTGTTGGGGTCGTTGAGCACCATTAAGAAAAACATATACGTAGGCCTGTACATTATCCAAATCACACGATGAAATAATCTTTCATCCACTCTTCTCATCACCTGAGTCATATTCCCCGCCGCTAGCTCGTCCATCAGTCAAGTGCGTCGTGAAAACATTTGTTAATGGAATAAAGCACAGGCATTATAATGAGATGTATCACTGACCACGAGAAAGATCGAAAGAGAAAGATCAAGATCGAATTCTGAAGATTTCGAAATTATTTTTCTCATAAGTGGTTTGACTGATTGACCCTCTAAACTCTAAGAGTATGAATTGAGTGATCGCTTCGCTCACGAGGTGCCACGTGTGACGTCACATCACGGAGAACCTGGTTTATAATTGAATATCTGTGACAGAGATGATCTAATAACGCTTCCAACTCATTTATCTGTATTCACATTCGAGCCAGTCAGACTTCAGACGCCATGGACGGGCGACATGGCACTCGCTTGTATAATTACATTCTCTCTCTGTTTCCATGGTGACTGTACATACCTTTCATAAAGTATGGACCGAATGTTAATGTGAGAAAATCTCCACCACTGTCTCACTTTATGTCTCACTTTATGTCTCACTTTATGTCTCACTCTATGTTGAATTTATAGCCGAATGTGTCGGGAAATAATTTCCAAACATGCATCAGTTTTCCGTGAACCATCCCAATATGAACCTAATCGACAGGCAACAAGCACGCTGCACAACTGTCAGGATGGTCCCCTGACTAACGATTCACCGTGCTAGCCACTGCGACCTCAGTCTAAGTCTAATTAAGTCCAGGTAATGATCGCAGTGATATGAGCACGTCTCTGTCCATGTGACATGAGCGACCTCCAGCCCCCCCCCCCCCCCCCCCCCCCCCCCCCCCCCCCCCCCGTGGCAGGCAGCGCGCTACTCGGCTCTGACGTCATCCCCCCCCCCCGCAATACTTGCAGGGTAAGTTGTTGAATTAAGGCAGTTACACTAGTTATAACTGTGACGTAATAATGTGAGATCCGTCTGACGTGTGGTCGGCGCATGCGCACAGCATACCTCACCTTATATACCTGCATGGGCTGGAATGTTTCTGATGCAATAGTTTGATTATGATTGTTGAAATGAAGTTGACTTGAGATTAGGCCTACCGGCAGAAAGATGAACTAAAAGGGTCGATCTCAAACTGTTGTGACAAAGGTCAAGCTAAACGGAACCGAGATGGAACCAAGGAAGAGAGTCAACAAGGCTCTGTGTTATAGGCGGGGTGTGCTTCGTCGCGGGATGCATTCGATTGACTGTGAATAGGATATTGGTGGAAGGGCCATACTTTCTTGCTTGAGCAAATACAACTAGCCAACTCGGTTTATTCACATCTGGGATAATTGAATATTTGATACATAATAAACTGCGATCAAGAACATCATAGCTACGAATTGTACGTAGCTATACAACGGTTCGTAACTAGCATATATATATATTAGTTGAGGTGCCGTGAAATAATGAGCATAAGAAATCTGCATCAGTTCCTCTATTCTTGTGAAAAAAGTTGAGGATGATATTATATTTATATATTACATAGAGCTGTATAAGTTATGTATATGTATATATATATATATATATATATATATATATATATATATATATATATATATATATATATATATATATATATATATTATTTGCTCGTGATTCGCGTGTGGTGTGTGTATGTGCAACACACGCGTGAATAACACGAGAAGTGATCACAAAGGCAGCCCAAGTGTAGATACATGATGAACAGTGCGAGCAAATGATTGGCAACAACTGATGTTCCAGCCAGTCAATGACAACACCGGGCCGGCCTGCACTCGGTCATCATCACATCGCTGGCGAGATGTGATTAGATGTACGCTGCACCACGTGACTGATGGGCTCTGACCGACATTAATATTATAGTATATCCATCTCTCTCCCTCTCGCTCCCACTGGCGGGCGACCCCGCGTCCATCGTGTAGTAATAGTCGGAACAACAGAAGTCACTCAACAAGTGAAAAAGAGCTTATAACGTCAAACTTTTAGAGTACTATTTGATGTCGCGACATTTAAAAATAACAATCAAGTACTTGGCTTGACGCACTTGCATGCTCCCAGCTGATTTATAAATGTCTGGTTTTTAATTTCGTACGAATAAGTCAAGAATAATAAGACGTGGCTATACACACGTCTAATATGTTAATTGCATCTGCGTGCTCTATGGTTATGTTTGTAAATCATGATGCAATTGTCGCGAGTACTCCCCGCAAGTACTCCGCAGTACTCCCGCAGTCCGCGACGCCGTGCCGCGCCCGCCTGGCCGGCGCCGGACGTGGAGTAGGCGCCGCCACGCCGCCGCCGCGACGCCTCCACCTGATGCGGGGTGTGGTGGCTGATCATGCACGCCACCTTCAGGCTTTGTTCGACTGTTACCAGCGGGGTGGTAGGAGACCGAGCATATACTGACACTCAGCCTGAGCACTGGCAGAAGTTGTACCATATGGTATGATGCTAGCACAAGACACTCTTTCGAGGCTGTGTCTTACGGAATTAGTTAGGCTTGTTCGTCGATATGAAAACTAATTGAAATTCTACAAATTGAAATTCTAAAAATTATATCTCATTTTTGTTAAAATAATTAATATAAATGTATATATATATACATATATATATATACATAATATATATGTGTTATCTCGTAGGCTTAAACGACTCATGTGATAAAAATAAATGTTCTATTGGGTGTTTCATATTAAAAAACGACTTGAATTATCCATAAATATTCATTTTTATCATATATATATATAGGCCTATGTATATTTATCGTCCGCTGCAATTGAGCGAGTAGATGTAATTTGGACTTGAGAGTTTTCAATTCTTATCGTGAGACGTGAATGAGAATCTAATAACATCCAGTTTTATAGCAAACCATAATTGAACAATTTCGTAAACCTTTGCTCGAATAGCCCGTCAACTGTCACGTGTTATCACACCACACATTTGAGTGTTGTTTCTATTTGTTATTCAAACACGGCAATAAACAGAACTATTCATCTAGTTGCTGGCAAGGTACGTGAGCCGTGGTTGATTAGTTCGACGACAGACTCATAGGGCGCAGCACGTGCTTCCTGACGTCACGCAAACATCCCGCCATCTCACCCTTGTGGGACGCGAGGCCTGAAGCATGCTGACACGCTGGCACGGTTTCCCGTGTGACACACCGGGACGGAAAATACCGTGAAATTGTGTTACTGTTCGGAAGGCAATTCATGCAAAGTTTGCCCAGAAGGTAATTGTAAGTTGGTTGAATATCAATTAGAATACTTCTACCACATACAAGCACAGATAAAGAAACTTGATCTGTGAGATAGAAGGTTTCAATTTTCGGGCCCCCTCCATTGCAGCCTCCCTTCTCCCCCCCCCCCCCCCCCCACACAGGTCCCTTGGTACCATATTTACACCACTGGTTACACATGGGATGAACCGGTATTTCAATACTGCATCATCCCATTTCAGTGAAATCCTCTTTCATCGACTTTGCTGTAAATATTGTAAAATAAGTCGACGAACTGGGATTTCGATCAATCGGGATTTCACTGAATCGGGATTTCGATGAACTGAGACAGTCGACGAAACGGGATCTCGATGAAACGGGACGCAGCCTCTCAATACAAGTCACACAAGTATACGCAGCATATCGCCGTCTGCCAAGGACCAGGAAACACTTCAAACTATCCGCTGACTCGACTTTCATTGCTTCGAATTGTCTCGCTGTCTTGCAGGCAGTTTCAACATGCATCTATCTTCATACGCTTTGTCCCAATGTTTGCTTTCTACAGCTTATGTTTCTGTTCACTCGAGTGTAAACTTGGAAACTTCTTTGTGCTGTGTCATCAAGTTTTCTAAATGTTTTTTGAAATTCAGAAACAATTTTTTTATGTTTCAATCTGCAAATCCCCGACATTCTTCTGCTACCTAGTTCCGTACGAGGGCAATAGTCCTCGTTATAGGGACCTTGTGTGTACTCCTCTCTGCCGTCATAGAACGGCCTAGATACATTTCTGCTGCGAGGGAACAGAAATGTCGAGGGTGAAAGAATCTCCATATCGAATACTTAGGCTGTAAGTCTTGAATTGCTCGTCGTTACTTTCCTCTCTCTCTTTCTTCATCTATCTCTCTCTCTCCTCTCTTTCTTGTTGAGCGCGTCGCGTGTAAATTCTGGTTTCTCGGACAGTTTGATCTTGTTCATGTCTCGGGTAGCGGATCGTTTCGTCCTTCTTTTCATTGGAAAACGGCGTAGAACAACTTTTCCCTCGCACGCTTCGTGAACAGCTTACATATATAACAGAAACTTGCTTCTTTATAACTATCCAGAGTCCTGACTTCGTATTCCTTGCGGAGCTAGGTATCTTACGCCCCCGTGAGCAGCGCAGCGCTGTAAAGACAACGAGAATAAAATGATTGTCTCTACTTACATCGAGTTCTGCAATATCTCAGATGTCTTGCGCGAGTCGAAAGGTTTTCGCTCAGCTACGTGACATGGTTAGGTGATGGCCCATATGTAATAACCCGATCCATGACGTCACAGTTTAAACCCACTTGACCCGAAAACAGTTATCATCATTTAGTCATTAATGTCTTATTCTCCATTAGGTCAAGAATAGCTCCAGCGGGGGACTGGGGAAGGGGTTTGTGTTTTGTGTGAGTGTGGAAAAGGGTGGATAGGCGTGGAAAGAAATAGGCCAAAGACATATCATTGTTTAATATTATTTCAATTAGTTCTGCCATTGTTGTTGTAATTCCATGTGCAGGTTTGTCACAGCCGACTGTGTGACCGATTGGTTGACTTATCGAGGCCAGTTGAATTACACGTCGTTAGGCGTAGGCTCAGAAGAGAAATGTCGCAAACGCATCCCTAATTGATTCCGACTGTTCGTGTTCTTATCGTACTCAGAGGATTGAATGATGAAATGCTGGCAGACAATCTTAGAGTTAGTTCTCGAGTACAACGTTGGGTTTATTCCTCCGCCCTCTTTACACTAGACTTTATTCGTGATGTATAGGACTTGAACCGAAAAGTCAGTTTTCTGATGGTCTTATACCTGTTGAATCCCATTCAATATCACAGGTGAAGTGATTGGGCCAGGTCCAAAAGTAACTTTTAATTGTGATTGTACAACATAGGAGTGAGGTGAGTGATACACGAGTGAGGTGTTGTACATGGAGGATTCAATCCGTTATCGTGACGTCACGACCTCATCCAACCTTTAGAACCACAGAAACATAATCCATAAATAGCTCATTGGGACCGCACAATTGATGCATCGTCAAAACAAGCTCCTATTTGAGAACTCTAATAATTCGTTTGTAGCGCTCATTCCCATCTCTAATGTAGACCTACCTATAAATACTGGGTTTAACGACGCACTATAATGGTAACTAGGATCTATTGACGGGTGAATGATAGACCCACATGAGATATTGAGAAGATGGGTTAGTATCTATTAGGTGTATATTGTTGAGAAGCTATCCCAGTATTCATTGAGAAACCGCCTATCATCGTGATGCCTTCGTCAGTGCCCTCGACTGAGGACTTCGTCAGTGCCCTCGACTGAGGACTTCGTCAGTGCCCTCTACTGAGGACTTCGTCGGTGCCCTCGACTGAGGACTTCGTCGGTGCCCTCGACTGAGGACTTCGTCAGTGCCCTCGACTGAGGACTTCGTCAGTGCCCTCGACTGAGGACTTCGTCAGTGCCCTCTACTGAGGACTTCCTTGTGCCTGCTGCCCGTTTCACGTAGCCACCACGCGAGAGCTCAAGTGTCCTGTATTGATCTTGTCCGTGGTTCTCTAGTCCTCGGCAACTCGACTTCTTGAGGTACCTTGTACCAGCAGCATTCTATCGCAATAGATAAGCGATTGAACACCGTTTCTGTGACGCTTCGTAATGTATTCATGAGATAAGGCAAATGTGTGTTAATTGGGTGATTCCTATGCAAAGTTTAATGCTTTTTGCTTGACTGCCTTCAACTTCTGCTTGCCTGATCCATTTTGTTTATTGTGTGTAGAACGAGAGTTGATGAAATGTGTGCACGGTTTGTTCTTCAGCACTCGTCCGAGGCAGGGTCAAGTGCCCCTCCCCCCCCCCCCCCCCCCTCAGCTGTGATCCGCGATATTTCATGCACTCCATGTCAGCATTAGGCACACTCATTACCATGCTGTTACCCGGGGGGGGAGGGGGGGGAGTAATTTCAGCAGTCGTCGCCCGCCATTACGAGTGGAACTCATTCATCGTCAAATCGATCGCAATGAAGGGATTTGAATGCGATTAAATGCAACCTTTCGAGATATTTTATGTGCCCTCTCGAGCCGACGGGAAAATACGAGCTAATTAATGTTAAGCATACCATTTTTCATGGAAACCTCTAATTGCTTTTTTTATTTGTCTGTGGAGAATGAAGAGGATTTGCCTCTGCTATTCGCACTCGTCTGTTTATTAATCGGTACAGAGTTTCTGTTCGATCGAATATTGGATTGAAATGTATCGAAACTTACTATTGACGATCGATGTGTGGATGGTCGAATCGCAGAGGTGCGGGAATGGCATCAAACGCGAGTCGAAGTCTCTCCAGGACTGTTGACTAGAGACTCGGTGGCAGTATATTGTACAAATGTTTCTTCATAATACTTTACTTGTATTTATTATATATCTCTTAAATCAGTTATTTAGAATTTTCCAATCGAAACCGATCATTGTTGCGAAATCGAATTGACTAAATATCGAATCGATCGAAAATATTGTAATGGAGCTGCAATACCTTAATATTCATTGACTTCCGAGTATCAAATAAACCTACCTATTGTGTCGATTTCCTTGGATTAGCCACTGTTATATAAAATAACCTCAAGCTGAAATCGGGTTTAATCTATTTATAAAATAATATTATCCAGACCATGCCTTTCATGGTTATATCCTCTCTCTGTCTCTTCGCGCAAAACTGTTCAAAAACGCACTGAAAAAACGACGGATATTTTCTGAGTTTTCAAATGGGATTAGATTTTTCCCTGCTTTATGTATAGGCTCATGTATCCGTGTAATAATTTATATCGTAGACCTGCTGTCTATATTCTTGGCTTCAGATTTGTTGCTGATTCTGAATAATGTTTTCACTTCAAATTGAATAACTGTACACCTGTGTTTATAGGCATCAGTCGTTTTACGGATCGAGTATAGATATTTCAGGAGAACAGCGTCCCCATTGGCTTGGCCTGTATCAATTATTAATGTTCTATACATTCGCTATATAGTATACATGAACATGGTGAAACATCAAAGGTTCATCTCAAACATTATTAATGCAAAGCCTTCTGGCTGGCAAAATAGATCACTGAAGCGTAACAGTGCTTTGGGAAAAGAAATCAATTCTGGCATGGGTTCGAGTCCCAGATAAGTCATACTTCAGTCAGCTGTCATCTGCTCAGTCGTGCCCCCAGCTATAACCTCTGTTGATGGGGTCGTTGAGTAACCAATCAACATCGCGTATTTGTGTATACAATCTATTTAAGCAAGGGTAATGGTGATTATTTGAGAAAGAGTTATGCAGGGTTGAATACTTTTAGGTGTATAATAAATGATAGCTAAGATTTACATTTTTGAAAATGTCTATTTTGTAACAAGTTGAAGTATTTTATGAGTTTCTCCGCGCATTAACTTGTAGAAAGTATACAGCTTAAGCTGTGTGATATTGCAGGCGGCGGGGTGTTCATGGTGACAGGCAAATAGTTGGTCGTAAAATGTGAGAATTATCACCCGGCCTGAATGCCATAATGACTCGCGAGAGTATGACATAGAGGATTGGCCTGGTTCGGGGGGGGCGGGGGGGCGGGAGGGGGGCGTCGGGGGGCGGGAGGAGGGCGTGAGTGGGATGTGGAGCACCATTCGTTATGACCATGTGCTAGAGCGACGTCCAAACGGTTCAAACATTAGCGCCGTCGAGACGTCACGAGTGGTAATAGAAGGACATGTTTTGTCCTTCGGAAGAACAGATAGCTTCGTGAATGTTCGGGCTATATGAAATCTGCTGGACGATATAATCTGAGAGTTTTTGGTTTATAAAAAAAAATGTGGGTTGCCCATTCGCGTAGGTATGTGGTCGGTTGTCGTGAATAACGTTTTCTCCCTCTCTTCCTCTCTCTCTCTCTATCTGTCTCTCTCTATCATCTCTCTGTCTTTTTCAAACAATCTTTGCATAAGTACATTATATACACAGATAGATGTCGTATCTCCAAAGGGAAATCTAGATCAGTAATAATATTTATATTCAATTAGAGTATTGAAATTAATTATGGAAATGTAGTGAGGTGAATTACAATATAAGTTAATGTTAGGCTTATAGATTAAAGGACGTCACAACCAGATCAGAACATTCAGATCGATCAAGGTAGGCCTACAATATGACCTGAGTAGTTCTTACTCGCGCAGGCGCACAACTGAATCCTGTCCCATGAGTCGGCCGTGTGCAAGCCGGTGTTCCGTCAGGCCCTTGTGTTGACGAGAGTGCTCGAGCGTCGGCCAGAGTGTTGCTGGCGGCGTCGCGACGCCCCACACCGAGGCAGAACCTTGATTGTCATTCAAAACACATTTAGCGTGGAAATGAAGAGAAAATTAATGTTAAATGTCTGCTAATAGGTTTGTTGACGTCGTTCCATGTCGAGTATCCTCAAAGAAGGTTCCGAGCGAGTGTCCCCCTATACAGAGACCGATAGCGCGCGGGTGGTTCGAGCATTCCGTTTTCCTGGTACATGATCTACTTCTAGGCTTGACGTGTTATTATTGTTTCCATTCTTTTTTTAAACGAACTATGAAACTAACTGTTTTTGTTGAAGAAGTTTATGCTGTTTTTTAGTACTTCCCAATTTAAACAATAATCCCTAAGTATAATATTTCGTGCTATAAACATCTTTGTAGTTCGTATAAACCTGGTATTTCTTAGCCATCAGGTTTTATAATCGATTCATGATTTGTACAGGGTTTATGTGGCTATTCTATTAAGATATTCATATACTTTCGTATCCCCCTTTCCTTTCGTTATTTCGTCCGCTGAAGAATACAACAAATACATGAATTAGGAGATGAATACATGAATAAACAGATCACAAGAAGAGAAATGAAGCATACATCCACTGTCTCATGGACCGAAGCGAGCTCGACTGCGGGCTGAAGAAAATGTTTCATCGATCATGACTTCGAGACATATATTAACATGAACATGAGGGATCGAGAGAGAAACGAGATAATCAAATCCGTGACACGGATCAAATGAAGAACTTATAATAATTAGAATGGATTTCTAAAATGTGAAATAATCGTGATTATTGAATATTAAATTGATCCAACACGTGAACCAGGGAATATTAGGGGAGTAAGAATCTACCTGAGAGATTTCCTTCTCATTCTTCATTCATCCGACGCCAATAGATCTTGCATGGCTATACAGTGAGTGGACCCACAGAATACATCTTCAGTGGTACATGAGATGTATAAACGATCGCAGTGGCTTTCCGTCTGATTATATTGTAGTGAAACTGCTTCACACCATGCAGAGAAGTATATTCTCGAAAACTGTCGATTCATGATGAACATTCGCAATATGTTACGTGTTTGATATGGATATGTAACGGTAAGATGTGAGGTGAAAATAGATGGCAAAAATCGAGTGTTACTGTTACAAGTAATCTTTCCAACTTCGTTATTATAAAATTTGACTCCGACAAATTAGTATTGTCTGCATCTTGTGACGTATCTATGAATTTTGTATCTTACACTGCTAATTTATATCTCACAAATCCCCCTGGTGGGAACTTTTTGCCCTATGGAGACTGGGGACCCAATACTGAACAAATATCAATATTACCAACCGTAAATATTATCTCATAGCCACTAATTACACAGCTTTCTCGGCTGTACTCGATGAAAAGGAGAGTGCAGTCAAGTGGGTTGCGGCGTGCCTGCGCGCGCACCTTCTGCTCAAGGCCTGATGAGTCACCAGAGCGAGCGGGGGTTCGCGTGGGCTGTAATAACTGCTGGGATATTACAATTACTTGTAATTGCAGTGGAACAGAGAGAGAAGTGGGTACTCGTAGACGTCTGTGCGTTGCTATTCTTACAAGTGAAGGTCTCGCCTGTATACTTGTATCCACGGAAGAAGGTCGTCGTCTAAACCCACTTTAAATATAGATATAGCCCAATATATACCGAACATGATTCTCGACATTAACTCTAGGCTGGCTATTAGGCCTATTGTGCTTTGTTTGTATACTTATAAATATAAGTCGCTTGCTACTTATACGATCACTACTTAGAATGTTGACGTAAAAATTTCACATAAAACATAGCTTTTTATGTACTTTTTTAAATTAGCTTGGAAGCACAGCTTTTCAAAAGCGAACTTCTTTTACCGACCGGCACGGTTTTTCGTGTGTCATTTTGTGATACTATCCATTCTATCCATCCTATCCATCATAATACCCATTCCATGGTGCGATCATGGAACTCCAATGGTCCGATGACCATAATATATAATCGGCTGTGAAGGAACAACAAAGCATGAACAAAGTGCGTTCCCATGAAAACAATACGACCGACGAAATGTAGTAACAAAACTGACAACAATAGGAAATGTTTAATAAATTGCATTGTTGTATTTTTTGCGCGCTTTAAACCTTTCCACATTCGAATTCGTTCTAATCTCACCTCGAACCAGCTCGATTGTCGAGTACTTGGCTCGATCGATATCGGACATCTTGCATCCATTGCTTTGCAACAATTGCTGTGTTTGTGGACGTCTTCTTTTGCTCGCTTTCTTACTTTAATTCGCTTCGCTTCAGCTATATACAGTTTCTGCAGCCCTATCCATGTTCTATCAGCCATTGGTGTTCGCTTAGCTTCTGGTGTAGGCCTAAATTGTTCGAGAGTTATTCGATTGGTGAGTTATTCTGTTAGTTTCTATAGGCCTATGTGGTTTCACTTTCGTAGCGGCTGGCCTAGGCCTACCTTGGCTATTATCGCAAACTTACGCCCTAGGCCTTTGGAATTGGTTTAATGCAAGGTGGGCATGCATATGGGTCTTTGTCTGTATTTGCTTGTAAGTTATTACAAGTTCATATGCATACATATAGTTTCACTATTTTCCCCTGAACATTGATTATAGTACAACCGGGAAATTCACGTTTTCCACAATATTCTATTATTATGCAATAGCAATGAAGAATAAATACAATAGCATTTACGCTGCCGCGGGTTGTCCACAAGTTGGCCATTGGTAGTAGGTAAGAAAAGTTGTAAGAACGTGCAGTTTTGTTAGAATCATGATCATTACTGGCCATTAGCTCTGAGCTGGACCCTTACCGCGATTACCACTTAAGCCCCGGCCTAGCCCCGGCCTATAGGCCGGCCGAGCTAAAATGGTACCAAACGCTTAGCCCCGACCGCACATGGCGGTTAAGAGGCGATCGGTCCTAGCTAGGCCCGTCCTTGTTAGCACCGCTCGAGAGCTCGCCTAAAAGCTTAGGCCGGCAGAGCTAAGTAAACAAACATGGCGGCCTATTTACTCGCAGCAGCTGGTTTGGATGATGGAATTGATGAAAAGTATACGCGTGTGACTGATGTGAGTGACTTTGAACTCTTTACGAGAACTAGGCTGAATAGGGAATGTTTTACCTATCTTTTGGAGTGTTTGCGAGGTGATTTGGTCATGGAAAATGACATAAACCGTCCTGTGCCTGTCGACACGCAACTGATGGTAGGGTTGTCTTGTTTGGCTAGTGGCAGTTTTCAGTGGGCAATTGCTGCCATGTATGGTATATCACAAACATCAGCAAGTGATATTATCCGTAAAGTTGTTGTCGGTTTGAACCGATTAGCTGGGGACCACATCAAGTTTCCCAAGACTGTTGCCGAAATCAATGAAACGAAGCAATCCATATATCGCTACGGAGGAGTACGTAACACTGTTGGTCTAATCGACTGCACGCACGTGTCTTTTCAACCTTTGAGAGCTGAAGAGGCTGCATATGTAGATAGGAGAGGACATCATTCAATCAATGTTCAGTTAGTCTGCGACGCTCGATTGAAAATAACGGACGTCGTTGCTAAGTGGCCCGGTAGTATCCACGATAGCTTCATTTGGAGAAACTGCGGCCTTCGTGAGTCAATGACAGAGGTCGACGGTTGGTTGTTGGGTAAGTTGAAAGAAACTATTTTGTTTAAAAATATCAGGCCCTGGGCCTAGCTACTAGAGATTAATGTGGCAAATGCCACCTGGGTGTCCTAGGTAGGGACTTGAGCTAGTGCTCCAAGATCCAAGTCCGGCAGGTTGTTTGGTACCGGTAGGTAAGTAGGCTAGGCCTATATTATGAGCCGAGCTGATCTGTTTAAGAATAACGTTGGTTGATGGTTAGGGTAAGATGGGCCTAGTATGAGGTGTGAACTTGAAATTACAGGCTTGATGTCCATTCCACACTATATTTACTCTCTAGGCGGCTAGGCCCATATTTACACTATAATTTATATCCTACTGTATTATATTTGCTCATTGACACAAACACGCTTTGGCCATTGATACT
Source organism: Brachyptera putata (assembly GCA_907164805.1). Lineage (NCBI taxonomy): Eukaryota > Metazoa > Arthropoda > Insecta > Plecoptera > Taeniopterygidae > Brachyptera > Brachyptera putata. The sequence goes on from OU015464.1 coordinate 375,559, forward strand.
GTGAATAAATTCAATTGCCTATCCAGTCCCAGTAGGCCTATTCCAAGATTTTTTTAAAAACATTCAACTTGGAGCATTCTGTTCATGGGCCTACAGACAGCACGCTTACCTACACAAGTCATCATAATAGGCCTGTCATTCAATTCTAATACGCTGCACTACAATCCGACAGTGAATGATGAACACAGTTTGCATTTCTTGGTTATGTTGAACAATAACAAACGTGTGTTGCATGGCTAGATGGCCAAGTGACCAACACAATAATTATGTTCGCTGTCACAAACTTTTTTGTTTGTTTTTGAAGTTTGAAATGAAATGCGATCAAAATTGCCATCAACATCCGACGGTATAAGCGTATAAGGGTACATTATTCCATTAGCTGTGTGTGGGAGATAGGATTATCCTTCTGTCAAAAAACTCCTGTTCGTACGGTCGACCATGGTGGGAATCGAACCCCGGTCTCCTGAATGTCGGAGAAGTGTGTTAGCCACTCGACCACCTGTCTCAGTGGATAGGTTTGATCTAAGTAAATTTGTAGGGCTACCGGTACTGTATTTTAGTCATCGAGTTTGTAGGCCTACCGTAGTAACAAAATCAATATTTGATGATTATTATTTGCTCAACGACCCCATCAACAGCTAGGTTATACGGGGGTACGAATGAGCAGGTGATTATGAAGTTATGATAAGTGAAAGGACATTTACAAAAACCCACGTCTTATGCTGGCCTCGAACCCACGCCCAACGGGAACTTCAGTTTCTGAAGCGGTGCCTCAACTGACCGAGCTACCGTTGGAGGCTAAAATCAATATTTTACTTTCAATAAAAAAAAAAATTCAATAGTTTTTGCATAAACTGCACTAGTTCAGCCAGTGTGCTGCACTAGATGTAGGTTTATAGCTGAAGTCTTCACCGGTAGGCCTATAGGCCTAATGTCTTTGAAGATAGATTTTGATTTCTACCTATTTGAAAACAGCCGAGTTCTGAATGTATTTAATAACTATTGTTCACATGTTTCTCATCTAGTTGAAATGTTTCTTCAACAGGCGACGTTGGTTATCCACTGGAACCTTGGCTGCTCACAAAATTCCGTCGTCCTACTACCGAGCCAGAACAACGCTTCAATTACGCTGTAGGCAAAGTCAGGAATCTCATTGAAATTGTCAATGGTTTACTCAAAAGTCGGTGGAGAATCTTGGCCAAGTCTGGTGGCGAAATGCTATATAGTGTAGGTAGAGTCTGTGACATTACTGTTGCCTGCTGCGTTCTGCACAACATATGTGTTGACAGAAATGTAGAGCTTGGTAATCTGGAGGTGATGCCACCTGCAGATTTAGCATTCCTACCCGCAGCGGACAACAATATTGACAGAGGACAGTTATACGCTCGCAGTATAGCTATTCGTAACCAACTTGTCCTAGATGATTTCACCAACTGAATTGAGTCAAACATTGACACTTATATTATCACTTTTTAATATTCCTTCAACATACCTGTTAGGCCTACCATTTTCCTGTGACTTCAAAATTTTCTTAAATGTTTCTCAAATTTCTAAATGATGCTTAACAACCTCCTATGGGGGTTCAATTTTTAAAGAAGTTATTTCAAAAGTACTTGGACATAGGCTTTTAAACATTATTAACTACAGTATAGCATTATTATAACATTATTAACTACATGGTAGGCCTGAGACCAGTTTTAAATTGATAAAGGTAAATTCATAAAAAATCATGTAATCATTTTCTTTGATAATCCTGATTTTGTGAACAGCTTATTTGTTGTGTCGGATATCTTGAAATGTCACCGCAGCTGAATGATGTCTCACCTCTTCGTGTTTCAAGAGTGTGCGTCCATCCGAGTGATGACAATTGTGAAACGATATACGTGTCGTACTGTATCGTCCATTGTTTCGGTTATACAGTCATTTTAAGTTTGAACCAACCGAACATAAGGTATATTGTTTTTATTTATATTGGGTTTAACAACACACCGTTATGATGGCGCAGATCTAATAGCGTCGGATGAATGATTGATGAGATGAAGGTTCTTGGCTAATGGGTGGATACTTAGCAACGACTTCAGTTATTTTCAATCGTGCATCGCAGATTAACCGAACATTGATCGAGTGTTGGCCTCTCCTGTCTACATGTGCAGCAAAACGTGCGTGCAGTCGATTAAACCAGCAGTGTTACGTACTCCCGCGTAGCGATATATGGCTTGCTTCTTTTCATTAACTTCGGCAACAGTCTTTGGAAACGAAGTGGTCCCCAGCTAATCGGTTCAAACCGACAACAACTTTACGGATAATATCCCTTGCTGATGTTTGCGATATACCATACATGGCAGCAATTGCCCACTGAAAACTGCCACTAGCCAAACAAGATAACCCTACCATCAGTTGCGTGTCGACAGGCACAGGACGGTTTATGTCATTTTCCATGACCAAATCACCTCGCAAACACTCCAAAAGATGGGTAAAACATTCCCTATTCAGCCTAGTTCTCGTAAAGAGTTCAAAGTCACTCACATCAGACACACACGTTTAATTTTCTTCACTTTGGTCGCCCAAACCTGGTGACAAGTGATCACGTGATGAAATACCGAACAGGGAATATTGGGCCTATGCATTCGGGATGGACCGTAAATAGTCGATCTCATTCGGAATTTGGTGCGGATAGTGCGATCGTGTCGAACAGGATTATGAGTGAAGAAGAAACCGACTTGGATGGAAGATTAACAAGAATGCAAAAATACTTTGATATCAGAAAATTCATTCAATTAAAATTATTATGTTAGTTGACAAATAATGCTGTGGTAATTTATTCTGTTTGAATTTGGTCAATTGGTATGTTCATGTACTCGAATGTATTTCTCGTGTACTTTCTCGGTGTGCTGTGTGCGAAATAAAACAATCTAGTACCGTTAAAACTTCAGTCATTAATCCAACACGTGAGATAGCACTACATTGAAATACTCCTCGCAGTAGTTTGTCAATTCAAATTAAGATCAATTTAAAAGCATTCGCTTAATATCATTTCCGCTTTGTTAATTGGCAGCCGCTATTCATTGGTCTTTATCACCACATGCGGAGGTCGTTGTTTTTGTTGTCGTACGCACGCTGTGCTAACCGAAATAACCCAATCCTACTAATTTAATGAAACTGACCTATCCAACAAACATGCCAAACTAAAATCTAAAAGCTACGTCCGGTCCGACGAATAGCCACTTTCATTATTAATTGTAAAACACTCGCAGCTTGAAATTATAGTTGGATTGATCAGCCTAAATGTATTGTTTATCATGAGTGTTTTGTCTTTTTGTTTGATAGTAACTTGCTTGCTCATGTCAATACATATCTTTGCTGACACAGTCATGTCAAACTCTTTTTAGGCAAAGCGTCTTATTATTTAAATGAATATATTTCAACATGGTGAAGTGGTCTAGAATGTCTTTTAAATTAAACTCAGTGAAACATGTTCTAAATACCTATTCTGACCTAATGCAAGATGCAACTTTTCATAATTTTACATTGTTTTCAACCAAAATGTCTAAACATCCTTCAATAACATTTGCAAAGTTGAAATGATTTATATTGTTATTGTAATGCGGATTCATGAAGACAGTGAGTAAATATATTATTATTATTGTTATTGCGCGAAGTACCAGAAGAGTCTTACGTAAATACATTTTAAAGCAAGCTTACTCTAAAATCATGTAAGTTATAACTTGCTAACATGAAGTGGGGAGACCTAAAATTGAAGTTTGGACAGTATGAGTGACATCAGGCACATTGTTGGAAGAAATAATTGTACACCACTGCAGTTTTTAGTGTTTCTTATGATTTTTTTTCTTAGTTTTTTTTTTAAATCGTGTTTTTTCACTACGGTACTATTAAATTAGCATGTTTATGAGAATTATTGAAAAGTGGCAGGAAATTTGGAAAAATGAATTTGAAAATGAATGGAATAAATTATTGTGCGGTCTGATTTGCTGCCAACGTTTGAAGAACAGCGAGGATGCCCTGCAATGTGGAGTTGACGGCCTGCAAGGTAGAGTTGACGGCGTTCTGACCCGTTGTCACTGCTACAGTCAGCGCCTCTATTGCCGCCACCTGGTCATCAGCCGCTCGCGTCATCTCCTCTTGGAAGTGTGTCCTCCGGTGGCGACGTTGAACAGGAGGCACATATGGGTGCTGCCTCAGCGGTCTAGCACGTCGCGCCGATGGAGTTTGCTGGACTCCGACTACTTGCCTAGCTTGAGGCACAACTCGCTGCTCATGTGGCAAACGATGAAGATTTGTTGCCGCATGTGCTGCAGCAGAGTTCTCTGAAAAGAGAAAATATGTCTAGCTGATATATTTATTATATATTTATACTATATTAATAAATTATTTGAATAACTGTTATTGTAAGTACATTCGATGAAGGATTATGCTTACCGTTACCATCTTCATACGAAGTTCTTATCGCAGTCCGTCGATTGATATCGTCCGCCAGGTGCGCAATTGGCGGCGGTACTGGCGATACCGAGCAGGGCAACGTGTTCAGTAATGTGCTCTCTGGAATGGTACATTTCAATCGAATAAAATAACTTTATTTGTACAAATTGATATTTATGAACATTATACCAACTTCTGGTAACCGTGTCAACTATTTGTAATAGGCCTAGGCCTACAATACATTTTTTGATTTGAATATATACCTCCAAACTAGGGTTACCATTCTGTTGTCAAAAAGTGGGAACGATTATTCTTTTTTTATAATAATCAATATAACGATGATCAATTATTTTACTAATGTGAATAATTGATCGATAATAATTGTTGTCAGCTTAATCGAAGAAGTAATTGGCTGAAATGACAACAAAAGTACTTATGTGTCTCAACATTTATGTGAAAATAAAATTATGCTTGGCTTCTACGTGCATGGCTGTGCTCTACTGTCAGTATCCACCAACTATTGATCTTGAAAATATTTAGGCGTCATCATTTGACATGTATTGAAAGTGAAACATTGTTGACAGTTTTTTTGTAACGTTTTGCCGGCCAAATTGGCTTTTAGAAGCGGTTGCAGTTGTTAGTTTTAGTGGCGAATAATAATCGTTCATCGAAAGATCATTGGCCGATCCAGATATCGTAGATTACTGATCCTATATGGTGGATGATCGACAAGATCTGTATTTAAAACCAAATTCGTATTCCGATGATAAATAATACTTGGTCAGAAGTCTCGAAAGGACCTCCGAGTGTTTGATGTAGGCCTACAACTATGTTCAGTTGTGATCTTTTTTACTTACGGTCATCGAGTTGATTCTGGTTGATTATCATCAACTCCCAGTGTGCATCCTCTTCGGAACCGGTGCGTTCTTCAAAAGCTACCGGTACCGGAGAGACGGCGCGCTCCACTACTGTGGCTGGTGGTCGGTTGGCAGCATCCATCCTTTCACGATGTTCTGTAACAACATTGTTTCATCACTTTGTTAGAACTTTACAAGGTACTGTATAGTTATAAAATGCATCTTTTTCAAGAGTTTTAGATCAATGGGCATTCTATCATACATTTGAAAGTTACTTTTCCCTAATAAAAATTCCACGAATATTGATAGGCCTAGGCCTATTGTAACATTATTACTATTTAAAAAAGAAGACTGATTGTTTCAATAGCGTAACGGTCGGTAGAAGAATTATCTTACGCTGTACTTATAAGATATGGCATATGCTATTTGTTGGAATGAAACATAAAATTATATTTTCTCACATACCTTGATGAAGGTCTCGCCCCCCTTGCACCCCTACGTATGTTTCCTCTGCAAGAAATGAAATTATCAATTCTTGCAGAGGTGTCAGTTCCGTGGCGGTGGCTGGACCTCCCCCGGTCGCAGACCTATCCCGCCTCAACGCTGCCTTGGCTGCCCGGGCTTCCGACTTCAAATGTTTCCATTTGGTCTGTACCTAAATGTTTTTGTGAAAGTGCATTAGAAATTTAATTTGTCATGTAAATACTCATCATCTTAATTAGGGCCTAGTATGATACAAATATTTTTATAGTGAGAAATTTAATTCATCATGAACGTACTTATCGTCTTAATTAGTATGATATTGCTTACCTGCGGGATGGTTCGGGAGCCTCTGCCGACGGCATTCACGGCGGCTGCGACCTGTTCCCAGGCTCTGACTTTGGTCTCGGCCGTCAGTCCAGGCACAAATCCGCCGTTTAATGTGCCGTACAGCGATTTCACTTCCGTAATAAGTGCCTCACACTCATTATAGCTGTACCCAGCAGATCTAGTTTTCTTCGCTTTCATTTGCGACATTTTATAATATAATAATAAGTAGCCCCAAGTATTGTTATTAGAGCGCAATAATATCAGCCGTAGGTCTACTAAAGTATAACTTCGAAAAAATATGTTCGAAAAATGTCAATTGTTGAATTCGTTTCTTGCTCCCGCCGTTCCAATTTCAAGTCAGCCAATCAAAACGCTTTGTTAGTACAATTTAATTTGGCAACATTGCTACTTCGTGACGTAACAAACTTCAACGACAAGTATGACGTCATCATTTTAGCTCTGGCGATCTTAGCTAGCTCGCTCTTAGGTCGCCGCTAGGCCGACGGAAATGGCGCTCGCGCGGTTCGGTCCAGCCGGCCTAGTAAGGACGGGGCTAAGAGCGGCCTTACTAGGCCAGGCCTAGGACGTTATTTTATGTGGCAGTCGCGGTAAGGGTCCAGGCCTACTCAACAATGGCATGGCTCCTTCACAAGCTCAGCTGACAACACTCAAGTGACTGGAGACAACAATGCTAGCTAGCGCTTCAAAAGTGTCGCCATATCGATTTCAACCGCTATCCACAAACTGACATCTGATCATGTTATTACCAGCTTAGACATGGTGTGACTATCACGTGCATTGGGAAGAATCCTTCAATCTACCTCCTAATGTCACTTCACATTTATTGTTATTGAGTAATCTTGTCATGCGGAAACGGGTCTCGTATCGCAATATGTCGTTTAGTCACTACACCTCTCTGCAGTTGCATGCTATGTGGTCACCGTCTTGCGCTGAAGACCACAGCATAGGCAGCCTTCTCGTATGATAGTTGAAGCCAGCTAGAATCACAAATATAATTATACATTATTTAGGGCTTGTTGGGAACATGATAGTCGGTTACAGTAAATACCATTCAGTCGAATACCAAAACATCGACATTTCGATCAAACATTCTATAATGCGATCTTTCGAATGAAATGTATTTTGTCAATTTGAGGTTTGCCTCAGTATATAGGATCTGCCTTTGCCTTGAAGTCACAACCTATATAGCAGTGCTGCCTCTAAATGATGTTTTTCAACAATGATGGTACATCAAAATGTCGATGTCAATAATAATGATGATTATATATATATATATATATATATATATATATATATATATATATATATATATATATATATATATATATATATATAAACCAGTATAGGCCTATATATATAGGCCTATATATATATTTCTAAATAGATTCTTCTGGACATCGAGTTGCTTAACCAACATTTCCATTGTGTTCGTGTAGCCCCTCCGATTCGACCAGTGTAGGTATATGGGTCGCCATGAAGTGCAGCGAGGGCGTGTGCAGAGCCCCCCGCATGCCCCGCGGCGGTGGAGGGTGCCGGCCGGAATTAGATTGACTCCGAGGCCGGCATGGCGGCTGTTCCGTGCACCCGGTACCCGAGCAGGGTGTACCCGAGCGGGGTGTACCCATGGGCCAGGTAGATCAGACGGCAGAGAGACTAGCAGATTGCCAATCCCAACGTCTTATTAGATGAAAGAGGGTTGGGTCTTGGCAATATTGTTCCTTTGCTTGTTTCGGCCTTTTTCTACTTGGAACTAAAAATCTATTCCTCCCTTCCAACTGTATAAGAGTAGGTATAGAGTTGCTTCATATATATAGACATGTTATTCTTTATCTACGTCATAATGTAGGCCTATATATATATATATATATATATATATATATATATATATATATATATATATATATATATATATATATATATATATGGGCCTATATTAACTGACGAATTGGGGTGGAATTGTAACCTTAGAATCTAGCTCAGTGTTCACTTCGCTTCACAGTATAAATAATCGTTCCATAAATTGGATTGACTCTTATTCGTTCTTTCGTTCTTTCGTTTTCTTTCGGCGACAATCGACTACAAAAATGACAATAATCCATATTTTTTATTTCGGTATTAATTTTTAAATCATCCATCGCTATGTGTGTATGTGTAGACCTAGAACGTTTCATATAACTAAGATTGTGTACTTCTTCATTATTGTTGATAACAATACGTTTTATAATTATGTTCAATTCAGTTTTGTAATACAGACATCGGATGTAAAAACTGACAATTAGCGAATTAGCAAGCTCTTATTATCACCTCTTGTTACACATGTTGTTCTCGTACCTTGCTTGATAATTAGTTAATTAGTACTCAGTTAACTAAGTGTTCCCACTTCGCACATGCCTTCAGCGAATCTATTATTGCATTGATTCGATTGTAACGGCTGGCATATGTACTGGCGAAGAGTATTAGGCCTATACTGGTTGATGATATGGTCTAGAATGGGATAATATATTTCCAGAACCGAACACTATTTTAATCATCGTATAGGCCTTTTTGTAATATCCTTTTTATATTTAAATTATTATGTATGAGTAATTCAACCAGCGAAACTGTATCTTATAGTGAATATAGATAAATATAATCTATCGCCCGCTCATTATATATATATATATATATATATATATATATATATATATATATATATATATATATATATATATATATATATATATATATATATATATATATATATATATACTATATATATATATATATATATATATATATATATATATATATATATATATATATATATATATATATATATATGTATATGTATATATATATATATATATGTTGGTCTTGAAAATATGTATTTACTTTCCAAATGAAGATCAACCGTGCCTCAATGCATGTATATACCTCATGAAAGAATAAATCTATAATTTCACCAGTGGTTTTGCAAATGTAGTTGTAACCACGTATAATCTCGTGTCTCGAACTGCCCCATGCACAGTTCGGCCCCTAGTGTCCGCTATTCAGGCCGCTTGCATGCAGAGGGGGACGAGGCTGTGGGTGCGAGAGAGAGGCGAGAGTACATTGCAATTGTCTGAAACCGGTCGAGAAAGAAGGGCTCCAAGAGGTAAAGGTCCTTGCGAAGACAATCTTTACTCTCGCGCAGTCTTAGACACAACTTACGTAACACGTATGTCGCTGTCTCTCTCTCTTTTTCTCTTTCTCTCTCTCTCTCTCCTAAACCGAGTCTTGAATCTCTCTACAAAATGTGTGTCTATAGTGAACTGTATACTGTATATATATATATATATTATACATATATATATATATATATATATATATATATATATATATATATATATATATATATATATATATATATATATATATATATATATATTTATCTCAAGATCCCTTACAGTATACCCATGTATAGTGATGGTCAATTAGTGTGTTTCTTTCGCAGATTTCAGCGCACTAAAAACGATGGATTTCGGGTTCCTTCGCTGATGTGGATTCAGCTGTGAATGCGATCAAGTAGACTGTTTTCCTTAGATACTGGTACAGCACTGAACCTGGTTCATCATGAGAATATCTGGTCTCAGCTTCTCTCAGCTGTGAGCCTGCAGGACAGATTGTCTGCAATAGCTATTATAAGTTCATGTCAGTAATATTGCAATTACTTAAGGCCTGGTATTTACCAAGTCCAGTTAGCCTTATTCTGAGAGTTAGTGGAAACAAAATGTAGCGTGGTTAACCATGGCGATAACATTTAACTGCTAGTTAGAGCTACTCCCACGGTTGTAATTCCGACACTGAATAAAAAATGAAATAATTTTTATTTAAAATGAAACGGATACATTATACATGAATGTGAAGGAGAGATTACGATCTGCATTCCCCATGTGTGTAGGAGTTTTCAAGAAAGATGTATATATATACACAAATAAACTGAAAATGTGTCGCGTCGGAATCTGCAGTGCCTCCATAGCATGGCTTAGAGGCTGGGGCTTAGAACGCGGGGAAAACGTAAAACGAAGTAAATTACACTCACACTACGTGACATTAAAAATGAAAGATATTACTTTTTGAAAGAAAATCTTGATAAAGTGGAATTGTCGCCTTGCGTAGGAAGGTCCCTAAGCGGCTGGCAGCGAGTGTGGGGCATGATGTATACGAGATCGCGTTTCATAATCCCATCAACTAGAATCATAGTCGACCTAGGTCGATGCAAATTATTATTGAAATTAATCTCATGATCTGCTTCGTCTACTTCGCTCTATTATCTGCTGTATTTTCTCTACACACGTGCAACGGTCTCCCAATTCGTATCGCTTTTATTTGGTATATTATCTTTTTTGGTGTTCTTCCCTCTATTTACTTCCTTTCCCCTATCTTTATCATTCCTCCTCGCGTCTCCCATGCCTCGTACATGTTCGTCTCCCCACTCTCTTACGTCACCCGCCGATATAAACCGAACGCAACACCCGACGTCCTCCGAAGATAAAGGCTTTAGCAATTGACTTTGCCGACCGAAAGTTCGTGAGCAGTAGGATTGTACGTTTCGTTGGCGACTGGTCGCACGGTTCGCTTTACATCAGCCAGTGTGTTTTATTAGAACCAAGTCATTGTTGCTAGGATAGTGTTATTGCACCTTTACCGCTTGTACAGCAATCGGGTAGGAAATCTGATTATTGGTCGACAGTAAAACAAAGTCCACCTTTGTTGAATCAGGTTAGTTGGTGTTAAGTACTCCGTTGTGACCTTCAGGCATTTCCACTAGTTTTTTTCACAGCTCCGACTCGAGGCTATTCGTTTACCAGAGCTAACCTCATGATTAATGAAGAACTCAGTACGTGAAGGTTATCTGTATTTTACACATTGTGTTTCAATACTGTTTGAATATATTTTGTCAACAATGAGTCCGAGTTGGTATGTGCGTTGTGATTGGTGTGTGATGATGACTGCATTTGCTGATTCGTTGCAGTAGTGCTACAAACGTCGTATTATTGTTCTCTTACGTAGGCATGCTGAATCTGCGATATTGCGCTTCCGTTTTCTCTCTACATGTTTTTATAATCATAATAATAACATCGTTTGTGGTAGCAATAATAACAGTAGGCCTATTTCGAGTTTTAGCCTGTTCAGATTTTCCGTAAAATATCAATACGATTCATTAGGCCTATCAATATGAAATATTTACTAGGCCGTACTATATTTTATTTTACCCGAAATGTGTTATTTTCTGTGCAACGTGTTTGAAGTGATAACGTGAAATCGATTTACTGATAACTCGATTATTCATGCTCAACGTGTATCCATCTATTGACTACGCTGACTGCATCTGATTATTGTACTAATGCTTATGTCCGATATCGCAGCACAGTTTCACCTGTGCCAATACCGCTTGGTTTACAGTGTTTTCGATGTCGGTTAATTATTATGAAAAACATGGTTTATTTTCTTTCCATTCATTGATTGGTTCTCGAAGCACGTGAAAGGCGCCCTACGTATAATGTATCCCGCCGTAAAACATAATTATAGCCTGTAGACATCATGCAATGGCGATCTCCCGAGATAACCTACTAAAACAGTGTCTAATAACTGACAACGCCTGGTGCATGCACGATGACTAATACAACTAGGCCTGTACCGTCATATTACCGGTGCCTACAGGCTGATGATAGCATGCTGGAAATGGCACTTTTAATTGCACACATTGTGGGGTTCGCGATACAGAACAGTTTGGTCAATAACATGAGTGGATCGCGTATTGCACATGGTTTTTTTGCCGTGTATGTCGGCATGAATAATACAGTCCTATCGTTATGATATTGCACCCTCCGTATCTGGACTGGTTATCAGGTTCAGCGATTTGGTAGCCAAGCTGTGGTGTTAGACATATTGGGTGCTACAATGAGCATGCAATAGTCAATTGTTATTACCATAAGCGACAGTCAAGTTGAATTGATATCTTCATCTTTATCAACAATGCAACATTAAAATCCTCCGCGCGGGTTTGTCGTGATTGGACAATGTGCAACAATCAAATTACGAAATGATTACGAAATAAATAAAAGGCTCGAATTTTCTAATAAGTTTATACAATCTAGTATGAAATATATTCTACAATCATGTTTGATCTAGGAATTTTTTATAAATTTGGTTATTTTGTCGGTATCCGGCCGCCAAGATTGTGTGTCATACGAGAGGAAGCGTTAGGCTTACACTATCTTTTGTTCTCGTCGATTGTACAGGCTCGCTGATAACTTGGTGTGATAATTACGAAAGGTTAAACTGGAATATCCGCGCAGTTTACAAGTGTGCTCGTAGGGCGTATAAAAACAGCGCACTAGTTTTATTGTACGGCGTGAAATGAAAGTGAAATCCCGTTTTCTGTTAGTCTGCTAACTATTACATCCCCCCATATAGTTCAGCCGGGTGAAAAAAGTTATTTTACTTCTTGATTCAAGCTGCTTTATTAATAATATATTTGTTGTTCGAGCGATAATTAGTGGATCTACATGTTATTATAACCTTTGGCTGCCAATGCTATTTTTGTACCTTCATTATTTAATTAGATTCATAAAAAGTTGGACATTTTATTATGCATGAAGCTCCGGTAGGGATTAGTGTGGAGTACTGCGAGTGCCGCCGCAATTGTCGTACATGCATGCGGGGAAAATGCGTCTGCGCTCGCGTTCGAGGATGAGGCCGACAAACTAGACGAAACTCAGTCTGAAACCAACTTATATCGGATTTTCAAAAAACTTGTCATAAGTGCGCTTCACAGATAGTTAGTTGCCCTTACATTGATCATATGAGATATTTTGATTATTTTTCGTGCAGTTATTCGTTTGGTGATTTTCAAATTCTCAGTCGTCGATTTCTCAAAGTCGATCCGAACGATTGTTATCGAAAACTGTGTAGTTTCAAGTTCGAAGATGAGTCAAGTCAAAGAAATATTTCGTGCGGATCAGTTTTGTCTTGTGACCTGTGTACCAAAACAAAGTGAAGAAAAAATCGATTTTGATCGAGTGGAATTCTGGTAATATTGTCAGCGCACCGCGACCAATTTCACTAGTTGTGTTTTCCTATTTGTAAAAATGATGTAAGGCCCTGATAGCTATTGGTCAAGGGTTACGGATGAGTTTTTTCAGCGACCCGTTGAAAGTGTTTTGATGTACTTTTAGAAAAAATCTCAGATCTTCGTGGGTACCGTGATGCACAATCCATCTTGTTCAAGAAAGTTTTAAACTATTGAATAATAATTAAAAAGTTAATAAGTTGATAAAAAGTTACGTGTAAGATGTTTGGTAAAAATTGTGTCCATTTACGTCTTTCCTGACGTTCTGAGGGAATGTCGAAAAATGGTCAAAATTCAAATACTAAAGCAAGAATTATGTCCCCGAAAAAAATGATTTTCTTCTTTGAAGATAGTTTCTCCAAATAATGTCTTTTATCATTACCACGATATTTTTTTTTCAAAATATGTCGAGAACTCCTAGTTCCACCTTGATATGCGGTGGCTTCACGCAATAGATCCAATCAAGATTCACTAGAAAACAGCAACTTTGGGATAATACAAACTAAAATTCGTTGCGATGCGCTAACAGCAATTTAGTGATGAAACAAATGTAAATCTGTTGGATGCGCTCTGACCAAGTGTTTGGTGTTCGAACTGAACTAATAATAACACTGTTCGGATCTCGCCTTGTGCCGCGAAGAGCGGATTAAAGCTGCTTAACCGAGCTAGGCAACGTGAAACTTTTTGTGTAATTAACTCGTGATGCGGTTAACCCGCCTGGCAGTGGAGCTGCGATAGGCCCACAATGAAACTCAGCCAACGGTTTCCAGGCTCTTGTGAATCTACAGTCATTGTATTTTGAATTGAAAAAAATATATCAATTCAATCGGGCATTGAGAATATTTTTCCAAAATATTTTTTTTTGTGATTTTGGGAATAGTGCATTTTTTTAAAAAATATAATTTAAAAGAAAATTGAAGTCTTCTGGCTCTTTTTTTTCAATTGATATAGCTATGAACGGTTTTGGATTGAACACTCTTGAATAGGCCCTAATGGCCACGGGACAATTATAGGCCTATCTAGTTCTCGCCACATCTTCATGCAGTCAACATAACCGTAGTGCATTATCGATTATTGTTTGCCGAACGACCCCACGAACAGCCAGCCTATTGGGGGCACGAATGAGCGGATGCAACGATGCCGTATGCGGGACTCGAACCCCTGCCTGAGCTACCGAGGCCTGCCTGTGGTCGCTGTGCAGTTTGTCTGGCTGTTTGTACGCCCCGAACAACAGACAACAGATCGTGATGTAATGTAAAAGTGAATGCGATGTTCCCATTCACACGCTCTGTACGCACACTAACTCTCTGACGCATCTCATTATACTCTCATTGGTGAACACGAAAACAGTTAGGGAGGTTCTCAAATAATCCTTCATTGGGTTCACTGACGCACTGTAATGACGACCAAGATTATTGGCGTCGGTGCATGATGAGTGAGAGGTGGGGAGATATATGTGTGTTTTGGATAGTTGATGTGAAGGAGTCGGTCGTGGCCTGTTACCAAGGAACCATCGCAGTATGAACCTAAACGACAGAGGGAAACCGCGAATAAACTCTCGTCATGATTGTGGAACATGGCGTGCTATAGCTAGTGGTCCCCACCTACAGCTAGGTTATGTGGGTGCGGGTGTTGTCAGTGAGCCTCTAAGCCGCGTGGGAGCCTGCCGAGTTGTATTGGTTCCGATGTACTGCAATGATAACTTCTCTATCGTCGGAAGGGCCGTTTTGCGTAGTTATTCAGCAATTTGAACCAACAATAATGCAGTTAAACGAACGAATGAACAAAGGTGAAGGAAGGATCGAATGTAGAAGCCTGTTTTGTTGAAACTACGATGGTTAACTTGTCGATAATTCGGCCTTCCGACAAAATGGTGTGGCAAATATAGTCAACACTCTTCCTTGAAGCTACCTGGAAATCGGTGTGGATGTCTTCAGTCTTGGTCCCAGATCGGCGTGCTCTTCCCTCCATTCGGCTTGCGTTTCCTGGAAGCATTCCCTTGCGCAGGTCATTCCAGCAAATACGGCCCATACGGAAATGGGCAATACATTTCACAGTGAAAGTGGTCGAGTAGCTAGCACACTGAACCGTCATTCAGGAGACCGGGGTTCTATTCCTGCTTTGGTCCGTGAATTCCCTCTCTCAATTAGTTGAATACGGGGATGGTTTCTCATCATACCAAGCTCGACTTTTTCCTAGCACTATCCAGAAACAACTCTAGTGAAATGACCTAGCTTTCATTGATCGCCGCCAATAGATCGTAGTCATCAGTACATACAGTAGGCCTACATCGTTGAATGAATGAGTGTTTCTAATCTAAAGGGGTATGTTTGCCATGACTTGTGTTGGTGCGAGGAATGTTATTCTGTGACAGTTGTGGGAGCTAATGTACACCCTTCTTGTGCAGCATTGGGCCTGTACCTGGCGGTGACGGGATGTGAGGGCAGGCAGGCGTGACCTCTGAGGTCAACCCGTAGCATTAGACTACACAAGGGCAATAAGCTACCTTTCATTTCAACGAGGCCTACCCACAATAATTGACAATACCGGTGCTCTGTTTATTTTCCATGTTCGATTGCATATACAAATTGGGAAGTGGCTAGGCCTATAGACACGAATTTTTGTGTCGCTTCCCACGAAAATCTTGATTTTCATGATTCCTATATGCAAAGAAAAACCATACGAATATTCGTGGAAAGTTCTGGTCAGGTCAGTTAGATGGGCCTGAATTGAATTTAGGTTAATTTAAATATTTTAGGGGGTGACTGTCTGGCAGTCGCGCATGCGCACTAGTGTGATGTGTTGCCTGGAAATTATGCCCTACTGAAAGGCGCATAAGAACTTTGATTTGAATGAGGGGGGGGGGGCTGATAGCAATGCAATATAATAATTATGTAGGGTCTCGTATACAAACGGGATCATGTAATTGACGAACTGCAACAAGATACCTTCTATCCCTCGTATAACCTAGCTGTTGGTGGGGTCGTTAAGCTACATTACGATACCTTCTGTGTCGTCAAGTATCGAGATGCAAGAATATGAGCTACATTTGTATTCGATTCCAATGCAACTGCAGACTGAGTGACCAATATGTGCTTTTATCCGTGACATTTAACCTCAGAATCTAATTCGATCATATCCGTTATTAGCGAGAAAGTATCTAATTATGTCATATCTGTTTTTAGCGAGAAAGTAATAGAATTATGTAATTAGTGCATTTCTCGATATTACGGTACGGTATTATGCCTGTTATTTGAATGGTTGCATATACGTACAAACACACACTCATATATACATATGTATATTAAACTTCTTGGATACGATCCAATATCGAGATATTTGGGATGTTATAGGCGTATCTTTTATGACATCCCAAATATATATCTGTGTTTGTATACATACATTATGGTATTAGATCTTTGAAACTTTCACTAGACTCATTTTATGACAATAACTATAGCCGAGCGTAAATTATGAAACGTTTCTCATAGCTCAGCTTTAGCTCGTCATTATTTACATAAATATGAAAACATTATGGGTTGATTGTTGCCAGCATAGGCTATATACTGGCAACAATCAACCATACGCTTAGATACTACTTAATATTTAAGGAACATGGATTCCTAGTTCAAAACAGAGTAGGCCCATGCATAAAATTCTACATTTGCCTCATGAAAATGAATGGAAACGAAAATAGATAAAAGTGAAAAGTTTCGAAATTTATACACGACTATAATGTTTCCAAGAAATGAATCAATAACATTATATATTTATATATATATATATATATATATATATATATATATATATATATATATATATATATATATATATATATATGTGTGTGTATATATTAGTGTGTGTATTTGTATAATGATTCCCCATCCCACACCGGTGTAGGCCTAGCTGACTGGGCGTGGTCTCGAGTGCACCAAACGTGTAACACATGTAGCTGCAATCATTAGTCACTCGGAACATCCTGAATAAGTTGACGAGATTAAATACATATGTCATGGAATAGCCATATGGGCCGGTCCTCGGTCCTCGTTATATATGGGCCGGTCCTCGGAATTTAGGTTGATTCTCGATCGAGGTTGGTTATCGGTACGGGCCGGTCCTTGCTATATGGGCCGGTTTTCGGTATATCAGTGTCCGCCATAACTTACTGTCCATAACTTATTGTCCACCGAATAAATGAAAAATTCTTAAAATTATACGAAATTTAAATTTTAAATTATAATTTTAAGAATTTCAAGATTTTTCTAGCCCGCATATAGTAGGCCCAACATTTTCTCTGATAAATCAGTAATAAGACATACGGTACGATATTGCGCAGTAGTTTCTGCAGAAGCCTCAGTGATAGCAGTAGTAGCCTACCGTTTACCTTGTGACAGTATTCAGTTGTGCCAAATGTCATGATAACAGGTTCTGTGGTTGCTTTGTTTAGGTTACTGTAAGTTATAAAGATCATTTCGACTTAATTCTTGCAACTTATTTCGCGAAAGCAACATGGCAGCTAATCACCGATTGGCAGGACGTGAACGATATTTTTAGTTTTGTTTAATTATACAGCAACTACCAGTTTAATATCTAGTTCATGAATGTAATTATTTGAAAATATGTAAACACCTTGTTTTAAATGTGATCCCCAAGTACGTGTTTTCCTGTCATTTTTTCCCACAAAAACGAAAAGTATAAATCATAGTAAAATCCTACGTTAAATTGTTTTTTTTTCTGTTTAGCGTTTTGAATAAATTTCGATAATACTTTCGATAATTTTTCATACACTGTATATGTGTCTATAGATGCGTGTAGCCTCATACATCAAGAAAGAATTGATTTAGTTTTCCGTAACCATTATAACCATGGCTAAGCTTGCGATAAAAGTAGAAAATGTATGAAATAGTCCTTGTGCTGACAAGTGGGCTAGATGCGTGAACCGTCAGCTATGTTGAATGTCACCGCGTGGCACGAGAGATCAAACAACCATTGTTCCCATGTTGTAATGATAATCACTTGCCGGTATGTTTAGACCTGAATGTTGAATATGGAGTCCACAACTGTGTCGATTGTTGACTGAGAAGGGCGTATCAACACTTGATTATTGCATGTATTCTAGACGCGGAGATAAAACCTGCTAGAAACAGAGTATTCAAGATTATATTCTAATTTCTGTTAACAATAGAATATAATTTAAATATTCATTCCCCAAGTTATGAAGATGAATGCGATGTTGAAGACTTCGTTCGAAGATGTCTGCCCAGATTGATGGCTGGCCTTCGCGGAACATTTGATTCCAGTTCTTATTTGTAGGCCTATGGAGAATTTGAGATCACGACCCACTGACCAAGATCTATTGGCGTCGTGGAATGATGAATGAGATGGACGAAAGATTACGACTTACGGGAAACGGTCTCTCATGGGCGACTTGCTGTTTCTATTGCTGTGCTTTCAGTTTAATTTTCATTTTCATGCATTTTAACAACACAATTATTACTTTCTGACAAAAATGCTATAGGTATATATTATATGTATGTAATGTATGGGCCTATATGTAAAAGTACGGTAGGCCCTATATATTTTTTCCTATATTTGATGAAATGTATAATATTCAAGAAAGTTTTGTTGTTTTGCTGTCCATCTTGTAATCGTGGACACATCTGTAAGAAATAATAGTTCTCATCTTTTCGACGCTCATTCTCCAGTCTAGGCCTATTTTAAATCGAAAAGTACTTGATTCCGTCGAACTGGTGTACATTTGTAATGCAACGTGTCGGATAAAAGTGCAGAGAATGACGAAAGTAATTTTCACCGGTCGTCGTTGATAAAGGCACATCCTGTGTGGTATTTCTAGATTACCCCGGTTCACCACTGAGCTTGATGATTGTTATTGCATGACTCGCGTCGGATCACGTGACAGAATATCGAAACTAATCGACAGGACTTTCTCAGCTTGGTGAGGAAAAGCTGGCATCCAGAGGAGAATATATTGCTCTAGATGAATACGAACATTAACAAAGATATAGTTTGAATAGGCATATATCATAAATGTTAGTGACATTATAAATACAGAAAATGAACAAGTTTTATCATGTAATTATCAGGCCTGATTAGGGCACGCGAATAGCATCATTGTTAACCGAGGATAATGAGTTGATCCGTTGAGTATCGTTTCCTCCATAGAGGACTGTGGTATAGGCCTATCTCTAGCTGTTCATGAAATCACTTGGTGCAGATTTAACATGGATTCAACACTGTAGACATTCATCATTTATCATGTAATATGAGAACATCCAACTGAATGAAGAGTGTATTGATGGTTGTAGATCAGAGTATTCATTGACTCTACATGATGTTCGACGGCCGCCATGATGGTTTAGGGCACAAGTTGAGCACACTCACAGCGCTGTAAAACCACCCTCAGCCTCCTGGGTTGACTTATGTTCTACCTCGTCGGATTCGGGCGACTCGAGCGATACGGAGATTGGATGTTGAACTAACAATTACATGCGAACATCATTTCAACATGAGCCACAATATTCGTCTCTCTTTTTCTTGCATGTTGCTTAACGACCCCACCAACAGCTAGGTTGTACGGGGGTACGAATGAGC
The DNA here is from genome assembly GCA_907164805.1 of Brachyptera putata. Lineage (NCBI taxonomy): Eukaryota > Metazoa > Arthropoda > Insecta > Plecoptera > Taeniopterygidae > Brachyptera > Brachyptera putata. The sequence continues at coordinate 395,389 of OU015464.1, forward strand.
GGATGATAATGAAACGATGTAGTGATGATAGATGAAAGGACGTTCACAAAAACCCATGCCTTATGCGGGACTCGAACCCACGCCCAACGGCGTCTTCGGTTACTACCGCTAGCGATGGTTGAATCTCTAACTCTTTATTCTGTATATGTATGTGTTACTCTTGAACCTTGATGTATGGCGTGTAGTTTCGAGTGTTGTTCCGTACTTGAGGGATGCTAATGTAGACTCTCTTCTCTGTTTTAGGTAAGTGACAACACTTCTCGCACCTTGGTTTCGAGTGAGGCCGCGAGTAACTCATTACTCACTCCCCCCGGGCAGCGACTGTCGTAAGTGATACAACTGTCATATCTTGAACATCATTTCCATGAATATGCGGGAGAGCAAAATGCGTGTAATTGTACATTTATAAAAAATAGTAAGTAAATTCAGTGTTGTAATTTTACTGTGGAATCCGGGACTTGAGACGATCGCCCTAGATTTGGTGATGTACACCCCCTGGCTCAATCACCATTGGTTATCTGGGAAAGATAAAAAAAAAAAAAAAAACATGCATAATTTTACTCTCGTATCATAGGCGTATATATGTAGTTATGAATAGGATATATTGAAGATGCGCGGCAATGGACCATTCTGAGATAGGCTATATAGTAGACGAGGAAAAGAAATGAGATATTAGGCCTGTTCTAATACCGGTATGCTACTTTCTCACTTACCACAGGATGTGAGGAAAAAAGTGAGACATGCAAAATAAAAGTGAGCAATAAATGATTCACGAATCTCATATAGGCTACTTTGGCTGAGATGAGTGGTCGAGTGGCTAGCTCAGTCAACCGTCAATCAGGAGGCCGGGTTCGATTCCCGCCATGGTCGATCATCCTGACCGAGGTGCATCGTTGTTTCTCTCTATTATTTAGGTTAATACAGGGATGTTTACTTAAAAACAGGCCACGACCGACTCCATCCCACTATCAAAAAACACATGTTAAAATAACCTTTCGTAGTCGATGGTAGTCATCAGTACAGTGCGTTGTTAAACCCAATTAATGATGTAAATTATAAAATAAGTGAATAATTATAATTGTTCTCGTATCTCGCGCATCTTGGGAATGCGGGTTTAGAGGGCGTAGGATGGGCCTTGCCACCAGTAAGCTCGAATAGGACTTGGATATCTGATGTTCATATGTCGAGAGCCGCAGAGAGCTTCTACCACTCTTCTCTTATATTCATTATTTCTCTTCTCACATACTCAAGCGCGGTTTAGGTGACTGGTTGTCACCATGGTCACTGACGTTACAACCAACTTGATTGTATGATGCACTGCCATCTAGATATTGTGTAGCAAACGTCAACGACAACGGAAAGTTAGAGCAGATAGCGGGCCTAGATTGATGCTAATTCAATATAAGAAGCAGTATTGCTCGAGATGGGTGAGGTTATGATAGTGCCTAGGTACAAGCAATACCTTCCATATGATGCCGTGTAGGCTATGTGTTAGCAGCAGAAATAGGGGAATGTGCAGCAGTGATGAACGAATAAGAAAACAAAGATGCGTATGCAGCATTAGCTTAACCCTCGCCAAATATATTATTAAATTGCAGTGATTTTCTGGTGACAATAAGATCATACCGTGGGCCACATGCGGGCATTGAGCTGGGAAGCCCTGTTGATCCAAGCTGGGCCTATTACACGAAGCGCTCAGCTAGCCCCAGTCTCGACACAGTGTAATTGCGCACCACACACACACATGTGCCTAGTGGACGTAATGAGCTAATTAGTGTTACCCCAATTATTATAATGGTTGTGCGCCTGCGCTGTGCCTAGCTCGACTAATCAAATGACTGTTGAATAATGGAATAGGACTAGTTTCTGTTTCGTTGGCAGTGCACGCAAGAGCGGGCTCATAATGTGAGACCGTTATCTCGACGCACATAGTTTAACGGATGTGGTTTTATTGTGGTAGGCCTTCGATGAAAGGGCAAGTGTATATACATATATTTATATAGGCCATATATGTATTATTTCAACAACTTTCTGATTAACCACCATCAGGTTATTAGTATGGTATGATTGAAAACTGTTCAAAAATCGCGACCTCCCCCGGACTTGAACCCGGATTGCCGGTCTGACGCGCTACCCATCACGCCAGAGAGGAAGGTCTTCTTACACAGTTTTAATTTTTCATCTTTCGTACAGTCACATATTTCTAGACTCGATTTTTGAACAGTTCTAAATCATATCACACACACATAAATATGTTTATATATATATATATATATATATATATATATATATATATATATATATATATATATATATATATATATATGCGGGTAGTGGGAGGTCGCGATTTTTGAACATTTTTAAACCATACCACACACACACACACATATATATATATATATATATATATATATATATATATATATATATATATATATATATATATATATATGTATATATATGCGCCTGTATATTTGGTGCATGCCCGATATGGTTGTGAAAGCGGGTCTGTCGGTGCCCGCTGAAGCACAACTGCACACAATGCAAGCAGCGAGGTTTTCGTTGCAGCATGACGCGCTGAATCAGACGCTCACGATTCTGTGCCTTTCCAATTGCATTGGGCACCGTGACTCCACATCGAGGTCAACAACTTTTATTGTTCTTTCAAAATACAACTCGCGGCAGCTTTTTTGTCTACGACGGCCATAGCCATAGCTGGGCTCGACAAATCTTTTTTCCGTCTCAAACAGAAAGACAAAACATAAATTATTTTGTTTGAAATGAGTTTTTTTTTTATTCAGTATGTCCTATTTGCAGAACCAGTTTTCGAGTGAACTTGTTCGTGGCTAATTTTGTTGGTATTATTAGACGATGATTCGGATGCTGATGACGAGTCGGATTCTGTTCGGATCTCGGAGAACGCTTCGTGCAATGTCGTGGTTAATGCACTCGTTGCCATGGCGAGTCGACCTTCGATTGGAGATTTGCTCGCAGGTGATGTAAGCATGGAGACTGAAGAGGCACTCTGATGAAAGTCAAATCTCCAGATGTAGACTTGGTTTTCTGTCATGTTTATTCAGCAATTTGTTGAATTCGTTTCTATTTGACGAACTCGCCCGAACATGTTTACCTGCGACTTCGAGGTAAATGACGTCGAGTGGGTCGCGACCGAGGGCTTTACAACTCGCAAATTTTGTGGACACCTGATTTCGGATATTTCGAGATATTTCACGGATTTCATGAGATTTCAGAGATTTCAATAGGATTTCATGTCAAGTGTACACCGGATTTCAGGTCGGTCACGACGGAATATAACCATGCTCTCCGATTGATATCTTTCAGATATCCTCGTAACCACCGTGCACTAAGCGGCTCAGCGCTTACCGTGCCAGCAACCACAGGGCCCTTACCGCGACTGTCACTTGAGATCACGTCCAGGCTTGGCTAGGGGGTTCGATTGGTCAGTATTCACTGCGAGACCTGAAATACCAGGGTAATAAGAGTACTCACGCTCTCTAGATCGCATACACTTGAAATATTTCGTAATCCAACGTGTCAGCAGCGTCATGATTTTATGCTTACAACAATGCAAATACATCAAGGCTGGACATGTGGCCTTAGTTCAGTTTGTGTATAGTGGAAAGGAGTCGGTCGTGGCCTGTTGTTAAGGAACTATCCTCGTAGCAACAGCTGAACGACGGAGAGATGGTGTACCATGGCGAGAATAGTCCCGGTATAATATGCATGCCCACATATTTGATGCAGCATACGAGCGCTATCTCATTTCATTTTTGTTTTCTTTTTAATAACATCGAAACTTGAAACGAAATCATTGTTCCCCAATTAGGCTATGGATGAAAGTATAGGCGCGTTTGGACGGGGCACCACAAGGGTGTTCTTACCACCCCATTCTATATTATATATAATTATACATTTTATATAATTTCAATATCATAACCATAATTTACAACGAAAACGTGTTTTTAGTCCTAATTTTGTGAACACAAAGCATTGCAACTGCCATACGGTCGATGTTTTAGTTTGAATGTGAACTGCAAGTTTCGTGTGGCCCATGCGATCACATGGTTCTATCCCGGTCGTGCAATGTTACCGGCAGTCTGTTATCTCCATGCAGATACATTGAGCTGCGGTACCGACCCAGGGGGCTCATACGTCACCGACAAATGGCTGCCCACGGCGTCGATACGCGACACATTGGGCAAATGAGCGACAAACCGAGCTGCATGCAAGCTTAGAAGTCGACATTTTCATTTGGAATAAAATCGACGCGCATTTAACCTCTTCTTTGATCAAAGACTGTGCGTGAAGTGCCTATTATATGCACTGTCAGTATCTTCAAGAGGCATTTCAGTGTAGCTTGATCGACTAATTGATGTGACAGGAATCGTACAAAGTAGTCGCGGGTTCGACTCCCGCCGTAGACAAGCGTGCATCCTGGGCTCTCCAGTTGAGAGCAGAATCGCTTCCTCTCCGGGCACCCATCATCTCATTCATCATTCACAGGCGCCAATACATCACAGTGCAATGCGACATTGAACACAATATTGAACATTTGCTTATATATTGAAGACAATCCGTTGGAGCATTGTCCATGCAGTGTAGGTTATGGCTGTCAGCTGTCACCTATGTTGAGATGATCATCTCTTGTTGATGCATTAATAGGCCTATTCATGTTGCATAAGCGTGATAAAAAATGAATGTTATGAAAAGAATACAGAAGCCAAAAATATATAATAATATAAAAACAGTGAAATAGTTGATGGGGCATATACTATATAGCATAGCGCGATAGTATCGAAACAGTCCGACTAAATTTATGTTTCCTCCTTCGCCGAAATGGTTCTTCTAACATGCTTTGATGTGGACTCCACTTCTTAAACCCGTTGATACCGCGTCTACTCCAGTGTGCTGAGGCGGACATGCCTCGTGGCCAATAGTATAAAATGAAAGAAATACCCCTCTTTATCTCCGTCCATCTTAACAGATGCCAAGCTGAAATGCTTCGAATAACAGTAACTCGAGGATTAGATAGCAGTTTCGTGACTTTATTCCAATAACTCGTTTGATTAATCTGATGGAAGAATTGAAGTCGTTATCCTTATATGTAAGCCATTATGGAGATGTCAGTTTGTTGGACTAATAGCAAATAATGGATTAATGAATGATGAAATTTATTTTCTGAAATGTTGGCCGGGCTGTACGTTGGATATTTGTATTGTTTACGAATGACGAGTGGTCGAGTGGGTAGCACGCTGAACTGTTGTTCTGATTCCCGCTATGGTCGTCCATTCTGACATGGGTTTCGTGACCCTCTGTCGTTCGGGTTGATACTGGGGTTATTCCTTGCTAGCAGGCCACGACCGACTCCCTCCCACTATACAAGAATCTTTCATCCCATTACATCATTCATCGTTCGCGGACGTGAATAGATCTCAGTGCAGTGCGTGGCTGAATACATCCAGTGCGTGATGGTATCACATGGAACTGTAGGAAGGCATATGACTACTCAATCGCCAGTATATTGCGGTGACATACTCCGCCTAGACTTGCGCACAACAGTGCTGTCATGCTCTTGATTATGACTTTTAATTATATTGAAAATGTCCATTAAAATAGCACTCAAATGTCATATATACACGTATTAAACTCATCCGAAAATAATGTCATCAAAACTAAAACAATATCCACTCTCGTGTCCCCACCCCTTTCACGTCACAGAACATGACATCCAATCAAGTGGGCTGTTGACTTCTGATGAGTTCGAGTTACCTGAGCTGAGGATCTCTAAACGACCACACATCATGGCAATCTAGATGTTCGATTAGTAACGCCTGCATTAGCAGTTTGTCTAGTTTTCAGCCCATTTGATACACCGGTATACGAAATCGTAGGAACAAAACGAAGATGTGACGCTTTCATTTCGTTCTTAGAGTTATAGAATAACGACCTTGGCCCCTTATACTATAATTGTAAACGAAATGAAAGAGGCACACATTTGTTTTATTCGAACGATTCCGTATACTTTAACCTGGAGTATCATACGGGCTCTGCCACTTTCGTTGCGCTTTCAATTCCTTCACAGTTATAGAATAAGGGCATGTATAATTATATCATTCACGTCCATTATATTCATTGATAAACTGTAATTGTCGTCGTGATGGTCCATTACGCAGCACATGAGCGCATGTCGGAAGCAATATGACACGACGTTACGCCCTGACTCGGTCTCGACGTCGTAAACGTGAAACGATCCTCTCTTTTCGGTCGTTATCGTGAGCTGACAAGAAGTCGAGCGTCCGCCAGGGTGCAGCAGTGTCGGACATCCGGCCGCGATAGTGCGAGTCCGCGGGGTCCATGACGATGATGGCCGCCGTTTGCCTCGCCGAACGGTTATTGTCATGGCAGAGATACACGTCTACCCCATTTCCCGGCACACGATGTCCTTTATTCGTGCATCTCTATATCGGAGGGGGGGGGGGGGTTCCACCCTGACCCCGGCGTAATCTTAACGCCCCACCGCAGAACCGGCATCATCGCGTTGGGCGCCACACTGAGATGCAGCAGAAGATCGTTCCAACTTTACCCGGTTGTTATGGTTATCATGTTCGAATGTACTTGTCTCGGGGTGGAACTGCTAACGGCTCCTGTCTGGGATGCTGTGCTGGCTGTATTGCACCCAATGAAACGGAACGACGCTGCTCATTTGTCTGTGATGATCGTGAACGAGGTGCCGAGCAGTAATGGAAGTGTGCTTGGGACGTGTGTAATGCCGCCGAGTAGGCCTACTGATAAGATATGCATGGTAAACATGCTCTCGGTTAGGCGAACATATTTGCACAGTGTCTCCGGCTAGATAGGCTCAGATAGTAACCGATGCATTTTTTGCAATCGTTATCTGTGTGTCCCCACCTCGATCAATAGTGCACTCCGCCCTGATAGTGGTATAGGCCTCTTGACTGAGTTATAGGCCTATATACAGGGAGATAGGGCTTTAAATTAATCTAGTTTCTATTCGGAACGGGTAGGATCGGCAGTAACGATCGTGCGTTTCAGTCTCGCCACAGAAGTAGAGCTAGGGCTGTAACTCAATAAAATATTCATCACCCATTCAGCTTAGTGGAGTCACAGATACAGTTATTAACTAGATTGGCTTCGTTGTGCCGTGTTTAGAAGAGACAAGTACAAATCTGTTTGGCTCTCCAAGACGGATGATGCCTTGTCACATGGTTTCCTGAGATTATACCCCCTCTCTCTCTCTCTCTCTCTCTCTCTCTCTCTCTCTCTCACCCTCCGCTCGCAGACATGATCGCAGCTTTGCTACAACTTCACCACCGTCAATCATTCTCTAGAAAAACTTACCAGCTTACATAGTTTTTTTTTTCTTTTTTTTATTTTCACTTTGGAAGTTCGGTTGTTCTGTGCGCCGCGAGTCTCTGTACGATTGGACGCACTTGTTTTTCGGCTGTAAACTGGACGGCGCTGTCGATTCGATTCGTTCTCGTCTGGAGAAACAGCGCGTAACTCATCCTAGCACGCTGAACCGTCATTCAGGATACCGGGGTTCGATTCCCTCCATACTCGACCATCCTGACGTAAGGGTTTTCTTGGTTTCCCTCTGTCGTTCCAGGTTGAACACTAGAATTGTTGGACGTAACACAGACTACCAACTTGGTCCCTTCGCGGATAAAATATTTTTCTTAAACCATGTCAGTTCAGACACCGCGGGTATCGTCATTCCGGAACCGGGGTTGATCCCTCCAGACTCGGTACCTCCTGCGTTAAAGATTTTCGTTGGTTTCTGTCGTTCAGGTCAGACTACAACCATTCCCTCACCTGATAAAAAATGACTTTTTACTTGATCGTGTTGTCACCGACGCCAATAGATGTCGATCCTCATTGCAGTGCGTCGTTGAGGCTAATGTAAACATGATGAATTGAGAGACTGTGCGTGTGCCGTTGGATTGACATAGGCTGGATTGCCCCCCAGCGCTTGCTGGCGCGCCTCGTGCGGCTGTCTGGCAGTCACACGGCCAGGCGATCCTTCCGCAATCACACCCAATTATATATCTAATATTATACAACACAATATATATATATATATATATATATATATATATATATAATATATATATTATAATATATAATATATATTCGATTGTCTAAGTTTTTTAATATAATGTTATTTATGGCAAAATAAAGACATCTATTGGTTATTTCATGGTATATTTTTAAAAAACCAACGTTTCGCCGGATTTCCGGCTTCTCAGGCAAACGCTGGTCATTTATTTAAATCATAACACCTGATAACCAAAGATGTCTTTATTTACAATATCATCATGGAAAAGAGGTTCAAATCATATATTATAATCATTTCATATATATATATATATTTGATATTATATATATATATATTATTATATATATATATATTATATGATGTATATCACTTCAGTTTCACCGTGTAAATTTAATGTTAACAGGCCATCATATTATCCTCCCTATATACTAATTTATAATTTATATATATATATTATATTATAATATATTTATCAGTGTAACGAAAGCAAATATGTGTCATATTTCTAAGGTCACTTTCCTCGTATGGCGCCTGATTTTGGTATAGATATTATTTTCCTAATGATTTCGTTTATATTCACCATTACTGTACTGACAACTAGCCGCGTCCGTTATAGAAATGATTGTACCGAGTCGGGCTCGGATTGATTCCGTGCCCATCGAACGGGAAACATCTGAAATTGTTAATTTTTCCACACACACTTCCATGGCCTCCCGTCGCAGCCTATTATAACAAACTTTTTTCACTCGGAGTGAGTTTATTTTTTGTCGGAATGCTATATTTTTGCTGGCACCGTTACTGACGTGTCTAAAATTAGCCAGCGAGTGGAAATGAATTACGAGCATTATGAATACTAGCGAGCGAGTGCGTAGATGAGGCTTTATATTATTAGCGGTCTTGAGATCTCTCGTTTCCTTATGGCCGTGCACTTCTCAGGAGGAACAGGTGTGAGGACCATTGCCAGCGGACCACGTGACAGGGGCAAGATTAATGGAACGATGAGCCAAGATGTTATAATTGCGATATTGAAATGGGTGTACGTGGGCTGGTGATATCCTCTCTGCTTGGCGCTCGCCCACATAGGTGTTGTCGCGTTTGCTCACCCACGACAACAGGCTGTGGGACTGCCGGCACGGCTAGCTCAGTCGCTTGGCTGCTTTCCGGCAAGTCGGGGTTCGAATTGGACTAAAAGTGACCAATGGGAACGTTAAGATTAGTGATGACATGGCTCAGTTACCGACCCGTGCTATGGTATGATGTACTAGCAGTATGCAGTGTATATGGCGGTGTGCCGTTAAATTGTTAGTGTAGCTACCTGCCATGCTTGGGATCCATGGTTCGATCCCCGACACAGTTACTTTCATTTTGAAGGAAATGAGTAATAAATGTTGTCTCGAGCGAATCAAGAGTTATGGTTGAGGTTATTTCTTTGCAATTTGACTACAGAAATGAAAAATGTCTACACATATGTTGTGATTTTTAAGTATTGTTCTTGTCTCATTTAAAAAGCGACTTGCAGAAAAATTCCGTTCATATTTACAGGTTTGCCTCTGTATGCTAATGCCGGGATGGTTCCCATACAATTTAAATTAGGTCACAACCGCTTCTTTCTTATTACCTACGGAACCTTATAAACCTTGATAGATCTTAATCATCATTATAGTGCGTCGTTAAAACCGACATGAATATAAATAAAACAATAGTAAATACTTCTGTTCGACTTCTGTTCGTCTGTTATCCCTTAAATCCAGTTCAGTATCACTCGGTCGACTGATTTAGCCGGGTAGAAAAAGGACTTTTACTTTTGGTTCAAGCTGTACACGTCATGGTGCTTCCAAATGACGTCATTCAATTGAAGACACTGCTTGAAAACTGCCCTCCATATGTAGACATGGACTTGCGCCAAGAGATCCGTCTCGTTTGATTGCCCACCAGATGACAACAACTGGCATAGCAGAACCCATACACATAGCCCTATGTAAATGTAAATATATATATATATATATATACAGGGGCGTCGGAACGTTTTCAAAGTTGGGGGGGGCAAGCTCAACAATTGCGATCTGCGGAGGAAGGAAGTATGGGGTGCCACATATTCAATAACATATGTTAAATGTTATATAGAAACAGTTGCCCTTCAAGCCCCGCAGGGAATTTTTTGAAATTATCCTTTTTTTAACACGATTTAACGTGTTTCAGTTGAGATCTAGATGACTAAATTAACTGTTTAGGAGAACTAGAAGTTCTCCAACCTGTAGCAAATATTTGCTAGAATATTGGCAAATATTTGCCAATCATAGTTATTGTAACTGCAGGGTCGTTCTGGCCCATTTTAGCACCACGGGCAAGGACTCAATTATGAGCCCCACAAACTGTATGCGCATAGTGAAAGTGAATGCAAGTGAGGGAGGAATCAAGCCCCGCAGGGAAATTTTCGAAAATTTATCTTTTTAAATACGATTCTACGGGTTTGGGAACCACACGAAAGTTCTGGAATTCATGAATTCTTTAGTGTGGTGAGAGCTAGTTTTGCTGAATGGTTGATCCTGGAAAATTAAACGCTAAATTAATCTATATCATTCCATAACAATGCTGATCGAATAATAACATTCACTCCACCCAATAATGCATCAGTAAAATATAATATGATTATGGAATATTATTATTAATAAAATGTGACAAATGTGCCCCGATAGCGCCCCTTAAATTTGACGCCTCTGGCAGTCACGCTCTTTGCCCGACCCTTATTGGAATTTTCACTCCATTTCACTTTATTGTCATTGTTACGACTGTTGGAATTTTGGAAATTTACAAAATTTGCAAAAATTGTAATGAATAATTTACATCTGGGAGAAGCATAGGGTTGTTTGTTGATTTCTGCTAACTCATAAACTACTTACCAGAGCTGTCATTTCGAAACGGTACATCAAATTCCCTTGAATTAAACCTTTTTAAATATGGTTCAACGTGTTTCAGATGAGATTTAGATGCAAAAATCAATTTTCTCCTAAAACTGAAGGTGCACATCCGATATTTGATCTTCTATGCAATGTGAAATATGAATCGATGTACGATTTTATAGGACGATTATATAGACCTACATCTTTCCTCCGTTCTCTTTATTTTTTTTTTCTTCCTTCCCTTCTCTCTTCCTTCTTGTTTTCGTCTTTTCTATTTCTCGTATTTCAAATTGTGTCTTGCAAACCTTTTTCTTGCACCCCTGCCCCCCCTCGCCAAAAGTTGGGGGGGCATTGCCCCCTGACCCCACCGGTTTCCGACGCCAGTGTATTATATATAACAGATATTAATATAGAGTATAGATATTATATAGATATATAGTAATATCTATATATATATATTTACATTTACATAGGGCTATTATAGGGCTACATAGGGCTATTACTGAGACGAGTAGGCCTAGAGAAGTATGGCTAACACACTAAACTATTATTCAAGAGACCGGGGTTCGATTCCCGCCATGGTCAACCATCCCGACAGGGGTTTTTCGTGGTTTCTCTCTGTCGTTCAGGTCAACACTGGGATGGTTCTTAACAATAGGCCACTACCGACTCCTTCCCACTATCCAAAAAGCACCTGGTAAAATAACCTTCCATCTCATCATCCCATCATCTCATATATCATTCACCGACGCCAATAGATCGTAGTCATCAGTACAGTGTGTCGTTAAGCCCAATACATCAAAGAAATATATAATATATATAGGCCTATATATATATATATATATATATCATGAGTATGCGGCAGAAAGTCTGTTCCAAGCCTTTTGTGCTCCCTTGTTTTCTCGTTAGAGGCGGCAAATGATTTCTTCCAACATTTAATAATAAATCTTGGCTCCTTGCTCCACTATGAATGAAATACATTTATAAGTCTGTAGGGAACCGAATAGCACTAATTTATCTTCCGTAACATGTTGACTAACTCTTAAACGGCTTTGTTCGTCATTTTATCGATTCTTCATCAAATTAGATTTCCTTTCACGAGGGCATCGATTTTCTGCCATCGTTATTATGAAGGAGGATGACATAAATAGTGGTATTATAGAAAAGATCGACGGAAACTTGAACCCTTTTATCTCCTCCTCCGAGCAATATTGCTAGCCTCTCGCCAACAAAGAGTGGTCGGGTCACTATCTCCAGAGAGCACATTGATGTGCTGGCAGCGTTCTAAGAATAGTCGGACCGAAATTGTGTAAGCATTTCAAGGCGAACTTGTACAGATCGCGCGCCCACTCTACCGTGATTTAATGTAAACACGTATAAAAAAACAGCCAACTGTTGTCATGTTAATAGTACAGGTTTGTGCGTCCTCAGGTGAGCAGTGACGTCATCACCCCGGACAACGCCGTGCAGGTAATGAGTGTGGAGGTGTGTTGGCAGCAGAGGCGGCCGATTAATTACACCGCATGTGAGGCGATAGCACACATGGCTCGAGCGTGAACATTCACATGTTTAGCTTATCACTTCTGCCGGATTACCGTCTTGCGGAAACGCGTTGCCGCTAACTGGGGTATTACTGGAATGTTGGAAACACAGTTTAAACCGGATGCGACTTGATTATTTGTTCACGAATTAGTTTGGCATCGATTAGGATGATCAAGTCAGTTAGACTGGATTGGTTTAGGTTAGTTTAAGCTGCACGCAAGAACAACAAACCGGCACATGTAGCGCAGTGGTTAACGCGATCGCTTCATGTGATCCGGGAGGCGAGGTTCGATCCCCGCCGCCGTCCATCTTCACAGGGGTTTTCTCGTGGTTTCCCTCTGTAGTCTAGGCTAATGCCGGGATGGTTCCCACAATATTGAGACACGAAGTGGCAGCCTTATCACAGGCCAGGAGCTCCACTCTAGTATTTGGCGATGTGACCAAGCAATGCGATGAGGGGTGGGGGGTACCGGATATTCGGTGAACTGAGGTAAACCGTTGAACTGTTACTTCCTTCCTCTCTCACAGAACAGTGGAGCTCGGGCTCGTGTAGACTTGCTGGCGGTCGAAGCAACTCGGCCGTGTAGACAGTAGACTGGCCATTGATTATCGTGCGCACTTGGAGGCCTACTGCTCGTGTATAGGCCCCATGGAATAGCTAAACTCGCTGAAATTATTGCTCAAAGAAACAGTGAATGCAACTTTTCTCGGCAGAAAATGGAGTAGAAAGTTTCTGCAACTAAACTTGAGCAAAGCAGCTAATTACCCGCTTCAATTATTGCCAAAAACAAAATATAACTTCCTCTTCGAGAAAATGCAGTATAAGTCTAAGCAAAACATTGAGGAAGATGACAAAAGTCTAACCCAACTAACTTTTAATTCCCTGAAATCCTATTACGGTATTATTAGGTAGGCCTACCTTATATTTTAATACTTCAGAAAACAGAACCAGGATACTAGAATGTTATCAACAACATTATGCCATGATAACAGAAAAGTTTGACTCCAGAGAGATTCGAACAGGCGACCTTCGAGTTCAAAATCGAACTCGTTACCACCATTGCACCATAATTCCCTGCATCTATCAGCCGGATGCAAGAAAACAGGCTGTGTTCGGGCTCGTAAAGACGCTTCAGGGCGCAGAGAGGCCCTCCACTTTGTAAATGTTTGATAAGTTTAATTGGATTCGAAGTAAGCCTCCGTCGCTTGAGCATTGTTGTTGTGTACACACATCCTGCAACCAGTGCCAGACTCAACTCTCCTGCAAACTAGAAGCTCAGCTCTCAGTGGAGCCATTCCAGTGCCATGATTTAGTTGGTCATGGGAGATGAACAGGCCTTCACACAGTAATCAGCTGGCCGTCTTGAGTTTCCGCCCAAGTTTTACACTTTCAAGTGTGGGGAGCTGGGAGCACTGTGTAGGGGGCGGGGGTGGACGCTTTGCATAGGACAAGGTGTATCGCATTTCCTCGTCGGCTTACCCCACGCCCCCACCCCCGCATCACTTCGAAATAGTCCACTAGAGGACAGTCTCTCTGACCCATACACTTTCATGTGCCCTTCTCGAAACATGAACTAGTCGCTTATTGCGCATACCTCAATGCATTTGCCTACAGGATTCTCATATTTAAAACAATAATCTGATTTACTGAATATTTTAAATTCAGCTTACGGCCGTCTTGTCTAATTTTTCTCAACTTGCAACATCCATTTAAAAGCATATAAGCCGCCCCGGTGTTAAGTCAATTATCGCTAGCGGTAGTAACTGAAGTCACCGTTGGGCGTGGGTTCGAGTCCCGCATAAGGCATGGGTTTTTGTAAACGTCCTTTCACTTACCATCACTTCATAGTTTCATTATCATCCGCTCATTCGTACCCCCGTATAACCTAGCTGTTGGTGGGGTCGTTAAGCAACATAAAAAAGAAGCATATATAGCCTAAAATGATGAAAGAGTCGTACCAGTTGAGACGACGTTAAATCGTTAAAAGAGCACATGCCTATAATGATGCGAGATGAGAATCGCACCAGTTGAGACACTTCTCTGAACGGTGTGAAGCAGTTCCCATGTTCAACTGGCAGTGCGAGTGTGCCGCTATGCGTAGCTCGTAGCGCTCGTTGAGCTCGCGTCGGATCGAAAGTTCGGCCGAGAGGAAAGCGATCGCGTTACCTAACGATTATGTAACGCAATTACTGCTCTTGAGTTAATTGCAGCCGGGCACACGCACGTCTTACGTCGCCCTAGACACTTCTGCCTGCGCGCAATTATTGTTATTACTGTTACTAGAGAGTCGGCGTGACACCGTCTCATGCATTGGCGTTACCTGCTTCAAAACTATAGGATCAATCAGAGTGTTTATATATGCCGCCCTCGGTAGCTCAGTCAGCTGAGGCACCGCTTGAGAAACTGAAGTCACCGTTGGACGTGGGTGCGAGTACCGCATAAGACATGGGTGCTTGTAATCGTCCTTTCACTCATCATCACTTCATAGTTCCATCATCACCCGCTCATTCGTATCCCCGTATAACCTAGCTGTTGGTGGGGTCGTTTAGCAAACAATAAAATGATACAAAAGAAAGGTTCATTTTTTCAATTCAATTTTCTGGTGGTAACGTTCGAACGGTATGACATATCGAAATTCTGAAAAGGAGGAAACACGAAGTCCACTCGTTTCTCGCGTCCCGACGTCTCGCGTCCCGACGCTCCGCTCCGCCGCGCTGCCAAGCATAATACAAGCGGGCCTGTTCGCACCGGCCATGTGCCCGTTCTGTCCGGTGCTTGCTTGCTTGCTTGGCTTGATGAACACTCGCGAATAATTATTCTAAATTTAGCGCCGTGGAGTTGGCACACTTGACTCGACGTGTTATTAAATTCTCTGGCCGCTCGAACATTAATATGCGTCCGCTCCGTCTCGATTACAAGTTGTAAGTCACACACGCCGGGTCGGCATGAAGCTGGGGCTAGAGACATCGCATATAGAGGCCGATATTAATTACCAAAAATGTGCTGTAATCGCGTCACAAACTAGTACACTATTTGATAATATATTGCACTACGAATTTTATGTATGGTTGAAATCATATATACTTTTTAACCTTTTCATGCATTAAAACAGATAGGCAAATCGAGGGGTTGACAACTCCTGAAATCCGGTGTACACCAAATTTGTGAGTTGTAAACCCCTCGAGGCAAATATACGTGTTCAATTAATGTTTTAGCGCAGCGTTTGTTCTGTTTTCATTTGAAGTTTTCTCTTTAGAAGATGTCTCAGAAACGACAGCAGGCCCTATACACTACTCGACGGTACAATAACCCGATGCGCAGTATAATTCGAACTGACCCTTAAGGTCCAGAGAGTCTGCATTAGGCTGCATGCGATGAGTATCCATGTAGATACATCCAAGCCCGCTGGGTTGCCAGTTCGAATCTCGCTGCCGTTCTTTTCTTCTTCAACTATTTTATAGAAAGCATTTGTGTGTTTTGTGTATAGTTTGAAATAGCATGTGGTTATTGCCGATATATCACTTGGCCTTTGCTTAATCCCACCGCTGTCACCAATATACCACTTGGCCTTTGTTCAATAATCGCTGTCACCACTCGGGGGTCGAACCTGAGACTAGTCGAACAAGGACCGGTTTGAGGAAGGGTTCGTGGCTGTGAAGCGGGTCATTCAACTATGGAAATATGCAGAGAACATTAAAATTAACTTTATTTTATTTAAACATGAAATTTCACTTGAAACATAACTTTAAAATAATAATGAAAAACACTTACAATTAACGGCTACATCGTGGATGATGCGTGGTCACAGTTGTAAAATTGTGCTAGGCTATTTATAAACTATTCTAAGGGGGGTGGTGTAAGACTAGAAATATAAACAAGTAAAAAGAAGGGTTGTGATTCACGGATAGAAGACCCGCGAAATCTTGACTATTCTATTGGCTCTAAGAAGGGAGGACTCTGGCGATCAGTGACCTACTTGCAACGAGGAATGATTTTGACAGGGCAAAGCTAACGGGACTTGAAGAAACATAGGCCTATAAGAAACCAACAAATATGTGAATGAATATAAATACTAGGATAATTAAACTGATAAAACAGTTGGTGACTGTTACACCGATATAATATAAGTGTATTTAATTTTTTTTTATATTCAGTTGGTTCAGGGTTAATTTTGAAAGTTGGGTTTGTTTTCTCAAGAAATAATTACATTTCATGTTTTTTATGCCTAAATTGACTCTAGTTTGGCAAGTGCTAGACTACGTGTGGGCATGCTATAACATCAATGTGAGTACCTTGGTCTCGAGTCTGATTGCCGCCTATTGCCACTTGCCGATGACGACAGCTGGCTATTCGCACCAGGCTCTGTTCGGGCGGGCATCACAACAGGCCGTGTTGTTATGAGTCGGCGAGGGGAGGGAGACACGCAGGCTAATCGCGGCCCATGAATACACGATTGATCAAACTGGATGCTGGACTCAGCCTGGAGGAATTGTATGGATAATTGCTTCTTTTAGCCGCGCAGGGATGCTGTGCTGTACCAGAGATCCCCGCGTATTGGACTGGTTCTCACAGAAGGTCTCACACATGACACTGCATGAATTAGTTGGGTGAAAATATATAACTTATACATATTGATTCAATATTCTCTAGTTGGTTCCTTCTATAATTCATTAGGTTTCAAATATATATATATATATATATATATATATATATATATATATATATATATATATATATATATATTGTAGCGTAGACTTTGAGGGCCGGAGGAAGATGATGAAATGTCACTTTTCTGAAATTTGCCCTTCCTTGAAACAACTGGTGGCTCTAAAAAGCGCATGTATCTTGCTGAAAGTCGAGTTGCTCGTAGGAATGTAATCTTCATCTCGCGCCTGCACGCCGCGAGATGTGAGATCTCAGCGCCGTGATGACGTCATGCAGGCCTACAAGCTGTACGGGCTATTTTTATCACGTGACACACTTCACGCGTGTGACGTCACTCCATCAGACGCTCGACCGTGCACGAGAGATCTACCCAAACGACAACACAACCCTGTCTAGCTGGAATAATGGTGATGATAATTCACCCCATTGGAGAGAGAACCAGAAATCATCATCTCAATTTCAGATTTGTAATCTGTCCTCCAGAGAGATAGATAGAATATTTATTGTCATTCAAAATCCACGCTACAAAGTATAGGTTAATCATAGATGTTTGTTCGAATGTACAGAGAGTGAAAAATTGAAAAACTAAGTTTTAGTTAACTAGAGACCAGGAGTCATGACGTAGGCATTGCAGATAGAACCATGACCAGAGTCGAGTAATGTCCACTTCAACACCGGGGTGGTGAGGCTGCAGTCACAGTAGTAATAACCTGGAATTCTGATTGGCTGTTAATCTCTGCGTGTTTACGTTAATGTTGGTTAATGAACATACAGTTTGTATTGCGCGATAAGGATGCAGACGTCAAGGAAGCTGCATGTACCAACAGCCCAACGAACCACATGTTGCACTTTTCCGTGCGATGCCGCGCGTCAAGGGGTTGCTGACTGCTCGGTATGACGCGACGAGGGGAGGGGGGGAGGGGAGTGATGCTCCCTCACGTGGACATTCTCAACGAGATGGAGTGACGGATTAGAGAGAGAGAGAGGGGAGGGGAGTGAAGCTGTTTTATGCACATGTGGAGGGTGCGATCATTTTTCTGCAGGTCGAGTTTTGAATGGAACTGAAAAGAATAGTTGAAAGCCATAATATTTGTGCAGATAATCTCGTTTCTGCGGTCGAATTGGAAATATATCTGCGCTCGAGACAACAGTCAAGTTTGTGTTGAAAAAAGTTCCTGCGCCGAGGCTCGAACCGTGGATCCCGAGCACGTCGGGCAGCGATACTAACCATCGCGCGACATGTGCTCGAGATGCTACTAGAGGATACCATAGCACGGGTCGCTCACTGAGTCATGACGTCACAATTCTTCACGTTTCCGTACCCCGGTCTGTTCACCACGATATCAACTGCTTGGGTCACAGGGCAGTCGTTTGCAGGGACATTTTCACGTCTCGGAGAGTTGTCGGATAGCAACCGAGCACCAACAAGTCTTCTCACTCTGTGTTCACTGGGTACATACAACCAGATGAGGACGGGGTGCTGCTGATCTCGCTCGGTAGACAGTGGTCCAGACAAGCGCTGCGAGAGGCTGTGGTTAACCTTGGAGGACGCGGGTTCGTTGCCATGCAGGACACGCCCATGCTGGCCCGGCCCTTGCTGCTCGAGGCACGCATTTTTACCTTCTTCTCGTATATAACTTTAAATTTATACTTCTGTCCCCGAAAATATCACTAGAATTTCATACATTTTTGAAAAATATCAAATTTGATCGTTTTTTGGTAAGCCCTATATCTGTTGTATTTTGGCGGTGTAATATGATGTTGAAGAAGTTAGCGAAATGTCACTGTTGGTAAAACTGGATTAGCACAGCCATTTCAATACCTCCAAGATGGTGTAAAAACTCCATCGCATAATTGTCACAGGTCTCCAGCTAAAAACCACATAAGTATCTGTATACCTGTGTTATGTTGGAATCCAAAGTTTGAGTTTTATTTCACGTCATTTCGAACGTATTGAAGATATCTGTGTTCCTCCCGCATCAGAATACCGATATCCCACTAAATGTACCAACTCGCTGTATCGACGCGTTAGTGCGTCGGACTAGCATTGCGCCATGCAGTGTCTAGCCAGTGGTCTCGCCACTGGAACCCTGTGTCTAAAGGGTTCGGGCTCACGTTCCGCTCCGCATGACCCGGGGGGGAGGGGGGGGGGGGGCAGGTGATGTCATTTTCGAGTTGCAAATTGTCAAGGGTTCGCTCATTTGTATTCTACGCGGCAGCGTAATGGCCACTGCCAATTTGATCAACATAATCTAATTCGATGGCTTTGCCAGATTGCGCAGTAAAAAAGTCGGGCAGGAATAACGTGCTTCGAGCAGCCGGCTGATTAGCATAATAATAATCGTAAAACAAGTATTTGTTAATATTATTATGATAGCGAGTCTGGCTTATATTCTGTTTTTAGTTCTCGAAGTTCCATTACTGAACATCCAGAGAGAATCACATATAGGCCTATTATTATATTTAGTTTTTGGTGACAAGACCGCATCGAAGGCTTTAAACAACCAAGAGGTGTCGCTTCAAAACGATCTCACTAATTCATCTTCAGCCTTAATTGGGAAACAATGTTTGTAGGCCTAGATTAGATTTCGATTTTGATAAAAAAAAATTGAGTATTTAGTAGGTCTATAGGAGGCAACAGCGCTGCTGCTCTACTTGTTGCAAGTTGACAGCGGCCATTTTGGTGGCAAGGCACTGGATGTCCTGGCCTGATTCACTACTAGCAGCGTACCTGCATGGTTTACTGGTCAACCCACCTGTAGCAGTTGCCACCAAAATGGCAGCCGTCATTCTCCCTGCAGTACACCGACCTACTCGTATTGAGTGGCAGGGGGTGTTTGATGCATCAATTGACTCCATACTTCTGGCAAAAGAAGCTCGCGGACATTTGCATAGATGGAACCTCGAACGTCAACATTGTGTTACCTATCGAAACGTGGAGGACTAAAACAAATTACGATAAACATTCATTTAAATTATCACATTAAATCATTCAATATATTCATCACCACATAATTATATAGTATATTTATATATTTTGCCTTCATTTATTTCTCTCTGTTCCTCTTAAATGTGCATTAACCGATCATGCAAGCAGGTTTTTCGTCACTCCTGCTGAATCATCACATTTTTTGATCTCATTAATTATTCTTTTATTTCTTTTCCAAGTATTCCCTTATTTACTATACATATTTTTGTTTACGACTGTATGTATTTATTTCACGTGAGATGAAACACGTTGCACCTATAAACAAGGTGAACACATAAAACGCAATCCGGCAGAAGATGGCGTTTACCGTCTGCGGTTTGCCGGAGCGGTCGGCGATGACGAGGCAAGACAACAGCCCGATTAGTTCCGACAGAACACTCCACTTTCATAATCCGTCACACTTCTTACCAGCCAAGAGCCCAGGAAACTCTTTATAAGTCGCGCAAAACTGTCTCCAAAACCATTTCGCGTTCACTACAGCTATAGAGCTGGCTGTGTATATGTTACACTAATAAAAAGCCAACTCAATTTGCATGGAAACAACCTTTATACCAAGAAGGCAACGATTTCCGATACCTCTTTGAAATAAGCACGCTGGTGTCTTTGACTAATTCCAAACGGTCGATTCTCTTCTTCGGCGCGCCGTGCCGGCAATTGCATTATACGGCGCGAGAGAGAGAGAGGGAGAGAGCGAGAGAGAGAGATTGCAATACGTGTGGTTGCTCGTCTGTTTTATAACCACCCCCCCCCCCACCCACCCACCCTTGCACGTATTTGAATATCTACTGGCGAGGATCTGCGCCTCATTTGGTTTCAGCGAGTTGGTCGCGAGTGCACTCGACTGCGCGGTGCACTGAGCATGTTTATCGGACTGCGTGGGCTGGATAGGTAGAGATAAGCGGACACAGATCGCGATATAGGAACATATTCACGGGAATAAAACGGGAAAAATGAAGACAAAGTACATGGAAGTCGATTTAGTGGAATATCAGTTTTTTGGTGATGACTTTTGAACGGCGTGATATATATCGAAAGTCTGAAAACGATGAAACACAGATATTTTCAATGCCTTATAGATAGTTCGAGTATAATAACTATCTATCTCAAACCGCCTGGTTGTCAGACGTATACGCTTAAAAATACACATTTTCTAAGCGTATACGCTTGACAATTATGAAATGTGAGATAAATAGTTATTCTTGAAGGTATCTGAAAGGTATTGCAAATATCTGTGTTCCCTCCTTTTCAGAATTTGGATATCTCACACCGTTCAAAAGTTATCATCAAAAAAACTGATATTCCGCTAAATTGACTCTCTAAGTGCATATCTGAGGGAGTAGAGTGTGGTCACAGACAGCGCAATCTTGGTGTCAAAGTTCATTGGTTTCAAATCAAAATAGTCCAGAGATTGGTTGACAACACAAGTTGTTAAGTCGTGAGAAATGCCGCTTAAAACGGTCCTAATAATTCATGCTCAGCCTTCATTGGGAAACAATTATTGTAGGCCGACATCAAAATTTCGATGTTGAAAATTGAAATAAGAACATCCCACTCCGTCACTTGTTTCATTTCGCTTCAAAACAGCTAAGAGAGAATATTATTCATTTGGTGACAAGACCACGTGGTATCGTAAAACAACCGAGTAGTGCCGCTCTGATTCATCCTTAGCGTTTATTGGCAAACATTGATTGTATAACCAGATTTCGATGTTGAGGAAAAAATTACATTTCACTTTTATTTCACGTATATTTCCGTCGATCGAACGCGGCGTACGATTTCAGTAGAAACAATATAATATCTGATCTCAATTATCGCTAGCGGTAGTAACTGAAGTCACCCTTGGGCGTGGGTTCGAGTCCCGCATGAGGCATGGGTCCTTTCACCTATCATCCCTCATCGTTTCATTATCACGCGCTCGTTCGTACCCCCGTATAACCTAGCTGTTGGTGGGGTCGTTAAGCAGCATGATCTGTTGAATACCTATACTTGGTTCTGGCAACAAATGTTTACTTGATTTCGTTCAGTGATGTGGTCCACATATAAAAATGTTGCTATAAAGTTTCTGGTTTATTTCAGCTCAAGTTTACATTGAAACGTTTTCGTAACATTTGTACATCCTTAAGTAAACATTTGTAAATAGCTCTGACAAACGGAGGCTGTATAAGTGTGTGGCAATCGAGGCACAGGATTAATAATCTGATGCTTACAGAAAGGTGGATTAAATTGGCTTTATGCGTTCTTTAATTAAAAATTATTCTCAAAGTTCTTGTCATGTCTTATATAAGTTGTTTTGAAGCTGTAGTTGAAGGGGAGGTAATCCTATCGCGCTAATAAGGCTCGCCGTCTTGTACTTACAAGTATTTTACTTGATGTACTAATAACAGTCCCAGTGTAATGAGTTGCAATGAAGACTTGTGTGGACAAGACACGCAGCCTGCAGAACATATGAGCTGCTGGCAGACTGATTCATGACGTCATTCCACACAGTAGCAGTATACATACTCCATCATTCTTCACAGTATTACATCACTCGTACAGTAGCTGTATTACATAGTTCATCATTCCACACAGAAGTATACATATAGTTCATCATTGTACACAGTAGCAGTGTACATATTTCATCATTCCACACAGTAGCGGTATCCGTAGTTCATCATTCCACACAGAAGCAGCTACCCTATAGTCCTCACAATAGCAGCTATATCATTCCACACAGTACCGAGTAGCAGTATATATATTCCATCATTCCACACAGTAGAAGCTATACATACCCAGTATCGTGCGCGTGCGTCACATTGTGCATATCTCGGTACGCTGCCCCTCGAACAATAACCGTGTATAAGAACAAGTTAAAAATACACGCGTTAAGAAACTTGGCCCTGGGTGTCGGTAAAGTGGTCCACTCGCCTACTGTGAGCTCGGAACCCTCGTCACGACGCGGGACGAACGTGGGTTCGAACCCTGGAGTCGGTTTCTTGAATCCACATGGCCTGTTCACTCCACATTCACTTGGGTATGCAGAAACTGACATTTGCAGACATTGCAGACATTTTAACTATTCTTTGGGGTGGTAAGATCGCCCTTGTGGTGCCCCGTTCAAACGATCTCATATTTCATACATAGCCTTGATTGGGGAACAATGATGTTGTATCAAGATTCGGTGTCATTAAAAAGAAAAGTGTATATATATATATATATATATATATGTGTGTGTTTTTGTATAATATAAATATAAAAGCGTACCAAACAGGTATATTTAGGCCTACCAAGTGAATCAAATACTCATAACAGAATCGTCAATTGAATAATCTGGGTTTGACTTGAATAATTGAACGCTTCATGGAGACGTATCGTAAAGCTCGTCCTGAAGTATCCCAGCTCGAGGTGGTGTTTCTGCCAGGCTGGTAGACGAGGAAGCAAGTACACCTCACGAGTAGCTTCTATCTCTGTCGTTGTTAGCCGTGTCATTATGTACAATGAGTCGGGAGGAAAAGTGTTCTCTCTAAGACGCTGAATTTCATGCTTTTGCTCGCGTTTTTTCCGGCTTATCACCGCAGCACAATCGAAAGTTGTGCCAACGAACACTTTCCGTTTTCACGCTCGATCGCCCCGCTAATTCGGTTCGTATCACTTCCTACGCTGCACACTTGTGATGGCTGTAAGAAGTGTGCAATCATTGTCTGCGGTATTCCTGCATGTCTGTTTCCACTGGCCTTATTGCGTTGCTGCGCGCGCCTGCGTGAAGTGCGACATGTGCCCAGGGCCGTGTTGAGCCCTAGGTCCACGAGGCCCGGGCCTAGGGCGGCAGCCTCGTACAAATAATACGTCAATATATTTAAAAATCATATGATGTAAATTCACTTTTTGAGATACTAACTTTACATTTGAAAAATAAAATCTCTCAAAAAATAATGAAATTATCACTGAGTGTAAGCACATCAAATGATGCAAATGTGTGATTTTTCTAACGTTACGGTACCTTGAATAGAATCAGTGAAACAATATCCTGGCCGAAACGATATTTGTACCAATTCAGTAGCAGCTCAACACAATCATTATAAATGTGCTCCTAGATGAAAACCTTTGCTCGACATATTTCTCACCTATTGTGCTATTCTAGATTAACTACTATACTTCTTGGGGGAGGCAAAAAGTGTCGGGACTAGGGGCGCAAAATGTCTTGATACGGCCCTGCGTATGCTAAATTAATAACTGTGCAAACTTTGGTCATTACATACCTCTCTGCAATGCATTTCTTATCGTTTCTTGATAGATCTCAGATCTTCTCAAACACTGTCGATCCACGGATATCAACATTCACAATAGGCCTATATGTGACATGTTGTCTGTATGGACGCTGTGAGGTCGCTGTTACACACGAGTTATCTTCCCACCTTTGTTATCATAGATTGTGACTCATTATCTTGTTGGATAAATGCATCTTGTGAAGTATTTGTCAGCTCGGTAGCTCGCAGTGTTGTAGTTGTTGCTCCAGGTTATCCGCTCCATGGCACAAGTCGGCCGGCACTTCCTGCTCGCACCACAACGCCCTACTCGCCCCAAATCCTGCAGCATAGGAATACCATTACATTAGAATTATCAACTCATTTACAATTTGGCCAAGCAATATCTGCTTTCAAATCGAATTAAGTATGTTTTTTTTTCTATGTTGCTTAACGACCCCACCAACAGCTAGGTTATACCGGGGTACGAAATGATAGGTGAAAGGACGTTCACTAAAGCCCATGCCTTACGCGGGACTCGAACCCACGGCCAACTGTGACTTCAGTTACTACCGCTAGCGATAATTGACTTAGCCACCGGGGCGGCTTTAAGCATGGTGTGGCACAGAATGGTACGCTTAGCGCCACGTCTGTCGTAGTAGGTTCGATCTTCGATCTTTGATCTTAAGTATCGAATTATCGAGGTTCGATTATGATTGACTGATTCCTGATTGGCTGCTTATCAGGTATACCGCGCGAAATCCACAATTACCGAGTTGTCGATCGGAGTTGGATCGCAAACAGTACACAAGTAGACAATCCGTGCCAGTTGACAGATGTGACAGCTGGAATCGTTTGTTTTGTACCGTACTTGGCATGTTTGGCCAGATCCTATAACTGTATGCACGACTCGGAAAATGCTCGAAAAAATGGATTTCCCTCAATGCTTACAACACAATCAGGAGCGTATTAGGAACTCTGAAATGAGCATAATTGTGAACCAAAATGTAATATATGGGCTCTGTAAATACACGGTCTGCGTCAGAGATCCAGCCAGGAAAGGCGGAAAGAAATTTGGGCCCTTTTATTGTCGTTTGACTATCCTAGAAGTATATTCAACATTGGTTAGCGTGCATTCTGACGAGAGTGGATTGTGAGGGTTTCAAGGTATATAGAGAGGGGGGGCGTGCTGTCATTCACCCCCCTCCCCACGCTCCAGAACGCAATGAAATGATTCACCTTTTCGACCGTTGACATTTCATATGGGTCTGCATGACATGTAGTAATCGGATTGATTTCTCTGCTCGTCACGTGTGACCTGGGGACCACGTGACACGGACCGCCTTCATTTGCATGACCACTGCAAGCCACTAATAACAATACTAATACACTCTCGCGCGATTAGAGGAACCCGGCAGGAACCCGGCAGGAACCTGGTTATTCTGGTCAGGAACCTCGCACTACATGCACTCCCGCGCGATTAGAGGAACCCGTCGGGAACCTGGACGGGGAACCGTTTATTCCCGTGTACTCGGTTAACTGGTAACTCGCATGGTGGTCAAATGAACGCATCAAATGTACAAAATTGCAACCTTGATACAAATTCTTGTTCTTCAATTGAGGCGTAGGATGAGATGACGGGGCACCACAAGGGTGATCTTACCAAACCAAAAGAGTAATCATGATGCGGCTTATTGTTCGCCCCACCAAAGACCCCACTAGGATATACGGGGGTACGAATGAGCAGGTGTTCATTCAGACAATTCCGAGTCGCTGACGAGAAGAAATCTTTCTACTCACGTAGGAACAGACAACTTCTGCACAATGATGTAACACAAAACTATTGTTTCTTCCTTGACTTCCCGTTCAACTGATCCTGTCTGTTACCAGGGCTGCTATACGATGAAACTTGTACGCTTTTCCGATTTCAATTGAGATAAGAAAACAGACGCTGCACAAATTCTCCATTTTTCTTCAGATTCAATATTGAATGCTGATTACGTATTCACTCTGTAAATGTTCACTTCTTGATTTCATTTCAAACGTATCAACGTTGGCTCATGGGGGGGGTCGCTCTTTGCGTGGGTATTGATGAAAAATTGTTACATCAGAAATTGAATCTAATATTCATATGAGTTCTGTGTCATGCATTTAAAATGTTTGGCCGATTTCAGTCAGTATTCTGAAACAATTTCTTCGAGTATATAAAAAAGAATGTTTCTCAAGCTAATGACTGTAACTTGTTTTACTCGATGGAGCCTCCTTAATATAAAATCTAGGTTTAACGTTTTTTTTGTTTTTTTTATATGTTTGCATCACTGTTCGTGACTCGATATTATATTTATACCATGATATCACGGTTTACACAGAAAAAACGAATCAACAACATTTATCATTTGAATCCGATCCACAACACTTGTCCAGTTCAGATGTCCGAGTGGAATCGTAAAAGACGTGATTAGTAAGTTAGTAGTAGTAGTAGTAGTAGTAGTGTGTATTCCTTTAGCCCTCTTCCGAGGAAATCGGTACACAAATGACATATTTTACAATTCAACTTATAAATAACATTCAATGCTCGAGTGGGGCAGTATACCATCATTTATATATTATCAATAAATTGTTGATTACAGTATATTGAATTAGTAGTACAAAATAATGCATTCAAAGAACTACATAGATATAGATAACTAGATACTATAGATAACCATTTGATAATAATTTGTCTGTAAGTCGGTTTTTAAATGGGACTAAAAGTGACCAATGGGAACAGCACGATTTGTGACGTCATGCCTCAGTTCCTATGACATGATGAAGTAGCGATATGTAAGCATGTTGTTTTGGCGTATCATAGCTGCCTCACGTTTTGAAGGTCCCTGGTTCGACTCCCGACGCTGTTACTTTTTTGGTTTTGCAAAATAACTATTGAACTGTTGACTCCAGCTCAGGGTGATGGTGTAGAACTATCTCCACAAATGATGTGATCTTTTATTATTGTTCAAAGTCCCAATTAAAAACCGACCCACCAGCACATGGAGCGCAGTGGTTAACGCGCTCGCTTCAGGTGATCCGGGAGGCGAGGGGTTTTCGGACCCGGTTCGATCCCCGCTGCCGTTAATCATTACAGTTTTTTTTCGCGGTTTTCCCTCTGTAGTGTAGGCTAATGCCGGGATGGTTCCCACAATATAGGCCACGACCGCTCCCTTCCCACTATCCTTCCCAAGACACCTTCATCCCACCATCTCATTAATCATCCATCCGACGCCATCAGATCTGCGCTATCATAACAGTGCGTCGTTAAACCTCGTGGGCCTGTCATGAGTAGGCTGGTATCGAGATGTGAGTAATTTCACACGTCGCTGTGCAATATGGTAATGTGGGCCTGACCGAGGACACCTGACAGCAGCCTGTTAGATGACGTCACTCATGTGCATGTTAATTGCGACATGACTCACGCGGCCCTCGTCCATTGTTTGCCTAACGACCCCACCAACAGCTAGGTTACACGGGGGTACGAGTGAGCAGGTGATTATGAAACCATGAACTGATGATAGTTGAAAGGACGTTCACAAACACCCATGCCTTATGCGGGACTCGAACCCACGCCCAACGGTGACTTCAGTTTCTGAAGCGGTGCCTCAACTTACTGATTGGTATTTTGATGACTGATTTATATTGGGTTTAACGACGCACTGACCTAATGACTAATCTATTGGCGTCGGTAAATGATGAATGAGAAGATGCGATGAAAGGTGGGTTATTTAAGGCCTATAGTCGGTCGTGGGCTGTTATAAGGTACCATCCCAGTATGAACTTGAGCGTCAGACAACCACGGGAAACCTCTCTGAATCTCTTGCTGATGTCAGTGCTTCTGCAAAACAACAACAACAACAATAACAACAATAACAGCATCTCGCAGCGGGGTATTGTTGAGATGATACTTGATGAAGTTAATTTGTACTCGAGTCATGAGAAGGAAGCGGTCGTGGCCTATATTGTAGGAATCCCACCCTGGTAATAACCTATAGCCCACAGAGGCAGACATACAGATCACATCTGTAAATGGAACCGAGGTCCGACCTACCCACATGTCGGCTCTGCTTGTGCAGCGTGTTTATTCCGAGTGAGGAGGGATCGCAGCTTGATCAAGACTTGAGGCCGTGTATTTCAATAGCCCGGCTCACAATCAAGCGTATGTCGGAGCCTCCACGCCGAGGATTAGTGCACACAAGCTACATTAGGGTCTTAAGTTTCCTTGTCAGTCATTCACGGGCAAGAACTGTTGATTTCTTGCAATTCATTCAACGGCCTTTGTACCTTGTATGTCTCACTCGTAATATCTCCACTGTAATCCGATTTATTAGCAGTAACGTTTCAATCGTAGCCGTGCCACGTGTGGAAGTCGTGGTGTCTTGTATGGGTTGCATTGGTATTGCAGTCGGCTGTAAGCGGCTTATCCCGGCCTGCTAGGCTCGCTTCGTGTGTCAGCAACGACCCCACCGACAGCTAGGCTGTACGGGGTACGAGTGAGCGGAAGATGATGGAAGAGGTCAAGTGATGACTGACCGACTGATCTAAGAGAATGTAGTGAAATAACCTCTCTTCCCATCCATCATTCACCGACGCACAGTCACCATTGAGTCGTTGAACCAGAAGTAAATGATGGCTGTTTTATCAGACGTTTTTGGATAGTGAGAACGTGGCGGTCGTTGACTTTGATTCCGATATATGAGCCTCAAGAGATGAGTCCCGTAGAAAGGTATATAAAAGAAAAAACAATTCGACCTATAGGCCCTAAATCAAATTCAACAAATAATGTAAAGCAAAATTACAGTATAGCAATTAATATGAACAATAGCAAGGACATGAAGAGAACAAATATTACCGTGAATAATTAGTTATGCCCTCCGTATACAATACATACAATAATGATTGAATATCCTTGAAAAAAATGGTACTACCCTAAAATGACCCAATAAAGAAATGCTGGTCGTTCATCATCAGGCTATCGTTTTCTCTTCTTCACGGGTAATAACATTTAGTCACATCGTTGTACGTTAATGAATGAACTTGTCTCGAAGCAGCTCTCTCTCTCTGTGCATGTGTTCTCCTCTTTGTGCGCTCATTACGTAACAACGTGCATTCATATGGTAATGCGTTTAAATGACGCAAGATGTGCAGAGAGCACGTGACGACTGAAGGAAGCTGCGGTCCAGCGGGGGGGGGCTTGCCACTCAACGAATAAACCATTCACACCATGCAAATGTAAAACCTTTTATCAACACACGGGAAAACGACGGCGTGGAAAGTGTGAAAACCGTGACAACGTACGGTTTAATATGTTTGAAAAGAAAATATCGAGTTTTTGCTTTTTGCTTTTTACTCTTTAGAGTAGAAAGTGTTGTATACAAGTTATTTTAATGGCGTTCAACGTTCTCGCCAACTACTAAAGGTTGTATGGGGGTGCGATTTAGCTGGTGATTGAGGTCTTCATTCAACGAGGCAGAGTTCGACCCCCGGGGAGGTCGCAATTTTTAAACAGTTTCAAAAATCATCCAACTAAAGGGACTAATAACCGACTGGTGGTTAACCAGGTTAGCTATTAACATCATATATATATATATATATATATATATATATATATATATATATATATATATATATATATATATATATATATATATATATATATATACACATACATAAACCCCTTATATACATTTGAAATAAATACATATTTTAATCATTGTAGGGCTATATATTAATAAATGAAATACATTAAATATATGTATGTATATTTGTATTATTGCCACTTCCTCCTCATACTGCCCGATGTGTGTAGTTTTGCGTGCTGCAGTATCAGGTATGCGCGACGTGCTGTGTGCAAGAAGCACCCATAGCTGGCATGCTCGTATATGGAGTGGAACGCGAGACGCAGGTTTACACTTGATTGCTTGAGAGACGGGATGCACCCAAGTCTCTGTACAATCAAAACAACTCTCGATCGACATAATGTCTGTGCGTGCGGGATTAACATAACGTGTACTGCTAGACTTGATGTATTTTATTGAAGAAAGTACACACACACATAGGCATATATATGCAACGAGAGTTTCCAGTAGGAGCGTGGAGTTTCTTGGAAGTACGCTGCGTCTTTCGTATATGCTTCAATTCCATTAGTTTGAGTTTAACGACGCATTGTGTTGATGGTGAAGATCTATTGGCGTCGATGTAAGATGAATGACCAATAGGATTCCTCCAAGCCTATACTCAGCATGCACATTTAATTTATTTATTTCTGCTTCTCATTTCAATAAATTGCGATTTTTGAACTCGATAATAGATCACCGTTTTGATATCGAACCATCGAATATTCCAACTGGGTATCAAATCGAAGTTTGTTAATATCGATATCGAACTCTGTAACTTTCAATAGAACAGCAAGATTCGTCAATAATTGTCCGTGCAATTGAACAATAATGAGCGAATTCACTTGTCATCACTCTAGGTCACATATTGCTATCAGTGATGAACCAATTAATGCTTAGTTATCAGTTGGTAAAACCTGCCGCGAGAATTGTTCTGCAAGTCTGTTGTTAAATGGAACTAAAAGTGACCAATGGGAACGCTACGACTTGTGACGTCATGACTCGGTTGCTATGAGATGATAAAGTAGCGCTAGGAAGGCACATGTTGTTGTGGCGTACCGGTAGCATAGCTGTCTCACGTTCTGATGGTCCATGGTTCGACTCCCGACGCTGTTACTTCTTTTTTAGCGAAATAACTATCAAATGTTGATTCGAGTGCAAGGTTATGGTTTAGGTTATTTATTTTTTCAATTTTACCACAGAAACAAAAATATCCACACAAATGCTGTGATCTTCAACTATTGTTTTTAGTCCATTTTAATCCGATTGCATTAAACTCTCGCAAACCGGCTTCGGACGATGAATGTGCAAGCAGTGCAGCTGTGGCTGGCCTCAAACACTGGCTGGGTAGCAACAGGCGAGCGAGCACAAAGAGCGCTTGGACGAGCAACAGAAAGAGAAAGTGAAGGTTATCACCGAAGTGCTGTGCGAAGTTGAGCCAACCCATTTGGCAATATCGCCATGGTTACGTCCACGCGTATTATGCACGTCCCATTGTTGAACAGAATCATTTCACGGAGAAATGTTTAAACCGTGTGATCTGTTTCACTTGCGTGGGCTGGACGCTGCTTGCACGCATGTCTCATGGATCTCGGTAACAGCTAGAGAACATGTTCCGAAGTCATTCAACGTCACTCTTCTGTTTTCATTTGTCATATATTGGGTCAATAAGGACGCACTGCACTGATTAGCGTCGGGAATAAAGAAAGTGATGATAAGAATATGAGAAGTAAGGTTATTGTATTATGAATGTTATGAATTCGGTCGATAGTTTAATGGATGGGGTTCGGTTGCGGTCACATAAATTGATCAATCAAACGACATTATAATGCACCTTCAGAACAGGCATATATATAGACCTACTGATAGTATATATACGCAGTAAAAAAAGAAGACAAAAGTGCTACGGATAACTTCATCCATTGTAGGCCTATATGAAAATATAGCGGTCCAATGTACGTAAAGATTTTATTTAAATTACAATTCTAGTTTCTGAAAGATGACACATTTTGTACGACAGTAAGTGTGCATACCTGGAATATATCCAGTCTACAGCACCGTTATTCCTGTCGTTTCACGACTTGAGCGGAGGAGTTTGAAGAGAGAAAAACGCAATAGTGCAACGCGTGCAATTTTGGTGGCAACTGCTTTAGGTTGAACTGTTGAAGCTGCAGGAACTCTGCTAGTAGTGATCCGGGGAACTAGGAAACTGATGCAACAAGTACAGCTACTGCATCTGTCCTCTGGACCTCCTCTTGTATTCAATCTGTCTGTGATAGCATGTTCATACATGAGGCCTTCTGTTTCGCGTGATTATCAACCGAAGTCTCCATTACGGCCTCACTGAACACTGTGGGCACCCACCCGTGTGCGATCAGGCCAGAGCAATCGTGATCAATTGTGATTTAAAAAAACAAAAAGATTAAAGCTTGCAAAGCTGCCTAATCTCTCACATTAAAAGAGCACAGAGAAAATTGGAAAATTAAATCGGCGATAAGCTCCCGCTTAGCTTTATTAGATTCTCCTCGTATGCTGTGCACAGTGCTGGGGTTGGGGGGATACACGCTATGTGCATGCTCGTATAGAGACACTCCTGTGTAATGTAACTTGGCTGATTGCTGTTTTCCCATCTTGTTTTGCAGACTTCTAACCCTTGAAGAGTGCTGCTACACCGGCAACCAACCAGCTTGCTTGTACCAAACCAGCCAGCCAACCATGCGATAGCTTTCATCTGCCTACCCCCTTGCCCCCAATCCCCTTTCGGAAATCAGGCGCCATACGGACATACGTGTTCGCCAACTGCTTGAATCGAACCACGCTTCTCGAGTCGCTCTTCGCTTCCCGCGCGCCCCGACACCGGTCGCCACAGCCCCGCCGCCGCTGCTTACCTTCTGCCGCCCGCTGAAGAACGACCCTCCGATCGCACTCGACTCTTGAACTGTTCGGCGGAAGAATTAGGAATACGGTGATATTTAAAACGGTCCAGTGATATTAATATTATAGTCTTTAATATTTTTCATGTAACTAGTCTTCGTTTGCCATACTACATATATCAAAAATATATATATATAAATAAATATATAACTCAAAAATATATTGTAAACATATTTCAAGTGAAGATATTCTATATATAACTTGTAATCGTCGCGTAACTTAGTGACCGTATACAGCCGTAAATAGCAAGCAAGTCGAAGGAACGTTACGAAAAGTGGATATTTTAAACGCGTGTGATTTTTAACGACGATAACATAACCATATATTCAAATATATTATTCAAATATAGACATATATATTTTTCGTGTACGTAAATAGTTCATTATACAACGATTAACAAAGAAGACACCATTGATTGATTGTCACCGCAGCATCACTACGGGTCCTGTCAGTTCAATTACAAACACTCGATCCCTCCATAATTCGTCGCCGTCGCCATGGCAATGGTGAACATGAACAACCTGCTGAACGGCAAGGACTCTCGCTGGCTGCAGTTGGAGGTGTGCAGGGAGTTCCAGAGGAACAAGTGCACGCGGCCCGACACCGAGTGCAAGTTCGCGCACCCGCCGGCCAACGTCGAGGTGCAGAACGGCAGGGTCACCGCCTGCTACGACAGCATCAAGGTAAGCTGCAAGGCTGCGTGCTTCTTGTTACTGTGATCACCACGCGGTTAGTACTAACTGACATCAAACGCTCAGTTAGCGCTTGATGTAGGTTAGTGCTAACAGCAGTTAGTGAACAAAGTGTGAACAGGGATTAGGGAGTCAGTTTACTCGAACTCGACTGTTCTGGACCAGTGTTGAGGAAGTTACTTTCGAAAGTAACGTGTTACTTTTCAAGTTAACTTCATTTTAGACGTTTACTTTTTAGACGCTACTTTTGAAAGTATCGTTTATAAAAAGTTGAAAGTTACTTGGATGTTACTCGTGACGCCATCCACGTCAAAAACTGTATTTGTTGTTTTTTTGGATTTCACTATGTCTAATCTCCGTCTAGGTCTGGCCCTTGGGCTTGTGTGCACCCTGAGGGGCTGCAAGACTCTGATTTCACAGTTTTTCGATAAGTAACTTTTTGAAGTAACTCACGTAACTTTTCGTTAATTTCAGTTGTCAATAACTTCAGCGTTTGAAATGTTATTGTTTTAACCAAAAGTAACTTGACTTTTAGAAAGTTAATTACTTTAGAAAAGTAACTTCCCCAACACTGTTCTGGACCAACTGTGTACTTATTATATCATCATATAGATCTTGTTTACAAGTTGTTACCACCCATTGAATGTCTTTGTAGGTTTTTAGTCATGGTTGTTTCTAGGTGTGTATTGTTCTTCGTCAAATGGAATTTCTTGGGGGGAGGAGCCAAACCTCCCACTTGAACCTTTCACAGGTTCCTCAACAAGTAGAATGTCAGTCCCGTTTGTTTTTAGTAGGCCTACAGTTGGTTTTTTGTCCAGTTGGTACGTTCTCATATTTTAGCAAACACTTTCAGTCCCCACCGACATTTTTGAGATTCTTTGTTTCTGGTTTGAAGATTTTACCCCTTCAAAAAGATATTCGCAATAAGTGTGCGTATTACTCCAACATATAGGACTCATCATATTCTTTTGTTACCTACTCTACTGGGGACATTCTTGAGATTCCTCAAATGGTTTATCGAACCCTTCCGACTTTTCTTGTGCCCAGTTTTGATCAGTCAGACCATCGAGTATAGAGCAGCCAAAGACTAGGACATGCACGTCTCCTTTATCCTGTTCTCCATTCCGGTCTGATCTTGCTGTTTCTTCATACAGCAATTCTGACTTTGAAGAAACATCAGGAAAATCCTCTTCAAATTTATGGAAGAAAATCAAAAAATGATCCATATTTTGAAAAGCAATCAGCCGCGCCGGTGGCTAAGTCAATTATCGCTAGCGGTAGTAACTGAAGTCACCGTTGGGCGTGGGTTCGAATCCCACATGAGGCATGGGTTTTTGTGAACGTCCTTTCACCTATCATCACTTCATCGTTTCATTATCATCTGCTCATTCGTACCCCCGTATAGCCTAGCTGTTGGTGGGGTCGTTAAGCAACATTGAAAAAAAAGGGCAGTCCGTGTGAGCTGCGCTGCCTCCAGTGCATGTGACCGTATAGCTGCCGGCCACCAGTTGCTGGCAGGGTGGCAGTGACACTTGACAGATGGCTGCTCTCCGCACACACGCGCCTCGCGTGGCCAACCTTTCCGCAACTAGAGCACATGTACAGACACTCGAATGTCGGCCTCGAATCATTGCTTAATCAAATGGTGGGATGATGAGATGAAGACTTCGTGGTCGTGGCCTATATTGTTGTAGTAGTAGCAGTGTTTATTCCTTTAGCACTTTTCGAGGAAATCGGTACACAAATGACATTTTACAATATAACTTGTGACTGCGGAGTGATGATGGAGAGCGATAACAAGTAACCAGAGGCGGTGGGGGGGGACTTTGAGAAGATGCTGCAAATGAGCAGTTCTGGAGCCTCCAGCCGTCGCCTCGCCATATCACCCCTGCTCGTGTGTCGAACAGAGACCTCGGGCTGGTACTCGCGCTCTCATTACCAGTACTCGTGGTGCGTGCCAGATGCTAGACACCTTGTGGGCCGAACCACGTCAACAGTCCATCGGGAGCTGGCAGTTGGGCGATGGGCTTACGCAGCCAAGAAGTCCATGCAGTCCGCGATCGCGAGCTTGACCTTCCCCAACCGGTTGTCGTCTCTCAGCACGTCGTTCAAGGTCTTCTCACGGGAGGCTGTGTGTACCAAATGCATCCCTAACGCATCCAGCATGCACCGGGCTGAGAGGAGAGCGAGGCTTCAAATCAGCCCGGCCAATGGGAAGCTCGGCATGGGTGTAACGGATACAGGCTGTCAAATAATTCTTCAAACATACATTAATCGATTCAATTTCGTCACTGCGATATTCTCGTGTATATCGAAATAATTATTTTTTTAAACTTTGTAGAACGTTTTTCTCTTCTGTTCACATTCCTCCGATGATTGACGGAGAGCGAATATAACACACGTCCCACTCTCTCGGAAGCCAATGAGGAACGCTTTTGTTTAACGACGAACATGAAATGGAAATGCCAATACGTTACGAGTTTGACCCTCGATACGATTATTGGAGATGGATATCGATTTTTAATACGATCAAGTATCGATATGAGCTTTGAACAATCATGCATGTAAAGTAGGAGTTTCGTTCACGATAACATTTGAAAACGATATCGCATCGAAAAGAATCGAGATCGGAAGTATAGACACGTGTGTGTTTGGGTCTTGTATCTTCGTGGAGCAAACAAGCAAATGCCCATTTTCTTCAAAAAACTCGATATTTTGATAATTCCAATGATACACAACAGTGCTAAATACACTGACAGCAACGAGGAACAGCGCAAGTTTCGTTTAATTACTATTATGATTGTTTTGTGGTTTCACGGTTGTTTTCCATAAATTCCGATCAATATCAATCATTGTTTCGATATCGACTAGATCGCGATTCCACTTCGCTGTCGAGTCGACGTCGTGACCCGAGAACATCGGACTGCTGTTTGCGAGTCGCCGTTGAATGATGAATGAAGTCCTACCAGGCCTCGCTGCGGTGACGTCAGAATCAATCCTTCAATTACTGGGGATTGGATCAGAAATGATCTCTATCGGCAGAGTTATACTTGCGTTCTGTAATAGTTTCGACTCCTTGGGTCGATAACGGTCGCTTGAGAGCGAGAGAGAGAGAGAGAGCTACCGGTGGGCCTGTAACTACTGCACGGAAGATAGTGGAATTGGATGGGATCTTTTGTTAGCTTCAGAATTCTGTCTTACGCGATTTTAATCAAGTCCACGACCGACCGCCCATAAGTTCAGTTGGGGCGAGGCAGTACAGAAACAAAATCTCTGCGGTGTGTGTGTGTGTGTATATATATATATATATATATACATATATATATATATATATATATATATATATATATATACTGGCGTCGAAACCGGAGGGGGGGGGGGCAAGGGGGCATTGCCCCCCACCTTTGGCCAGGGGGGGGGGGGTAAGAAAAAAGTCTTGCAAGACTCAATTTGTTTCGTTGTTTCCTAGTAAAAATACTTGAATGTTATTGAATATGCGATGGCACCCCATATACTTCCTTCCCCCGCGGGTCGCAATTGTTGAGCTTGCCCCCCCCCCCCCAACTTTGAAAGTGTTCCGAAGTCCCTGTATAAATGTGCGTATGTATATCCTCTATATCATGTTGATGCGTGCAGGCAGCACGACCTGGTTAGCAGCTCGCTCCAGAGCACACGAAATGAAGCCTCGTCTCACTTCCTCTCATTCCACATGCAGGCGTCCTCGTCTCGAGACTCGATCGACTTCGATACCAGTTCGATTGTTCATTTCTGGTCCATTCTTTCCCTGCGTCTTGAATCCAATATGCTCCCCCCGCATGCCTTGCAGGTCGCGAGAGAGAGAGAGGAAATTGTGCAATCGTTTTTGCGACGTTTTATTAGAAGAGATTGATAATTTGAAATGTTCTGTGTAGTGGGTTGTAGTGATCGTTGATTGGAGTTTTAACGATGACGATTTTATCGATCTTTTCTATATCGATGTGTAGTTGCCCGTCTGTATTGTCGATCTGCCAGCTTCTTTGTGCTGAACGCTGATGCATTTCAATAGCATGGAGAATGTGGGGGACATGCCTCTACTACGAGAATGTAATCAACATCTGTAGTTCGACTTTCTGGTTTTACGGTGATCTTCCGTCAGGGGCTGGATCTCTATATGGTATCATATTTCAATTAATACAGGATTCTCAGATATAGGCCCACGGTACCTGATAAACTGGACATTTCAGGGAATTCCAAAATAAGAAGAATGTCACGGAAAATTTAGGGAAATAATTTCTATATTTTTTCTAAAACTTGGAAAAGTAGTGGAATTTTAAGGTCAGTGAAATGAATGGTATGAAAGAGGGAAAAGTATGAGATCAGCCTGATTATAATTAGTCGATGTTTTTTTGTATGTTTTGTTTGTTAATTCATACTTTTTAAAAATATTTCGTCGCCACCTCTAACTCCAATTGTGTGGTATAGTTGTAGTCACAGTATTTCCATGACAAGCCCTGGATAGGTCGTGGAAATTCCTGCCAGACTTGTTGAGAATTCTGTCAAATACTCGTTAACTGTAGCTTCGTATATTGCGAGAAAACTTGTATTGTAGGCGGCCTACTAATATCTTATAGTTATATTATAAGTGAAAAGTGTTTCTAGCTGAATGAATAAACCGTTGTTTCTACAGA
Organism: Brachyptera putata; assembly: GCA_907164805.1. Classification (NCBI taxonomy): domain Eukaryota; kingdom Metazoa; phylum Arthropoda; class Insecta; order Plecoptera; family Taeniopterygidae; genus Brachyptera; species Brachyptera putata. The sequence goes on from OU015464.1 coordinate 433,745, forward strand.
AACCAATTATTTGTTTCCATCTTCAAGAGTTTGTTCTTGTTGCTTCGCTTCTTCACTGTTATCGCTCTCAGATAGAGTTGCATTTGGTTTGAAATTGCCGAGGTTTGCAGTTTTTAACCCCGTCGTAACAGCTTCTCGATCATTATATAGGTATCTCTCTCTTCCTCTTCGAAATCATTATAAGTATCTCTCTCTGTTCTTCAAGAGCAGCCAGATCACATTATGTGGGTAGGAAACGAGCGGCGGATTAAACAGAGGGCGGGCGGAGAATTAAGGGGGGCGGGAGGAGTGCGAACAAACGTTTCGACGCCAGAGAGCGTACTAATTCTCGGTTACGAGCTCACTGAATCCAGTTTACGAACACGAGAGCAGAGAAAAGTGCAAGATATAATGTGTATATGCTCCTCCTCCTCGACGCGGTGAAACTGCCTCTCAAGCTTTTAACCGAGCCGCGGCCCGTGTAATCCTTCAAGATACATTCTAGCTCTCCGCGAGGTCCTTCATTATTCAAATTCGAGAAGATCTTTTCCGCGCATTTCAAATTATCACTCTATATCAAGTATAAAACCATATACTTGATATTTACATTTTTTTATTAACAGTGAAACTGGACGTAAAGTCATTATTGCATAGACGGAAGATATACTACCAAGACAGTTCACTCTTGTGACTAAACACGAATAAATCATCGCGCACATCTCGATTCCCCTCGCCCATGTCTGCAATTAGTTCCGATGCTCGCCGTTGAAGGAATGCTGGGCAGCAGAACAATCTAGCATGCCGGTAGCGCTTTCTATGGCGAACTGCACTGGTACTGATGGTGATGAAGTAGTAGTTGTAGAAGTGGGGGGTCAGTGCTGTCATTGCGTAACATGTCTTGATGGCATATTTTCCGTCTGTGATTGTTCCCCGATTATAAGGATGAAAGTGAGGATCGTTTGGAAGGGAGGGGAACCACCTCGTACCACTCAAAATGATAATTAATCATAATGCTACTCATTTATGTTAACCAACTCAAATATTTCCCAAGGAACACGAACAAGGGAAACACTTGACTTGCGAAAAAGGAACCGTCGATATCATTATCTCCCGACTTCTTTTTGTCTTCCCAGCTTCTTTGTCTTCTTTTCAAATCTTCCCCTCTTCTGTACAAATTCTATCCGTATGAAGTATGAAGCTGTACATAATATCATGCCCCGAGCCGATACGAGCAGTGTCCTCGCTCCTTCAGCGCAATCCATCATCAGCTGCGGTTGATAAAGTGTCCGCGTGATGCGTTGCGTTGCGTTACGCAGTCGGCCGTGATGGATTAGCCGCTGATCGCCCGCTGATCAACTGGAAGATGGCAGTGCATTAATCAGCGCGCGCAGCTTCTCAATGAGGCGATCTACACCTGAGTCCCTATATAGGGCAGAAAACTCCCGGCTCAGAGAGAGGAGATCAAGGAACTTCCAACAGTGCAGGATCAAACAGGCCTGTCTCATAAGATGCAGACGATATTGGCGGAACATGCTGATGACTCGCATGCTATGATATGACTAAGATGGAAGCCGATCGCTTCTATACGACAGTCGACACTCGATGATGACGATTGTTCCGTTACGTGCAAGCAGGCAGTTGTTCAAAACATGTTTGCCGGAGAACCATACATCGGATTGGGCCAAACTTGAATTTTTTCGCATTCAATTGAATGTACCTTCATTTTGATACCACACACGGCCCTCTGTAAAAAAATTTCCAAAGAAAATCGTAAGTTTTCCCACACCCCGTCTGCAGGGGTTGTTCAAAATGTTTGCCGGAGAACCAAACATCGGATCGGGCTGAAATAGAATTTTCGCATCAATTGAATGTACCTTCATTTTGATACCACACACGGCTCGTGAAAATTTCCAAGAAATCGTAAATTTTCCGACACCCCTCTAGCAGGGTTTTCAAAAATTTTTTCGGAGAACCCACATCGGTCGGCTAACGAATAGAATTTTCGCAATCAATTGAATTACCTTCATTTGATACCACACACGGCCCTGTGACTTTCAAAATCCAAAATTTTCGACACCCGTCTGGGGGTTGTTCAAAAAATGTTTTGCGGAGAACCAACATCGGATAGGCTGAAATAAATTTTTCGCATTCAATTTAATGTACCTTCAATTTGATACCACACACGGCTTTGAAAAAACTTTTTCCAAAGAAAATTTGAATTTTCCCACCGACTGCAGCGGGGTTGTTCAAAACATGTTTGCCGAGCAAACCATCAACGGATCGGGCTGATTTGATTTTTCGAAATCTTGAATGTACCTTCATTTGATACCACCACGACTGTGAAAAAAATTTCCAAAGAAAATGTAAGTTTCCAACACTCTCCAGGGGGTGTTCAAAATGTTTTTGCCGGAGAACCAACATTGGATGGGACGAAATAAATTTTACGGCAATCAATTGAATGTACCTCATTTGATACCACACACGACTCTTGTGAAAACTTTTCCAAGAAAATCGTAAGTTTTCCGACCCCCGATCTGCAGGGGGTTGTTCAAAACATGTTTGCCGGCAAACCAAACATTGGATCGGGTTGAGGTTTGAATTTTTCGCAATCGATTGAATGTACCTTCATGTTGATACCACACACGACTCTGTAAAAAAATTTCCAAAGAAAATTGTAAGTTTTCCCACACCCCTCTACGCGAAGGGGTGTTCAAGAATTTTTTTCTGGAGAACCACACATCGGATCGGAACGAAATAAGAATTTTCCGCAATCAATTGAATGTACCTTCATTTCGATACCACACACGGCCCTGTGAAAACTTTTCCAGGGAAAATCATAAATTTTCCGACACCCGATCTGCAGGGGTTGTTCAAAACATGTTTGCCGGAGAACCATACATCGGATCGGGCTGAAATTAGAACTGTACGTAATCAATTCAATTTATCTTCATTTTGATACCACTCACGGCTGTGTAAAAAAATTTCCAAAGAAAATCGCAAATTTTCCGACACCCGATCTGCAGGGGGTTGTTCAAAACATGTTTGCCGGAGAACCATACATCGGATCGGGCTGAAATTAGAACTGTACGTAATCAATTTAATTTATCTTCATGTTGATACCACACACGACTCTGTAAAAAAAATTCCAAAGAAAATTGTAAGTTTTCCCACACCCCTCCACGCGAGGGGGTGTTCAAGAATTTTTTCCTGGAGAACCACACATCGGATCGGAACGAAATAAGAATTTTCCGCAATCAATTGAATGTACCTTCATTTCGATACCACACACGGCCCTGTGAAAACTTTTCCAGGGAAAATCATAAATTTTCCGACACCCGATCTGCAGGCGGTTGATCAAAACATGTTTGCCGGAGAACCATACATCGGATCGGGCTGAAATTAGAACTGTACGTAATCAATTTAATTTATCTTCATTTTGATACCACTCACGGCTGTGTAAAAAAAAATCCAAAGAAAATCGCAAATTTTCCTATATTTTCAAGATTTGTTCTACGGAGAATCAGACATCGGATCAAGCTAAAATCAACATTTTTGACAATAGATTTAATGTACCTTCATTTTGATACCGCACACGACTTCGGCAAAAGAGTTTGACTTTTCTTGAAATTTTGGTTTTTTTCCACGTACTAGTACCCGTATGTCAGAAAAAAATCGACAATCTTCGATCGGCGATTGCTGAAGAACCCACGATGCGATCGGGCTGATTGTTCGATTTTCGGAAAGCTAGCGATCGCCTGAGCATTTTGATGCTACTCACGACTTCGAAAAAAAAATTCCAAAGAATATCATAAATTTTCCAGGGGGGTATTCAAGATTTTTTTTACGGAGAACCAGACATTGGATCGGGACGAAATCAAGATTTTATGCAATCAAATGAACGTACCTCCATTTCGATACCTCACACGACTCTGTGAGAAATTTTCCAAAGAAAATCGTAAGTTTGCCGACCCACGATCTGCAGGGGGTTGTTCAAAACATGTTTGCCGGCAAATCAAACATTGGATCGGGTTGAGGTTTGAATTCTTCGCAATCGATTGAATGTACCTTCATGTTGATACCACACACGACTCTGTAAAAAAAATTCCAAAGAAAATTGTAAGTTTTCCCACACCCCTCTACGCGAGGGGGTGTTCAAGAATTTTTTCCTGGAGAACCACACATCGGATCGGGGCCAAACTTAGATTTTTTCGCATTCAATTGAATGTACCTTCAATTTGATACCACACACGACTTTGTGAAAACTTTTCCAAAGAAAATCGTAAGTTTTCCCACCCCCGATCTGCAGGGGGTTGTTCAAAACATGTTTGCCGGCAAATCAAACATTGGATCGGGTTGAGGTTTGAATTTATCGCAATCGATTGAATGTACCTTCATGTTGATACCACACACGACACTGTAAAAAAAATTCCAAAGAAAATTGTAAGTTTTCCCACACCCCTCCACGCGAGGGGTGTTCAAGAATTTTTTCCTGGAGAACCACACATCGGATCGGAACGAAATAAGAATTTTCCGCAATCAATTGAATGTACCTTCATTTCGATACCACACACGGCCCTGTGAAAACTTTTCCAGGGAAAATCATAAATTTTCCGACACCCGATCTGCAGGGGTTTGTTCAAAACATGTTTGCCGGAGAACCATACATCGGATCGGGCTGAAATTAGAACTGTACGTAATCAATTTAATTTATCTTCATTTTGATACCACTCACGGCTGTGTAAAAAAATTTCGAAAGAAAATCGCAAATTTTCCTATATTTTCAAGATTTGTTCTACGGAGAATCAGACATCGGATCAAGCTAAAATCAACATTTTTGACAATAGATTTAATGTACCTTCATTTTGATACCGCACACGACTTCGGCAAAAGAGTTTGACTTTTCTTGAAATTTTGGTTTTTTTCCACGTACTAGTACCCGTATGTCAGAAAAAAATCGACAATCTTCGATCGGCGATTGCTGGAGAACCCACGATGCGATCGGGCTGATTGTTCGATTTTCGGAAAGCTAGCGATCGCCTGAGCATTTTGATGCTACTCACGACTTCGAAACAAATTTCCAAAGAAAATCATAAATTTTCCAGGGGGGTATTCAAGATTTTTTTTACGGAGAACCAGACATTGGATCGGGACGAAATCAAGATTTTATGCAATCAAATGAACGTACCTCCATTTCGATACCTCACACGACTCTGTGAGAAATTTTCCAAAGAAAATCGTAAATTTTCCGACACCCCTATGCGCGAGGGGATGTTCAAGATTTTTTTTTGGGAGAACCACACATTGGAACGGGACGAAATAAGAATTTTCCGCAATCAATTGAATGTACCTTCAATTTGATACCACACACGACTTTGTGAAAACTTTTCCAAAGAAAATCGTAAGTTTTCCGACACTCGATCTGCAGGGGGTTGTTCAAAACATGTTTGCCGGCAAACCAAACATTGGATTTGGCCAAAGTTAGATTTTCTCGCATTCAATTGAATGTACCTTCATGTTGATACCACACACGACTCTGTAAATAAATTTCCAAAGAGAATTGTAAGTTTTCCCACACCCCTCCACGCGAGGGGGTGTTCAAGAATTTTTTCCCGGAGAACCACACATCGGATCGGGACGAAATAAGAATTTTCCGCAATCAATTGAATGTACCTTCATTTCGATACCACACACGGCCCTGTGAAAACTTTTCCAGGGAAAATCATAAATTTTCCGACACCCGATCTGCAGGGGGTTGTTCAAAACATGTTTGCCGGAAAACTATACATTGGATCGGGCTGAAATCAGAATTTTATGCAATCGATTGAATGTATCTTCATTTTCATACCACACACGGCTGTGTAAAAGATTTTCCAGAGAAAATCGCAAATTTTCCGACACTCGATCTGCAGGGGGTTGTTCAAAACATGTTTGCCGGCAAACCAAACATTGGATTTGGCCAAAGTTAGATTTTCTCGCATTCAATTGAATGTACCTTCATGTTGATACCACACACGACTCTGTAAATAAATTTCCAAAGAAAATTGTAAGTTTTCCCACACCCCTCCACGCGAGGGGGTGTTCAAGAATTTTTTCCCGGAGAACCACACATCGGATCGGGACGAAATAAGAATTTTTCGCATTCAATTGAATGTACCTTCATGTTGATACCACACACGACCCTGTCAAAACTTTTCCGGGGAAAATCATGAATTTTCCGACACCCGATCTGCAGGGGGTTGTTCAAAACATGTTTGCCGGAGAACCATACATTGGATCGGGCTGAAGTTATTGGGCCAAAGTTACATGACATCTATTGAGAATGTGTATTATGGATGGTCAGTATTTTATTTACGATGTTTCTCTGAATGGATGAGAATCACTATAATATGCTCAGACAAAAGCCACCACGATCGTTTACATGCTTCGTTGACACTGAAAATGTCACGCTATACCCCCCCAGTTCCCTGAAGATCATCTCTCCTCCAGCCCCCACCCTTCCCCAGCCGCCCCCACCTGTCACGTGCTATTCACCTTGACGTCAACTTGTAGTTACAAGACCCTATATACTTGACGAGAGAACAACAGGGGTAATGATGGCTGCCATCTTGGTGGCAACTGCTATAGTGGGTTGACCAGTAAACCAGCCGCTAAGTCAGCTATCGCTAGCGGTAGTAGCCTAACTGAAGTCACCGTTGGGCGTGGGTTCGAGTCCCGCGTAAGGCATGGGGTTTCATCACGTTATCGTTTCATTATCACCCGCTCATTCGTACCCCCGTGTAACATATCTGTTAAAGGGGTCGTTGTGCAGCATTAAAAAAAGGAAACCAAAGAAGTAAAGAATGTCCAGTGCCTTGCCACCAAAATGGCCGCTGTCGACTTGCAACAAGTAGAGCAGCGCTGTTGCGTGGGATATCTCAATCTGTCCGATATACACTTGTTACAATATTGGCACTGTCGACTAAACATGCGTGGGCTGAGAATATAGACTAATTCTGCGAACGCGATTCGTTATTGATTGTGTTGGCCCAATGTGTTACTGTAAGCCGGTAATTTGCATATCCTATCAATATCGTGGGGGGGGGGGGACGATGTCATTTCACCCGGCGTGCTCGCGGGACTTGGAACTGCATGACTCGTGTTTTCCGTTCTGTGTACAGCTCAGTCGGTAACTCGAATGTGCATTTTGTTGGCTTTCGCATTGTACTGTGTAGGTATAATGTGGTTATAAAACATCGATAAATATACGGCATATCGCCCGATAAGTAGAGATAAAGGTGCAAAACAAAACTCCAGTGTTTTATTATCGGTGTGCTTCTAGAGTTATCAGTACACATTGTATAATATGTGTGCATAGATTATTTATAGGGAAACGCCGTATCTGCTATACATTGGCGAGCGAGTCATTTGCATACACACATGGAGAACATGTATACAAATGTTCAGTTAGACATCTGCCCACATTATGAGTTGCCGAACGACACGGTAAAAATACACTGCAAATTATAAATGTTGAAAATGGAACAAAATATGGAAAACAATTGACGATAAAACGAGGAGAAAACTTGTTAATTTGAAAATTTGAAAATTTACAAAGAAAAAAATATCAATCCAAAAAGTATATATATTGTGTTTTACGGCGCACTGCATCGATCACTATGATCTATTGGCGTCAGTGAATGATGAACGAGATAATGGGATGAGTTGTATGGTTATTCTATTAGGTGTTTATTGGAATTGTGATAGTGGGAAGGAGTCGGTTGTGGCATTGTTAAGGAACTATCAGTATCAATCAGAGAGAAACCACGGAATTGAACCCCGGCCTCCTGAATGACGATTCAGCGCACTAACCACTCGACCACACGTCTTGGTGCTCTCGTTCGACTTGTGTATCGGCCGGTTGTTTCTGTAACAGGGTCTCGTCGGCCACTAATCAAGCACAGTGTCGCTCGCAAGTCCGACAGTCGAGATAACAGTCCAAGGTGTATTAGGGCCTACGGGTTGTACGCAGTGTGATCATGTTAGGTGACACTGCCAGGCGTCTGTCGGGTCAAGCCATTACGTCAATCAGAGGCGCCGTGATTATAGGCGAGCAGTGGCAATATACATACCATGTATCACATCATTTCATATATTCGTACAAAAAAACGGGAGTGGCTAGCACACTGAACCGTCATTCAGGAGACCGGGATCCGATTCCCGCCGTGCTCGAACATCCTGACAGGGATTTTTCGTTGTTACCCTCTGTCATTCAAAGTCATACTGGGAAATCAACTCCTTCCCGCTATCCAAAAACACCTGATGGAATAACCAATTCTACCTCATCATCCCGTCATCTCATTCATCATCCACCGACACCAATAGATCTTGGTCGTCAGTACCTATAGCGTGATTGAATCCAGTAAGAGGCTAATACTGTGTGATGGACAACGCCAGCTTGATTATGTCTTGCTGGCCCACGTGGTGTCTGAACCGAGGAAGATCCACTGACTTGGAACTGCTCTCTCGCAAATCCCCGACCCAACAAAACACTCGAACTGTCAATATTCACTCTCAGCTCTCTTCTCTTCGCGGTCTGTACACGCGCGCGCATCGCCCCTACCCTCCTGGGGGGGTCAACTCGCTGACGTGACAGTTTATGTTGTAGTGGAATAAAATGATATGGAATTGATTGATTGAAAACCCGTCCAGCCGAGTCTGGCAATATGTACACAGTACGGTGATGGTTTGTCTGCCTGAGTGGGACACCCGGCACAATTAGCAATCGCAGCAAATAGTCCTTTCAAGCGCATGCCATAACAAGCTTGCCCGTCATTATTGCTTTCACATATCTCATTTCAATCAGTCTATAGACCTTGAAGAACGCTTTTGACGACACAACACTGTAACGATAACTAGGATATATTGGCGGCGGTGAATAATATGTTTGGCTGATAAGATGAAAGGTTATTTTATGTGTTTTGGATAGTGGGAAGGAGTCGGTCTTTGCCTGTTGTTGAGCCATCCCAGTAGGCCTGAACGACAGAGGGTCACCACCATGGCGGGAATCGAACCCTGGTCTCTTGAGTAACGGTTCAGCGTGCTAGCTACTGGTTCACCCGTCTCAGCCAGGATGGTCGACCATGTCGGCAATCGAACCCCGGCCTCCTGAATGACGCTCGAGGGTTCTGACCACGAGGCTCCACCCCGTCTCTGTACACAAATACATTCTGCCATTTTTCAAAACTCGCCTTCGTATAACAAATGTATTCTTAAGATTCCATTCTCCACGCAAGTTGTTTATGTCTTTCTTTTGTCACTTCGCAGGTATATATGTATTCTTGTTCTCCAACTTTTCTCATAGTTCCAGATTTCCCCCGGGTAATGCATTGTTTAGTTTGGCATGCCCCTGTAACAGGGTCCCGTGGTCCGCGAGCTGCCATTGGTCGAGCCCGGGGGTCCCGGGGGCCGCACAAGTGAGCCGCGTTGCGGTCCGGCGTGCCGCGTCGTATACCTGCCAGACCGGTCTCCTGTAGACTGCTAACAGCGCTCTGGGAATGTGTGGCGATGATTGAAGGAACTCACGTGGGACGTCTTGAGAATCTCTTTAGTCAGTGGTGGGACTGAAGACAGTTCACCTAACGTTATCCCCACTCCTTTGTCTCTCCCCTCCCCACACCCCACACCCCTACCCTGTAGTACCGCTAAGAGTGCTCAGAATGTGCTTCAGTCGACAGTTAGATGGCCGCTTGCCTCGGTTGTCTGCCAATGAATGCTGTGTGTAGCGATGATGGCAGTTATTTCAAGGGGTTTGAATCTCGTGAAGTAACTTGCATGGGACGTCAATGTTGGTACCACGGCCCGCGAGACGATCGCCATGTTCAGGGCGTGTGGTACCGAGGTAGAGCGGGGATCTATGTGCGACCCGAGACGAGTTCACGCTGTCTTATCGCTCAACACAGGGCTCACACTCGACTGGCCGAGTTACATTAGAGACACGTACATTGATGCAAATAATATCTATTTCTTTCAATGAATTTGATACGATTTGATATAGGGGTTGATTTAGGGATTTTTTTTTTTTCCAATGAATTTGATACGATTTGGTATGGGAGTTGATTTAAGGAAATCATATTTTCTGCTGAGTAGAAGATGCGTAGAAATTGTGATGAATAAGAAATAAAACTGCTAATATTGGATTCGATCAAAAAAGAGTGTTTTTTCAGCTGTGTGCCTACGGAAATTATGCGATATAAGTTTGAGATTTTACTTATGAGTTAGACGATCTAGAAGGGAGGCCTATTTAAGTATATATTAGGCCTACGTCAGTTGTCTGTGTAAAAATGAGACAATGAAAACTGATATTTTGCTAAATCGATTCTCATGGACTTTCAAGTGATGTAGCTATCTTACGTCAGTTGTCTGTGTAAAAATGAGACAATGAATAAGCGGGAGATTGTTGGGAGCTATTTTTGTCTTCCGTCATAAAATGAGTAAATACAGAACACAGAATAATAAAGATATGGACTTATAGGCCTATCTAGTTGAGGGAACACCTCATGTGCGAGCTAACTAGAAACGAGAAAGAACAAAACAAAGAACTTATGTGCTGAATATATTCTTCCGTATGTTTCACTACAATGATAACTTATTGACTTGTAAGTAAACTTTTCATCACACCTACTTCTCTAATTAGGGCCCACGTAGATAGTGCATGTGCTGAGAATATGGACTAACTCACATATCTGAGCGATCCACGGTTTTCTTTGACAACTCAACGTTTGTAAGAAAACACTTCTTCAAAGCTCATTACGCCATTCAACACAACACAGTGTGTAATGTTTTATTTTCAATTCCCTTCTATTTTCGATTCTCTATCACATTACAAATGAATCCTGACACACAATATAAGGGTTCAACTTACATGAACATGCTGCCCCCCCCCCCCCCCCCCCCCCCCCCCCCCCGACACGTCACTCCTTTGATTGATCGCTTCAAACAGAAAAGGTCTGTAATTGTATTACGTATTTAATAAAAACAAAAATGTCTCGCACGTTTTGACGAGAAATGAAAAAAAAAATCCGTGAAAAGCAAGTTTTAAAAAAAGTCGGTTTCTTTGACAGACGTCTCTTTGTTAGACGAGCGTGGCGACTACTCACATAGCACTGGCTGGATACCGGAAAAATCGCGCTCGTTTTCACGTCTCCTATTGTGGTCGTAATGACACTTCTTTCGGAAATTAATATTAATTGAATATATGTTTAATTGAAATTCCCTATAGTAAGTAATTTGGGGTGGTAAGATCGCCCTTGTGGTGCCCCGTTCAAACGATCTAATCTTCCATCCATAGCCTTAATTGGGGAACAATAATTTTGTAGCAAGTTTCGATGTTACTAAAATAAAAAAAGAGTAAGTAAAATAATTGGGAAAACATTACATTTTCAAATGTTATTCCATTGAAGTAAAAATCTCCGCATAAAGCTGCAGACACGGCATTTGTACCGGCCGGCAATCTTGACGGGCTCAGTTACCACGGCAACCGGTGGATTCTCATTGGTTGACTGGCAAGGGTCGGTAGGGCCTACAACTTGTTTCGGCACGAATACGGTTTGAGCTGGTTTCTGTGACAAACTTTCAGCTGTCAAATTACTCGCATACGATAGCAACTGACTCATGACGTCACAAATCGTAGCGTTGCCATTGGTTACCGCCTGGCAGAAAGATTGTCGCCGGGCCCTCGAGGGAGCCCCCCGGCCGACAGCCAAAGCCCGCCCGTAAGTCCCGACCGCCTAAGCCCTGCCAGCTGTTGATCGAGCCCCTGCTCAAGTCTTCAGGAACAAGACGGCGGCTGTAAAGCTGTCTCCACCGAGCTCTCGTCGCTGATTGGCTGAAATAGCCGCCGCGTTCATGGAAGTCCAGGAAAATGTATCAAGTAGTTAGTGATTTATTGATGTATCAAGGTTAAAATAGTATATTGAAAATTTGAAATTGTAAAAAAAAGAGAGAAAAAAAATGAGAAAATTGTGGGAAAACTAGTTGAAAAATACGTTGAACCGTTACATACACGAAAAGCACTATAGATAGATAGTATGAAATTGTTACATTGGTATGGTAGGCCTAACCTTCCTCTATCAGCTGAGCTAAATGTCATCAGCAAACCTATGGCCGTTCTGATACAAACAAATAGTTTCGGTTACCTCGATTTACGAAAAACAATTGCGTGACTATTTCCCGGTCTGTGTGCCAAACGCATACGGTTGAACTGTTTAATGTTAGCTTAGCCCAAAGCCAGTTCTTCTACAAATATATCCACACCTTGGCGACTAAAACCTGAACCAATCATCTGGCTGCGTTTCTCCTGTACTTGCTCTTGTGTGCATCATGATCTGATGGTGCAGCCGTCAAACTAGACTCGTGCATTGGATTCTCCCTCTCTCTCTCTCTATCTTCCTCCCTCTCTCTCTCTCTCTCTCCGCGGTGTACTCGAGTGCGGGCGATATCTAGCCGCGATTACACAAGGGCACGAGTTTCGGTTCACCGTATAAATAATCGACTTTTATACCAAATTTATCGCATTGTCGGGTGTGTGCTTTAGGCTTCCACCACGCGCCATGCGCTGCTGCCACAGGAAACTCCCAACTTCCCTAAGTCTACTTTACTGCTTCTATCTTCTTCTCCCCCTCTCTTACCCTCCCCCGCTTCGATCACAGCGCGTCTTAGCCATCCGCAAGCCTGGCCATAAATCTCTATTACCTTCTGAACAGTGTTCCGTCCTTGGAAACAATGACACATTTCACCTGGCTTCACTTCGCCGTCGCGACCTTTGTTGACCTGACCCTGGTTTGACCCGACACCTCGACGGCGACAATCGGAGCTGTACATGGAAATCCCGAGGGAGCTGCAGCCCGACTACAGATGGTCTATTTGTCGGCAATTCTCGCTCTCTCTCTGGCACCCGGTGACCGCACGCTCAGGTGAACTGCGATCGACGCCAGTAAACTCGAATTACCGCAAGAAAGAGTTGCACACACAAAGCCCCGTAAACTAAATTACCCCACGGTGTATATGTTAGTAACGTTACGCGTGTACACGAAGCTGTATATACCTATATGTAGACGAGGAAAGGGGAAGTGAATGGCTCTGTTAAAAGTTTCAGTTCTCATAAGCAGAATTTGTAGCGTCGACTTTTGAAAAACAAATATAATTAGAATGAATTACTATTATATTTTCCAAACTGTCGAGTTCAAAGTTCAATTGTCGTCAACTCGATCTAATTCAATCTTGATATTCCCAGCGTTCTTCGCACTAGAATCTCTAGCGCCTAAGCTCTCTATCTAATGGAGAGGGGATCCTATATACAGTATAGCACACACACACATATACACGAGTAGCTGACATTAATTTGTCTTACAAGTTTCTTGCCCGCATTGCGTTCATAATTTATATGCTCGACTCCCCTCAACATTACTTAATTGTTCGTAAGGAATTCTCGTGACTGTGCAAGTCAATAACATAAATCCCACTTCTTGCTCGCATTTCTACGGCCCCTCGTATCTAGACATAGAGTCAAGCGAGGAAAAACGTGCCCGCTGCGAAATTACAGTTTAACCCTGCTAATTTCTGATACGCCACCGGCTTCATGTGAAAATCGTGAGGCGCATAACACTGTGTGTATAGCACTTGATAATAACCGTGTTCGACTCTGTGGACCAAAAAGTGGAAGCCTCCAAACAGAAAAAATGATGCTATAAGTCAGTGTTTATTCCAACCTTTCTTGATCTCGGCCTCAAGGACAATTAACTAACCCCTCCCCTCAGTCCAAGTTGATTATGATATTGATGAACATATTCGGAGAGAGAAGATGATTTTTGTTTTATAATTATTATCTACTTCAGTGTCGGAATGACCAACGTTGGAGCAGCTGCAACTGTCAGTTCGATGCTGTTGTCGCCATGGTTACGGAAGCACTAGAACTCTCAGATGAAGATATCTGGAATTGCTATACATTACCTGGCCTTGGTAGCATTGTCAGTCTAACCGTAGCCAGTGGTCTAACTTGAATCTCTTGCATTAGCATCAACTTTCAAGTATTGATCTGGTGTAGGCTCGGTAATAAGCTGTGAAGATATCCGCCACTCGAAGGTTACGGCTTACAGGGTCGATGATCGATCGAGCGACCGCAAGCCAATAAACCGCTCAGGCGTCGCGGCGCGCGACGTCCGGCGTCCAAATGTCTTGTCCGAGTCATAAAACAGTGTACTGCAGTGCATATCGAAAGTGAGTTGCGAGAGAGGGTTGTTGACCCACTGGCCTAGTGGGTGTCTTCGCCCCGCCCAGAGCGCCTCTGGGTCTAGACACACTCGCCTTGCCGCGACCGACGTCGCCGATCGATAGTTCCGCGTAGTGCGTGTGGGGGGCCGGCGTCGTCGACGTCGTGGCACGAGAAAGCACGGCACGCGATGTGATGGTAGCTAGGCTGGCTGGCGTCGTCGTGTGGTTGTGGACCAAGATGCACTCCAGGGACGTTATTCGGGAACTCTTTTTGTTTTTAATAACATCGAAACAATTGATAAAGAACCCCAATTAAGGCTATGGATGGAAGGTTAGATCGTTTGAACGGGGCACCACAAGGGCGATCTTCTGAAACGAAATGAAAGCAGCCAATCTTTGTTTTGTTCTGATGATTCCGTACACTATCATATGGCCTCTGACACTTCCTTCGCGCTTTCCATTTCCCTTCAGTTATAGAGTGAGGTGTAGGGTGACCAAGGTTGGTCGAAATAACATGGTCGACCGTCCTGACAGAGCGTTTCGTATAGTTTCTTACCTCTGTTGTGCTGAACACTGGGGCGGTTCTTAACCTTTCATCTCATCTTCCCGTCATTCCCATCCTGCTAGCAATCAGTAGGCCTATATGCAGTGCGTCTTTAAGCCCAATATACATGAATTGATAGGAAATAAAAGTGTAGAGAAGCGTTTGAAAGCGAGTAGCGAGCTCAGAGCGGAGGCCACAGGGGAGGAAAGAGGGCGCTCTGTATGGAAGAACAGAGAAGAGCTTATCAAAGGAAGTCATATTGCACGAGGAGCCCATGCCAGTGAGCTGGAGTTCTTCAACCCACCACCAGTGGGCCAGTGTTTACGGGGGGTTGGGGGGGGAAGAGTGTCACTGGCCAAGCTGGGAAGAAGAATTGAAGAAGTAGATGTAATGAGAGAGAAAGTGCTAGCGAAGTATGACTTGGTTTCTGTGAAATTGTATCATTTTTTTTTTCTGTGTTGCTTCATCATACATCCGACGCCAATAGATCTTCGCTATCATAACAGTGCGTTGTTAAAACCCTATTAAATATATATATAGCCTATATGATTATTTCGCGTCATTATTTGCTCCATAATGGATCTTAATTGAGTCTCAGTGTGGTTATCAGGCCTGCGCGGTCGACCAGGAGCCACTGCCATGCCAGGCAGGTTAGCCCTTGGCCACGACGCCGTCTCGGGCCGCAGTGCGAGATGTATGCAAACAGATCGAGGGGGGGGGATATTGCTGTGGGGGAATCCATGCGTGCTCCCTTTGTGCGCTCCCTCTGCCATTCGCATTCAACCGACTCGCATGGACTCGTATTGTGCATTTCAATGTGTAATTTACATCCTATGGTTTGGATAATTTGAATGTATATTCACAAAATAAACCAATTAAAGAATGACAATACTTATAGGCACTTCAGTCTGGGTGAGTTTTTTTTTTTGTATGCTGATGATGTGATTTCACGTTTTTTTTTTCATAGGGTATCGTAAATTGTGAATGATTTAGTTTGATAAGCGACTTTGCAGGTGAAAAGGCTGTTTGAAATGACTAATTGCTACATGACTAGGAAGCTGCTGTATCCATGTGTATGTGGTGTCAGGTCAGCGCAATCCACGAGAATCTGATGAGAACAATCTCACTGGCCGAATCGGGTGATCAAGTCACGAAAAATGTTGATTTACAACAGAAAAAAGAAGTGCAAGAAGAAAGCCAGACAAATTCCGAGCCCAATCTGGTCAGATCCGGTTTTTAAAGCACTCTTGGCCTCTGCTGTGGTCGTTAAACCAGAAGAACTGAACTGCCTTTTTGTGTTGTCGAATCCCTCTCAACAGCGTGTGATGTGCTCGTTGTCTGGGCGTGTTACACACACGGGCTCTGAGAGGCAGAGCTGGATCCGGTCGACAGCTAGACCATACGAGTTGAACAGTTGTTGGACCGTCTTGAAACGACGCAAATATCCGTGTTTCCTATCTCATACCGCTCGCTAGCTGTCACCAAACAACTGATCTACTTCCACGCACGCTTAACGACCCCACCAACTAGCTTATTTGTGGGGGGGGGGTACGAATGCGCGGGTGGTAATGAATCTATGAAGTGATGAAGGACGCTGACAATTATCCATGTCTTGAGCGGGACTCGAACCCACGCCCAGTGTTCAGTTTCTAAGGCGCTGCCCTGGCTGCAGGCTGATGGCTACGGAGGGCGGCTTGTTCATCCGCCATGTTGTTTCGTTGAACACTGGCTTGTGATTCGTCTAGTCGGCCGCCAAGCAAGTAACCGCGGTGGGATGCTGTCTGGAAGACGTAGCGAGCATCTCGCAGCTTATTGTGCCGGGTGTAATGGATTGCCGCTGGTAGCTGCGGTTTGCCGCAAGCTGCGTTACCTGAGCCCGCGCCCGGCTCGTTACTCCTCGGGTTATTTATGCGCGGCGTCCAACACGGACCCAGGGCTGGAGTTAGTGCACCCCAGAGGCTAATAACTGTGGCGTGTTATTTGCTGCTGATTCGAGAACTGGAATGGAGGTACGGATATCGCAGTCGGAAGGTGGAGGACGTGATTTGTTTGAGGAGCACGGGGGAGGCGATCGATTTGGAGGAATAGCTGGTTTTTGGGGTTCACTTTTGAACGGTGTGAGATATACACTAGGACACCTCTTCAGTACTATCAGAATGGTGTGAAATGAAATGATTTAACCCTGGATTCTTACATATTTATATGTGTGTTTTGTAGCTCTGGCCGCCTGGACTTGTGAAAACACCGTCTTGAAAGTATTGAAAATATCTGTGTCTCTTATGTTAAACTCTTCATATCTTATACCATTCAAAAGTCATCGACAATAACTGGTATTTCGCTAAATCGACTCCCACTTGAAAAAACGATACACAAATCTGCTTTCGTATTGTTCAAGAATTTGACAAATGTAAGATGATGTGTGATATGATAATAATGTATTTGTGTGTGTTGGGTGTTTGGTTGCTATGGTTCAAAGTAGAAATCGACGAGGTGGTTATAAATTTCCTGCTACTTGACATCTCGAGGGCCTATATGTAAGGTTGCTGTCACGTATCAAGCTACATGGAACCACATAAATGTCCCCAGTCCGCCCCTGGTCGTATGTTGGTGGTGACGTAACAGCCCATCAAGCCTCTGTTTCTTGTCGACGCCCACATTGCGTTCTATTGTTGTAATTATGACAAGTCGCTCAACAGTAGCTGCATGATATTATATTGGACTTGATGAGGATTCAGGATGACATCATTCAAACGCCCTCTCTCTCTCTCTCTCTCTCTCTCTCTCTCTCTCTCTCTCGTTTCTCTCCGTATCTTGTAATTAATTTAATACCATGACATTGCTTCTTCCTCTTCTAGCCAGCCAATGCACGTGACCAAGAACTACAGACGTACAACTTCCACTTGAGCTCCACTCTCTTCTACACCCCTCACTCTGTAGTAGTATTTCCGACCGCCGGAGAGCGCGACAACACTGCTGGTATCGCTTGCCTGCTTGGCGCGCTCCTGGTGTTCGGAAATGTGTACTAATTGTAGCCATAGGCGAGGCGATAGTGGAGATATGCAGAGAGTTTTCACTTTCATTTCGTCACAAGCGTAACATATACTATATATTTCGTCCACGATACGCCAAATTCCGTCCATTTGTGTTTCTCTTTGTCATTCCTTGCACACATCTCGCTATCTTTGTCCCGCGATTATCACTCCCTATTCTTGTGCGTAGGCCCTTCTCTAATTACCAGGGTGCTCTATCTCAGTCCCCCCCCCCTCCGCCCCCTGCCTCGATAATGGATGTGTTTTTGAATCTGCTAGTCTGGACACGTCGGACAGGCCCCGGTCATTCGGCTCTTCCGTCCGAGTGACCCTCGTGCCCTTCGTGCCCCTCGTGCCCCTTCGTGCCCTCGACCGCATTAACAGCCCATGAGCGCCGGCCAGATGAATCAGGATGCTAGCCGTCATTAGTCAACTGCGTGGTGGTATAGAGCTGGTGTTGTCGGTAAATACAGTCACTGGTTGTTCGGTTCTGTTGACATGTCTGTTTTTGTAATTCTTCGTGTTGACAAGACTATAAATCTGTATGTCTGGCGACGCATGCGATCGCCTAGCCAGTACGACATCTGCGTAAGTTAGAGCCAGTAAATAGTGAGCCGAGGTGAGAGTTGGCTAGGTACATCAAAGGTAAAATAGTGTGGACTAATCAGTATATGTTAATCGAGTGGGAGAAACGATGAGACTAATGCACAATTTAACAGCGATTTCGTGGTATATAATAGTCAAATAATACATTTTATTGTCTAAAACAAAAACCTGCAGTGAATAGAAATTTAGTGTGATACTATTTTCTAATAATGCATTTGATTTACGGAATAGAATAGAGATAGGATAATGCATTGAATAACGTAATAGAATCGTTTCCTCGAGTCTTTACTAGAAGACTTATTTCAACTTCTAACGAATATCCTACAAAAGGTCGTCAAACAATGACTTACATATAGCATGTACTATTCTTTTCCATATTGACTGTTCCAGAATTCCACTAGGATTAGGGCAGTGTTCGAATTGTGGGGGGGGGGGTATCTGGGGGAATGACATTCCCCTTTCCAAAGAGGAATTGTACTTTATCATCCCCCCTCTCCCCTGGAAAAAAGTCGGTTCAACCTCCCCGCCGTGAAAAATGTCCCAAGTTCAATAAATGTAATGAGAGTATATATTATGATAAACATGAACACAGGTGGAAAGATCACTTGTATGGAATAGTAACACTCGATATTTTTACCTCACAGCGTAACGTTACATAGGCCTATACAAGTAACATGTAGCATATTGTGAATGTTTCTTGTGATTTGTGGATCTACAATATTTTAGAAGCTCTACTTCTCTGAGTGGTATGAAGCAGTGTTACCACAATATGTTCATCCTGAAAGTCAGTGCGATTGTTTATGTTTAACATTGACAGTGAAAATGTGACGCCGTGAGGAAGCCCCAGATCCAAGGCCCCTGCATGTTACTTGTAACCTTTGTACCCCGTCAGCCTAGCGAGTATTTGCGCAGTCAGACGGGTGCTCGGTCCATAAAGCTGAGAACCTCCGGTCGTCTGATTGTCTGCAGGCTTTACGTGTGTACATATTTACACAAGTTGCGTGCCGTGGCCCACGTGCCTGTACAAGCAGTTCAAACCGATAGCGGCTTACGATCGTTTATAGGATGAGTTGACACTGAAGACGTTGGCAGCCGCTCTTCATCGGGTCATCGGTCTGTCACCACGTGCGGACGTCGTTGTTGCGCGCAGCCTATAAACTAACTTAAATATCCCAATGTAACTTATGTGATGAATCTGACCTATGCAAACTAACCTAAACTAACTAACCTGACCAAACAAACATCAGGAACTAATTTAATCTGAACTAAAACCTTCTTTTGGTCCGAAGATTTCGTTTTTGTGCAGGTAGTGAGGCACATGTTGTTATACGGGGTTCATGCTCTATTCTCACTACCTGTACATACAGTGTATATTAAATACAACAATAACGAATAAAGAATAAAAACAATAGCCACTTCCCACTTCTGAAAATGTTATGCTGTAAGGTAGGTCCCGCTTAACCGGTGAAAATCGAGAAATTTACGAATATTTGATTTTCCAAACCTTCAAAATTTTGCTATTATGAGTTGAAATTTACTATTCTCATTCATTCATTTACACCTTTACGATTCGATGTTTATTTTTCATATGTATAATTTTCATATGTAGACTTTATAAATCTAGTCGATCTGATTGTTCGATCTAGTCGAGATTCTGTTGACTGTAGCGTAACAAACCACTCCTCGTGACTCTCGTCCAGTATGTTGATACGACGTTACAATACGGCCAGATCTTCTAAGCACACTTCTTGACGAGTTCCACAGGCAGCGAGTTGTGTGATAGACGACGGGGAAATATATGACGATAAAAAGTCTCAACTAAAAGCCGCTCATCGAAGACTTCTCCATATACCAAGCGTACATTATTATGATGCATGGAATTTCGCTCACCGCCTTTCTCGCAAACTTTTCAGACTTGAAAATATACAAATTGCCATCGATTTAGAAACCACTTTCCATACATTACCATCGAGAGGGCCGTGTGAGTATGCAGGTCGAGAAGTTATGACGGGGAACCGGCACTGGTAGCTCACTGCTAATAACGCGCATGCGCCTCGGTTCGGTATCCACCATCTTTACACAAGGTTCTCCTGGTTTTCCTATATAGGCCTATAGGCAAATACTGGGCACGAGTATAGCAACGACCGCTTCCTTCCCACTATCCTTCCAAGGACCTAAGAAACCTCCATCTCACCATCACATCAACAGCAGGCCACGGCCGACTCCTGCCCACTTGCCAAATGCACATATTAAAATAACCGTTCTCATCTCATAGATCATTCGTCTGACGCCAGTAGGTCTCAGTTGTGATCACAGTTGGTCGTTAAAACCAATATAAATCTGTAACAAGCCGCCCTCGGTAGCTCAGTCAGCTGAGGCACCGCTTTCAAACGTCCTTTCACTTACCATCACTCCATACTTTCGTAATCACCCGCTCATTCGTACCCCGTATAACCCAGCTGTTGGTGGGGTCGAACCAAGTGTATAACGGCTGCGAGTGCGGCAAGAAGCGGTGCGGAATGCGTGCGTCACACGCGGCAGTGCGAGGGAGGACGCGGCCGTGCCAAGTTGGCGGCGGGAACAGAGCAACAGTTCGGCAGGAATGCGCCGCATAGCTGTGTGTCGACGACAGCTGAGGGAAGGCCTGGCCGGACAAATGGCGATGAATGCATTTTAAATCGTTCCGTGTGATCCGTGATTCCTGGCACGATCGCTGATCTCGCTCGTGTACGTGGCCAACTGGACTCGAACCTGGCACCTAGAGACAACAAGCTCCCGCCAATCACAGATGAACATCAATTGCAACTGCAAGATACATCATCTGATGCAGACAATATTTGTCGAAACTGCAAATGGGTTGCACTTTATAAAAAGGTGAAGAGATCAATTGTGTGGAACAGAAATAAATACTCGATATTTTGGCCATCTATTTTCACTTCACCGGGTACCAGTATTTACTAATGACATGTAGGCCTATCGTGGATCGACAGCATTTGATGAGATAGTTGCTAGTTCTGTGATTGGTTGAACCCTATACGTTCGAACGGAAATAACTATGTGATTTTTAACTATTGTTTTTAGTCCCATTTAAATACTTACTTGCAGAAGAATTCTCGCGACCGGGCAATAGACGACAATTTGACGGAAGTGGTTATCCATCGAACCGGAAGTAGGCTCTAGTTTCTGACGATTGTTTGGTTAGGCTAGTTAGTTGAGACGCGCGCATGTGCAGGTGACAAGAGACCGATGAGTAGCCACTGCCCCTCTGAGCATGTCGCCGTGCAGCCAAGACGGTGGCAGGTGGTCCGTTTAACCTTTCACCTCTCATCTCATGCATGAGGTCACATTCCTTCAGTTACGATCCCTTGTTTCTGGCAGTGGACCAAACGCGTGCTCTCACTGCACTTCGAACACCGCGGCGACATTGCGAGCGATTTTCACGCGGAGATATTTTCTTTCAAGATTTCCACGCAGCTGTCCACTGCACTTTTACTTTCACTGGTTCAGTGCACTTATAACCAGCGGATTAAGCGGTAGTTAGTGGATTAACTTGTTATCATCCTTGGTTACGTATGCTATTTTCGTATAGTTGGCTAATCAATACTTGACTGAAAGTTAACCGTAGTACGGTGTTTCTGTCGGCGGGGTGAGGGGATGTTTTCTGTTGTTTCTGGCAGAATGAGTTAGACACGACGCAGCGTGTAGCAATCAGCCGTATGGTGTACATTTAAAACTAGACGGTCTAGTAACTCTAGTTCATTACCGTATCAAGTGAAAGTCCTGACCTAACCTCTCCGACGTTAGTTTTATATCATCAATAACATAACTACTGCAACACGAAACAAATGGTGTTCGAAAGAAAATGTACGAACAATTTATTGTATTTTGGTATTTCGGTCAGCTTCCTGGTTGTTGAATTATGTTCGATTAAATCCGAAAAAATTATTGCACTTTTAATTTGCCACTATCAATGTCTTAAGATGGTATAAATAGTGTTTTGAAGAGAAGAAGATCCTCCCCCTCCCTCCCATCCTCGAACTTCTATTCGACTTTTTCTCGTTCGAATGTAGGTAATGCAGTATCCGCTGTTACAGCTGGAAACCCAAGAAAAAGTTGATGACCATATTTTTGAAATAATTATCTGAAGAGTGTTCTGTTATTTGTCAATATTACACGGTGTTACCGCAGAGCCACGACACTAATCTGTATCCTCTCTTCTATTGCAGGTGAGTTGATCTGAGGCTCTGACGCCCCCCGTAGCTTGGCTGGCTGGCACACTGCGTGGTGAGTCAACTGCGCCCCGGTATTTCGACATCACGTCAAGGGTTTAAGTCTACCATTCCTCTTCTTCGTTACAGTTTAGACTCACCGAGCTGAAATGCTGTTTTCATTCGAGACATTTTTAAAATTAAATGTATTTCATTTGACGGTCGTTCTCAGTTGTAGGCCTATATTCGCTGTAATTTTGTATTCGAATTTAATGAAGCTCAATAAATAATCTCAGATACATTTTAATCAATTTCAATTGTACTTTACTAGGAAAACGCCATATGCGTTGTTAGACAAGCGGATAGTAATAGTAGGCCTAAAAATGAGTAAGAACTGCTTCGAGTGGTACCAATTTTGCACATTTCATGTTTTTTCTTCAAAATGGCTGACCCGATCAAGCTGAAAATTTCCAAAAATGTGTATCAAAATGTAATTCAACTTCATGCAAAATTTCATTTTTTGGAATTTTTTTTCCGCTGTGCTAATTATTTTGATGGGTATTTTTGAAATTTTTTAAAATGTATAAAAAAAAAAGTTACCACCCGATAATGCCACAAAACTATACAGAACTAAGTTAGATAAGGAACCATATTGAAAAATAGTTTGAAGTTGATAGCTGCAGTCGTTTGACCTGTGGAGAACCGACAACAACAAAAAATGAAAAAATATAAAAACGAACACCAATTTTGTTCAGTATGTCAAATTGAATCCTCGCTAAAGCTCGTCTAATAACATCAACTTCTGTATTGAACTCTATCCAGTGAGCAAATAGTCCCCTAATCGTGATCACGTGCCCCCGTGACGTCACCGCCCCGTGGAACTCCTATTATCGTACAGAGACTACGCCTGAAACGCCCAATCCTCATTACATTTCTTCGCTACGTGAAACTCCTTGACATCAATATCGTGAGCTCTCGCCTAACGGACACGCCCGCCATTCTTCCGCACCGCGAGAAACGCACGCGGCAAAACGCATGTCGAATGATGCTACCCAATTAGGATGTATCGAGCTGACACGGTGGTTTCATCTTGTTCTATTCCACGAGTACTGTCCTTGGACCTACCGATCGCTGCTCTACCTAGTGTGCAATATGAAACTATGCGCCATGCCTTCCGAGACCCTCAAATACTGGCATTTCAGGTGACTTGCGAGGGGTTTACTACTCGAAACTGTGGTGTACACCTGATTTCAGATTTCAACATTTCAGGTGATTTCAGGGATTTCAAGTGATTTCAGGGATTTGAAGTGATTTCAGGGATTTGAAGTGATTTCAGGGATTTCAAGGGGATTTCATGGCAAGTGTACGCCTGATTTCAGGACTCGGACTCTTGCTACAGCTGAGCCGACGTAAACGTAATTCAGTTGTTTGTATGACTAGACTATAGATGACTCGCGTAGCTTCCTAGTTTTGGACGGTAAATTGATACATATTTTCAACATATAAGAGACCGATAAACCCAAGTATAATTGAACTTGTTGGTAGATATTTGTGATGTTATACACGCCGGTCAAGCCCCCATGAGAGACGTGTCGGTGCTACCCTACAAGGCAGGAGTGATCTGTGCTCGTATGCCGTGGTACTGCTAGTGTTTACCTTGGCAGCGTAACGAGCCCGAGTGGGTTATTCTTGTCTGCATGTGCTGCGTGTACTTGGGTTGCGAGTGCATTCAGCGGTAGCAGGTATCGACAATACCAATACCTTCAAGATGTTGTCAGTACTGACTATTTGTCTCACATCGTATAATTGTCGGGCGTATACGGTTAAAAATTAAACTCGGCACCTCCACCGAAAATAGTTTCCGAACTGAAACTCGGCACCTCCACCAGTAATAGTTTCATGAGTGAAACTCGGCACCTCCACCAGTGCTAGTTTCTGAACCAACCGAATCGTTATTATTATTGTTGTTATGTGTTTCACGGCCCCATCAGCAGTCAGGTTATTTGGGATACAAGAGCTCCTCTCACACAGAGTATAGGTTAAGATGCCTTCGTACAATGCGAGGGAGCACGGGTTCGAGGCCCATCGCTTATTACTTTTGTTGTCTTTTAAATATCATATAAAGTCTTCTGACCGTAGGTTATGGGACGATTTTTCAAGTTGAAAGACATTGAAATTTGTTATTTCTTCAATTTGTATTCCACTCAGGTTTCCGTGGCACTAAGTGTTGATCTTCGCTCAGGTAGAATACATGTGTTGCTCGCGTATCGGGAAGACCGAGGAAGTTGAAGTGGGAGAAAACAAACGGAAGGGGGGGGGGGCTGATACTGAAAAAGTTCAAGGTTTAGTTTTAATTAAAAATAATGTAGAGGCTTGAGGTATATGTATAGGTCTACACCGAGATTCATAAAACTTGGATAACTCCGCGATGAAACGAAGTTGGTGAATAATTTGCAATTCTCGACAGACAAACCGTGGCAGGTAATTCCATCAAGCCGGGAATTACCTTAAAACGAGATTGTTTTGAGGAATATTTTATTTAAACGTCTGACTGTAGCTTATAATGAACCCCACGCGTTACGTGCAGACCTTGTGCGAATATCGCCAGGTTTCACTTATTATTCATATCGGGCTCAACGGCGCACTGTACTGATGACTAAAGATCTATTGGCGTCGTTGAATGATACGATAGAAAGTCTTTATGAGCTGTTTGTGGACTGACGTTAAGGAACTATCCCAGTAGGCTATTGACCTGTCAGGAAGGTATTCAGTCTTTTTTATAAACTCCTTGCAGAATTTTCGATATCGATAAAAACGCAATAAAATGAAACGCTTAGCTATAGTAGGTAGTATTTGTCAAAAGTCGGACAAAATGT
The DNA here is from genome assembly GCA_907164805.1 of Brachyptera putata. Taxonomy (NCBI): domain Eukaryota; kingdom Metazoa; phylum Arthropoda; class Insecta; order Plecoptera; family Taeniopterygidae; genus Brachyptera; species Brachyptera putata. The sequence continues at coordinate 459,234 of OU015464.1, forward strand.
GAAACTTTTCTCGCTGGCGGCAATGTCGGGGTGCATTTCTCGCCCGTCAGTATTTGTCAGAAGTCGGGACTGATGGCGAGTGTGTGTTGGCTCTTGCCTGGTTTGATTCGCTCGTCTGTATTTGATGAGAGCTGTGTTGGGCCGACCAGAGCCACGCGGCCAGAGGCTCGGGTAGACGACAGGACAAGTCATCACCATGATGTACCGAGAGTTCGGTTATACTAGCGGATTAACTTGTCATTGTCCAATCCCGTGTGGAGCAGGCGCTGAACTCGCTCCAATTATCGCTAGATAAACAGTGACATATAATATTATCTCTGAAGAGAACGCAGTATAAACCTTCTTCAATTAAACCTGAGCACCTGAAACATAACCCAACTTACCCTAACCATAGCTTCTCCGTAGCTCATTCAGCTGAGGCACGCTCCAGACCCCGAAGTCACCGTTGGGCGTGGGCTCGAATCCTGCATAAGGCATGGGTTTTTGTGAACGTCCTTTCACTTATCATCACTTTTCATAGTTTCATAATGACCTGCTCATTCGTACCCCCGTATAACCCAGCTGTTGGTGGGGCAAACGATAATTATCTACAGCTTCTCCGTGCTAACCAATTCCCAGAATTAGTAACTCTTACGGCAATATCACTCTACATTCTGATTGAGTATTTCAGAAACAAAACGTGGATATGAAAACATTATCAAAAGGATAACTTCATGAAACAAGAAAGTTTGTCCGCAGCGAGATTCGAACTGTCGCCCTTCAGGTCCCCCGAGTGATGACGCACGTGACAGCCGAGTGGCTCCCGATCCATTAGTCAGTGGCGCGCGGTATCTTGATGCGCTGCTGTCACTGGCCCGTGAGCACGCACACGTCCCCCCGTCGCGACGCGCTCATTTGTCGTCGCGGTGATGAATGGGCAGCCGTCGGCGGGGGGCGCTCGTCCTTGACGCGTCGCGTGGTATCTCCGGTATAAGCGACAATCTTTCTGCTAGTGCATTTGTAAATGAAACTGCAGAGTAGGCCTATATATCGCTGTGGCGCTATTGTTAGTAACGTTGCTCCAAATGTTCGGGATCTTGGGGGCAAGGTTTTCAAGTTTTTTTCTCCGTTTTCTAAGGTCTGTTTTCCGTTTATTTCTTCATTCATTTCTCTATTTATTTACGCTCTCATATAATGATAATACTATCGCCTAAAATTACTGTATTTGAGTAATTTATTCTATAGAAGATTATTATGAGTGAATGTAGGTCTAATTTCAATTCGTTTATAGGTTTTCAAAATGTGTTGGTGATTACCCTTTGGACGGATAACAAATGTTGCTCACCCCGAGACTTCAAACGTCCAGTTTGAATCAGTGTTCTATCATAAATCCGAAATGATCAGATAATACTTTCACTAGTAAATGTAGTTGAGCCCGTGACTGTACAGGAACCGGGGCGTATGTTTACTAATGGGCTGGGTGGGTGGTTTGGTCCATACTTTCATCTCGCCTCCGTGCGGATTAGTCGGGTGGGGGGTGAGGGGGGGGAGGGTCCCCCGTAGCGCAGGACATACACTGGTGCAACAAGTGTTGCCATTATATTATCTCATACCGAGTACCAGCGGACGTCATTTATTGTATATATTATTCACTTTATTTGTTTTGTCGGCTGTGTGGGGGAGGTCGCGTTTTCCGACCAGAGGCGAGTTAGGAGAAATGTTTTAGAGAAGAATAGAGAAGACGAGTGGTTCCCAATCTATGGGTCAGGGGGTTTGTTAGGAACTTATTAAACCTCACACTCTCGTATATTGTATGCACCAATTCTTCAATATGGAAGCTACTTTGGGAAGTAGAAGACATGGATTTGAGAGAGAGAATGGGAAATTGTGTTCGCTTGTCTACAATCTCTACACTACAATAATAAGACACGAGGTAGTTGGATTATTACGGCTGGTAGTCCTCTGACTATATACACACACATAATGACTTCTATGTAGGCCTATTACATAAACTAGGAAAACGCCATATATGCGTTGTTAGACGAGCGGATAGTAATAGTATCGGTAAAAATGGGTAAAAACTGCTTCGAGTGGTACCAATTTAGCACATTTTATGTTTTTTCTTCAAAATAGCTGACCTGATCAAGCTGAAAATTTCCAGAAATGTGTATCAAAATGTAATTCAACTTCACGCAAAATTTCATTTTTTTGGAAAATGAAAATATTTTTTTTTCCGCTGTTATTCTAGCGGGTATTTTTGAAATTTCTTAAATTCATAAAACAATAAGTTACCACCCGATAATGCCACAAAACTATACAGATCTAAGTGAGATGAGGAACCTTAATTGAAAACAAGTTTGACGTTGATAGCTGTAGCCGTTTGCCCTGTGGAGAACGAACACCAATTTATTTCAGTATGTCAAATTGAATCCTCGCTAAAGCTCGTCTAATTATATTACGGCCTATAAGATATATATGTATGTGTGTGTGTGTGTAGATAAGCTGTATCTAGCTAGAGATAACGCCGTCTCGTCCTCGGTATTGTTCTCTAGTTTCCTCAGCTCGCAGGAATTACCCCCCGTGATCGATGACGAACACTATCCTAGCGAGCAGTCGGCGTCGTCCTCATATTGACACCGCTTCACTCCGCATTATCAACCCGCAGCTGACATCTCGAGCAGCGACATCTCATGGAAACTCCAGAGAAGACTTTCCGTTCCAACATGTTGAAGCTTCATGAAGCACCCTGTCGATCCATCACACACATGCGCATTGGTTATACTAGTTATACGTGTTGTTTGTATGTTTTGATTCGTGCTGAGGTGAAATTAATCGTTGAAATATCTACTTACTACCTCTTACAAATCTTCTTTCCATGCACACGTGTCTTCGCAACATTCAACTCATTCATGATGCAGACAATATTTGTCGAACCACGGACCCTCAAGACGTGAGGCAGCTATGCTACCAGTAGCGCCTTACCGACGTATTATGCTTTGTTGACGCTACTTTATGATATCATAGCGCGGGTCGGTAACTGAGTCGTGACGTCACAAATCATGGCCTTCCCATTGGCCACCGACTTGCAGCGCTATCCTCGCTACCCGCGGGTCAGGAGAGAAGCTAGGCGCACGTGGTGACGGTTTTAATGGATTCCGTCAGTCAATGTTTAACCTGGCGGAAACATGATGAGGACAACGTGTCGGCTAACCCATCACATAACAACGCATCGACTGGAAAATGCTAATCCGGCGCTAAATGTGTGCAAAAATATGCAAGGCTCGATATTCGGTGATCGCTCTGATTTGTGTGCACTGCGGTCACGGCAAGGATGGAATAGTGCTGATTCATTTGTTCATGATGCATCCACAGCTGCACACTACTGCGGTGGCAAGGCCTGAACTGAATAATAATGCTTGAAGTACTCGATACTTCCCATCTACACTATGTGTTCTGTTCAATCTGGACCTAATACATGGGTGGAGGTGCCGAGTTTGACTTGTTTCATTTCTTGATCTGTGGCGACTGTTGAATCTGGACCTAATACATGGGTGGAGGTGCCGAGTTTGACTTGTTTCATTTCTTGATCTGTGGCGACTGTTGAATCTGGACCTGATGCATGGGTGGAGGTGCCGAGTTTGACTTGTTTCGTTTCTCATCCAAAACTTGGACAATTGCAGTATATGAAATGATACAGATAACCAACAGGCACACGTTATTTTGATTGGTTCAAAGGGTGCTTGACGACCCCACCAACATCAGGATTATTTGGGGGTACGTATCGGGAGTGATGATAAGTGAAGGGATGTTCATGTCGCAAGGGAAATGAGCACTGTTCACACAACTGTTTGATATAACTGCCAGATTCCAGCATTTTCAATCGCGAAATTTAATTTGATACTCTTTCCGCTCTGCAACCTGTTGCTTCCAATTAATGCGTCAAAGGCGACAGTATTTATTTTTGACACATGATTACTACTGCGTATATATATATATATATATATATATATATATATATATATATATATATATGTCATCAACTCGATGTATAGGTCAGAGAGATCAATGTATGATTATGTATAATACATATTAAGTAGAACAAGAAATGGAGGTTTATTATGGCCTTCAGTATTACAATCTTAATCCAAATCTGCCTAGAAAATTGTTCAATTCTGAATGTTCGACTTTTTAACCGTGCATGTTTAGTATTAGGGCGCGTCTGACGGGCGGTGTAATTGTGTGTTCTGGCTCGGGCAGAAGTGTTGCTAGACACGCAGCCGAGGAGACTAGCGCGTGCGCAGCGGCCTTGTCGCACCACACAAGCATCATTTGAAGCTCGAGGAAGAAGTGTGTTCAATATTGCACGTACATTCGTATTGTGAAATGACGACTCGTGGATCATGGAGATATTGAAAACAATGCTCAGAACACGAAATAAGAATTTTCCGCAATCAATTGAATGAACCTTCATTTCGATACCACACACGGCTCTGTGAAAAATTTTCCAGAGAAAATCGTAAATTTTCCGACACCCGGCGTGCAGGGGGTTGATCAAAACATGTTTGCCGGAGAACCATACATTGGATTGGGCCAAAGTTAGATTTTTTCGCATTCAATTGAATTTACCTTCATTTTGATACCACACACGACTCTGTGAAAAATTTTCCAAAGAAAATCGTGAGTTTTCCCACACCCCTCTGCGGGAGGGGGTGTTCAAGAATTTTTTTCCGGAAAACCAGACATTGGATCGGAACGAAATGTAAATTTTCCGCAATCAATTGAATGAACCTTCATGTCGATACCTCACACGGCCCTGTGAAAACTTTTCCAAAGAAAATCGTAAATTTTCCGACACCCAATCTGCAGGGGGTTGTTCAAAACATGTTTGCCGGAGAAACATACATTGGATCGAGCTAAAATTAGAAGTTTTCGCAATCAATTGAATGTACCTTCATTTTGATACCACACACGGCTCTATACAAATTTTTCCAGAGAAAATCGTAAATTTTCTGACACTTGATCTGCAGGGGGTTGTTCAAAACATGTTTGCCGGAGAACCAAACATTGGATTGGATTGAAATTAGAATTTTTCGCAATCAATTGAATGTACCTTCATTTTGATACCACACACGGCTTTGTGAAAACTTTTCCAGGGAAAATCATAAATTTTCCGACACCCGATCTGCAGGGGGTTGTTCATAACATGTTTGCCGGAGACCCATACATCGGATCAGGCTAAAATTTGAATTGTACGTAATCAATTGAATTTATCTTCATTTTGATACCACTCACGGCTGTGTAAGAAATTTTCCAAAAAAAATAGCAAATTTTCCAAAAAAGCAAAATTCCAAAGAAAATCATAAATTTTCCAGGGGGGTATTCAAGAATTGTTTTTCGGAGAACCAGACATTAGATCGGGCGAATCAAGATTTTATGCAATCAAATGAACGTACCTCCATTTCGATACCTTACACGACTCTGTGAAAAATTTTCCAAAGAAAATCGTAAATTTTCCGACACCCCTATGCGCGAGGGGTGTTCAAGATTTGTTTTTAGGAGAACCACACATTGGATCGGGACGAAAATAAGATATTCCGCAAAGTCAATTGAAATAGAACATTCAATTTCAATACCACACACGGCTTCGGACAACACATTTCAAGGGAAAATCATAAATTTTCCGACAGCCCGATTCTGCAGGGGTTGTTCAAACATGTTTGCCGAAGAACCACACTATTGGATCGGGATAAATTAGATTTTCCGGCAATTGATTGAATGTACCTTCATATTGAATACCACACACGACTGTGTAGAAAATTGTCGCAAAGAAAATCGTGAATTTTCCGACAGCCCGAGCTGCAGGGGTTGTTCAAAAACATGTTTGCCGAAGCAACATACATTGGATTGGGCCAAAATTAGATGGTTTCGCATTCAGATTGAATGTACCTTCATTTTGATACCACACATGGACTCTGTGACAAAAATTTCCAAGAAAAATCGTAATTTTCCGACCCCGATCTGCAGGGGGTTGTTCAATACATGTTTGTCCGGAGAACCATACATTGGATCGGGCCAAAGTTGAAATTTTCCCCATTCAATTGAATGTACCTTCATTTTGATACCACACACGACTCCGTGGAAAATTTTCCAGAGAAAATCGTAAATTTTCCGACACCCAATCTGCAGGGGGTTGTTCAAAACATGTTTGCCGGAGAACCATACATCGGATCGGGCTGAAATTAGAATTGTACGTAATCAATTGAATTTATCTTCATTTTGATACCACTCACGGCTGTGTAAAAATATTTCCAAAGAAAATCGCAAATTTTCCTATATTTTCAAGAATTTTTTTACGGAGAACCAGACATCGGATCGAGCTAAAATCAACATTTTTCGCAATAGATTCAATGTACCTTCATTTTGATACCGCACACGGCTTTGGCAAAAGAGTTTGACTTTTTTTGAAATTTTGGTTTTTTCCACGTACTAGTACCCGTATGTCAAAAAAAAATCGACAATCTTCGATCGGCGATTGCTGGAGAACCCACGATGCGATCGGGCTGATTGTTCGATTTTCTGAAAGCTAGCGATCGCCTGAGCATTTTGATGCTACTCACGACTTCGAAAAGAATTTTCTTAAGAAAATCATAAATTTTCCAGGGGGATATTCAAGATTTTTTTTTCGGAGAACCAGACATCGGATCGGGACGAAATCAAGATTTTATGCAATCAAATGAACGTACCTTTATTTCGATACCTTACACGACTCTGTGAAAAATTTTCCGAAGAAAATCGTAAATTTTCCGACACCCCTATGCGCGAGGGGGTGTTCAAGAATCATTTTTTTGGAGAACCACACATTGGATCGGGACGAAATAAGAATTTTCCGCAATCAATTGAATGTACCTTCATTTCGATACCACACACGGCTTCGACAAAAAAATTCCAGGGAAAATCATAAATTTTCCGACACCCGATCTGCAGGGGGTTGTTAAAAACATGTTTGCCGAAGAACCATACATTGGATCGGGCCAAAATTAGAATTTTTAGCAATCGATTGAATGTACTTCCATTTTGATACCTCACACGACTATGTGGAAAATTTTCCAAAAAAAAAATGTAAGTTTTCCGACACCCGATCTGCAGGGGGTTGTTCAAAACATGTTTGCCGGAGAACCATACATTGGATCGGGCCAAAGTTAGTATTTTTCGCAATCAATTGAATGTACCTTCATTTTGATACCACACATGGCTTCGACAAAAATTTTCCGGAGAAAATCGTAAGTTTTCCGACACCCCTCTGCGCGAGGGGGTGTTCAAGATTTTTTTACGGAGAACCACACATCGGATCGGAACGAAATAAGAATTTTCCGCAATCAATTGAATGTACCTTCATTTTGATACCACACACGGCCCTGTCAAAACTTTCTTCCCATTTCTCCCAGTGCGCCCTTGCAAAACCAATAGAAATGATTCAATATGTAGGCCCTATATATTATTATATTATTATATTGGGTTTAACGACGCACTGTTATGATAGCGCAGATCCAATGACGTCGGATGGATGATTAATGAGATGAAGGTTCTTGGGTAATGGGAAGGATAGTGGAAAGGAAGGGGACTTATTGTGGGAACCATCCTGTCATTAGCCTAGACTACACAGGGAAACCATTAAAACTCCTGTAAAGATGGTCGGCGGCGGGGATCGAACCTCGCCTCCCGGACCACATGAAGCTAGCGCGTTAACCACTGCGCTTCATGTGCCGGTCAATATATCAATGAGTGAATGATTTCTTGTCGAGATCTTGATATACAATCACTGATCCTCATTCAAGGTGTAAGGATGAGTCAGTCTACTTGACCGACACCTCTTGGTGGTCGTGAGACTTCCAGCCGGTATATTCATGTTAGCTTATTTGAACAGATGAAAAATTAAAACGCATGCCATTATAGCGCGGTGTTTCTGCCGTGTCTACAGCGACGTGCACGCTAGCCACTGTCAGATTGTGAGACTTGCACTGCAACTGTGTCGACCTGCAGGGGGGGGGCACGTCAGATGCCACGCGGGATTACAGGTTACGATTAATGTTTGTTTTCGTCTATTTGAATGTTTGGGGGGGGGTCGTTTGATTATGGTCAGCGGGTCGCCATTTGGTATTTGTATCGAGGGGTTTACAACTCGAAAATTTGGTGTACACCTGATTTCAGGTGATTTCAGGTGATTTCAGGTGATTTCGAGTGATTTCAGGGATTTCGAGTGATTTCAGGTGATACAAGTGATTACAAGTGATTTCAAGAGATTTCAGGGATTTCAAGGGGATTTCATGGCAAGTGTACAGCTGATTTCAGGAGTTGTTAACACCTGATTTGTATACACGGCTAGAGTTGATTGGTCGTTTCTGCTTGGTTGTACTCATGAGGCTACGTGGAATGTTGTTTTGGAGACTTGGATTTAGGTACATGTGCATATTGTACCGCTACCGACTGTGCGTGGAGTGCACATTGCATTCGACTTTCAGTTAATACACTTAACAATCAACAAATCCACAAAGTCTCCAAAGAAGACTTTTAACTAACGTTTAAACTAATGGAAGTTGAATTATGATATATATATATAGGGCCTGCCGCATGGTTTTAGACGGCAAGGAAGCCATGAACGCTGTTTCCAGTACGATAGCTATGATCCGTTAAGATACTCTACCAAGGTGGAAGTGAGTGAAAGAAGATTAAATCTTCGAGTCGTCAACTGCAATGTGAAAGCATTTTTATCCCCCCCCCCCCCCCCCTCACCCTTGTCCGCGTTATCTATTCCGAACTCCCATCAAATAAAGTTTGGTCTTTAGTTTGTATTACGGTTTAATCAATGATTGGTCCGGCCATGTCGAGCCAAGACGAACATCACGGGCGGGTCGCGGGCCACCCGACGGCTCCGTGATTGTCCAGATACCTTATGATTGTGCCTCGTTGGTTGGAGCGGTGCGATACCTGCCTGCCTGCCTCGCTGGAAACCGAGGAGTTGAAATCCAGGAAATCTCTCAAATCTCTTGAAATCCCTATGAAATCCTTAGAATCTCTTGAAGTCACCTGAGATCCATGAAATCTTAAATCACCTGAAATCTCTTGAAATCCCTATGAAATCCTTAGAATCTCTTGAAGTCACCTGAAATCCATGAAATTACCTTAAATCTTGAAATCTGAAATCAGGTGTAGGGCCTACACTAACTTTGCGAGTTGTAAAGCCCTCCTCCGATACCCATGGATTGTTACTTTTTTGTCACATTTTAGATATTACATAAATGCTTTTGGCCAAAGGTTATGGGTCGGAAAGATTTTGTTTTTCTAAACCAATATTATCTAACCACCGATGAATTAGTATCAGTCTTGCTAACGATTCAACAGGCCGAACACTCGGGGCAGAGAGCCGTATCGTGGCCCGCGACCCGCTCCCATAGTGTGGCTGCCGTGGAAAATATGCACAGCAACTTGTTCAGCGACAACTTTTTTGTCCAAACGACATTTCGTTCGCTTTTATTAGATTTTCGTCGCCGTGTTTCCGAGCTCGTGTTCGGGTTTCGCGTCTCGTTTTTCTCCTCGCCTCCGAACGACGTGGATTAGACAAGCTTTTCATGAAAGCCAAACAAGTAGGCAATTAGTTTTCTTAAAATTTAATGAGCAAACACAACAGCTTTTATTCATCGCTTCGTTTTTTATGTAACCTAATAGCTCTAGCTGCATGTACAAGTGCAAAGTTACTTACTTACTCATCTGCTCGGCATAAATACCATCGACTCGTTCGTTCAATGAAGCAGCACGGTATCGTATTATGCATGCTTATTTTATTTTCTGTCTCGTAGATGGATAGTTTTCTTTTCAAAAGTCAAGTGCATGTAGTCTATATAGCAGCTTATATAGAGATAGTCATTTTCAATTCTCTCCGCATTCCCTAATGTTCTTCTCGAGATGCGCACTTGACTCGCTTATTCCTTTTCTTTCCGTCGACTTCTTTTCCATGCAAGCATATTCGAGCCGTGCAGGTAGCTGGAGCTTACAGCTAATGTTCGCAGCAATGTTCATCCCCCTCGTTGGTATAAATAGTCTCACGCCGTTACGCTGCTAATGTCTCTTTGCCGCCGTTTACCCGATATTAAACTAACACGGACTAATGCGTGGCGCTAGACAGTCACGTGTCTTGACGGGCTCCTAGCGCGCTGCGGTAAGATGAAATATTCATGAGGCCCGCGCTAATCAAACGGCGACACATGTGTGGGGGAGTAAATCTCTTCCGAAGGTGCATTTCGGATAATATAAAAGTTTGCATCTTTTGACAGGAGTTAGCAAGACCGATCGAGCGAACTTTTGACTCTCGACTTAGTTTCGTATTCTCCGCGCGTGACGACCTGAGGGGGGGGGGGGCAGGGGGGGCAATTCACCGTCTCGAGCGTACCCCCCCTAGACGTGCACCGGAGAGAAAAACTTTTCAACCTTTGCTGTGTCGACTCTTTTCTCCCGAATCTTGTTTGTCTCCAGCCGGGCACAATGTCGCCCCGGCTCGGTGGCTCGGCCGAGGACGGCTCCCGCTTGGTAATGTCCTCATTGTCTTGCTCACGGCTTACCGGACTCCGAGTTACCGGCCTGCTGTACGCTCATCAAGCCGCCGGCTCTGATTTGATCTCTGTATCGATTGAGAAGCCCCCCCCCCCCCCTCGTGCCCCGCATATCCGCATATATTGGCGCGCCCGATAACGATATACAGCCGTCAGAAAGTTTTCCATGACAACTCTTTAAGCCGCCGGCTCAGTGCATCGAACGACTGCCAACAAAGTGGTTGGTGAAAAGCAAAGTGAAACCTTCTACGCTTTACAGCTTTCAACAGATACTTTTCCCCGAGTTGCTTTACCACGGCACGAGGGTGGATATAAAACTGCGACACGACGTCGTATTGAAGACGTATTTCATTCGTTTTTATGATGCGTGCACCTGTGACTGGGTCGCTACCACACACGGTGTGACTGCGTATGTCACGCATGCGGTGCGCAGTGACCGCAGACACGGTAGTGGGGAGTAGTGAAATGCTCGCCCCTGTCTAGAGGAATGGTCGCCCCTGTCTAGTGAAATGCTCGCCCCTGTCTAGAGGAATGCTCGCCCCTGTCTAGTGGAATTGTCGCCCCTATGGAGTGAATGGTCGCCCCTGCCTAGAGGAATGGTCGCCTCTGCCTAGAGGTTTAGTCGCCCCTATGGAGTGAATGGTCGCCCCTGCCTAGACCAAGAATGGTCGCCCCTGTCTAGTGGAATAGTCGCCCCTGTCTAGTGGAATAGTCGCCCCTGTCTAGTGGAATAGTCGCCCCTATGGAGTGGAATACTCGTCCCTGTTCTCCAGCATGCGATTACACGCCGAGTCGACTTGCCGGCGGAACAGTCTATTGTTCAGCACAGATGTTTTCCTAGATAATAACTTACTTAATCAAAGCACCTTTATATCTGCTCGGAGATTAAACGGCAAAGACGCTCTCTCTCTCTCTCTCTCCCTCTCTCCCTATTGTGCGCGCCGTGTTCGCAAGGCTCCTGTTGTTGAACGTGGGTTACAAATGACGCAGATTATAGCGCCCTCCAGTTGGGTGACGCACGCCGTGACGTGTTTCCGGCGGCGGGGGGTGTGCCCTCCTCGCCGCTAGGTGGCGGGATCGAATGCTGGTGACCGAGAGGGAATCGCTCAGGAGTATTTTTAACCTTCTGAGGAAGTTGAAATGAGGACTCTCGCCTTGTTATTGAGAACCGCGAAATGGAAGATATTTTGGAAGTCGACAATGTGTGATAAAAGTCGTATAAGTACATGTAAGGTAGCACAATGTGTTGTCACCAGAGGAGAAAATAATTTTTAATTGCGTTCAAAAAATTAGATATTGAATAATTGTTTCTGCTGTAGCATTGAAGAGTCTTTTGATGACCAGGATTAACTTCTAATCTATTTAATGTTTTTCTAGTTTATATATTTATGTTATGAATAATGTACGGTATATATTTTATCTGACTCTTTATATTAGCTGGTCTACTTGCTAATCAATCAAGAATACATAGTTATTATTATTTATATCATCATTATCATCATTATTTTTATTATTATCAATCTTTTATTATCCATCTTATTTTAAATTATTCTTTGGAATCTTTGAGATCGCCCTCGCAGTGCCCGGTATTTTGTATGTGGGTATTGGTCAACCGACATATTCTCCTTGGGGTTGAAGTAAGTGACAATTCCCCCCCCCCCCCCCCCCCTCGTAATTGAAACACTGGAATAGGCCTAGAAACGTTGTATTCAAATAGGTTCTCAAATTTCATGAAACGAACGTCGCAAATTGTGGTTTTCCTCTGCGTGATCCGTGCAAAGACTCTAGCTGCGGTGAGGACCAACGAGAGAGAGAGGGATAGAGAGAGAGAGAGAGAGAGAGAGAGATAGACTTATTGTTGAAAGTCGATACAAGAATGTGATGTGCGTGTGACGTGTTTACACGATGGAAGCGATCTCGATATCAAGTTGACGCAAACGAAGTCTCGTCTCGCAGATATACCCGAGTAGAGGTAGAACTCGCAGACAGACAGATTTGTACACTTCCACACGAACAATCCCAGTCGTCGCGATCGCCAACTGAGTTGGATTGTCTTACTTGCTGTTCTCACACGTATCGCGATCCAATGACAATCGACGACAACTCGGTAAATAGCGACTTCGCGCGGTATAAATGAAACAGCCAATCAGGAATGAGTAATAATATAATCGAACTGCGCTATACTCGATACGCGGTGTAGTGATACCGGCTGACTTTATCGCAATATACAGAAGGTGTGCCGACTCGCGTCTTCCTATTGGAGCATTTCCGCCGTCATAGAGGTCCCATCATGTCAGTCTGGCAAGCCAAGATCGTATTAACAGAGTGACAACATCAACTAGGCCTCAGTCATTAGTTCTGGCACCGTAGCCACTCTTATCTACATCTAGCTCACAAGGGAATCTGCTAAAATGCTCTGCACTCTGCACTGCTTTGCTCCGAGTTGACCGCAAGGAAACACAAAATGGCTCCCATGTTATTATCATGGAGGTGATACAGCTCCTTTATATTATGATAGAATCAGTTGATATCACCACATCGTGTTATCGTGCTTATCATGCTGTCGAGACGGACTCGCCACGCGCAGGCGCAGCTCGGCCTCGGATTTAAAGCCACGCGCACACATCGGACATCTCCGTCCAGGTGTCACCACTCATCTCCAGTAATCACCTTGAATAAAAGATCATATATATTATAATGTATTCTTGTATCCATCGTTCATATGTGCAGACATACGAGTGAGGAGTGTAGTGCAAACACTGCTGCCAAAACGGTTGACAGTGGAACAGTAGGTTTATAAGAAAACCATTAGTTGTTTCAAGAAAGCGAGACAACCTATATGTAGGCCTAACTGAAAAATTTTCCGTGGTCACAAATCACACAGAAAAAATATGACATATTTGTATTTGTCCTGGAAATATATACATTATCGAATGAAAATGAGCGAATACGCGACTTTTTGCCTCAATTCAACATTTTGGTGGAAGTGCCGTGAACCGGCACCTCCACAAATACATGACATGATGCAGCTAGTATCGTGTCCCCGTGTCGCGGGCACGTGCTCCGCGGCAGAGTCCTTGTTGCCATGGCGACAGCCTATCGACCGGCGGCTCTGACGTCACCGCCGTGTGGTGGCCGGCGCCACCGAGTCACGTGACCCTCCGTGGCCTCACTTTCTCCAGCTGTGCCTCAGTTGGCTGAGCTACGGACGCGTGATGAGGCCCTACTCACTTTATTAGAGCCGCCCTGCTTAGCTCATCAACCAAGTCACCGAGGGTCGTGGGTTCGAGTCCCGCATGAGGCGTGTTCTTGTTTGTAGTATCATCATCACCCTGGCCCAATCGTACCCTCAAATAACCGAACTGTCGGTGGGGTCGTTCAGCAGAGAATAATCATTGATTTATTATTGTATTTATTCATTTGAACCGTCGACCCTCTTGCGAGGAAACTGCTCCATTCAGAACCGGCAGTTGATTATACAGCAGATAGTGTCTATGGATACAGTGGGATATGAATAATGCAATAAAATGCAAATGTATCTAAATCTAAAAACTGAATCATGATCGACACACCATCAACAACATATTTGTTAACGTGAATTAATTCATTCACTTTCAGTACAACAAATTGGAATATTGCAGTAAGTTAGTTTGAAACGAGCTTCCAGTCAAATAACAGTAGGCCAATCGGCAGATGTGATTTTACTTAAGCCATCATTGACTTTTGTTCTAAATTAGCGGACTGTTGAAATGTTCAAATTACATTCATGTCAGCCTCGTTACTTCATCATGTCATAGCACGGGTCGGTAACTGAGTCGTGACGTCACAACTCTTGGTCAGTTTTAGTCCCATTTAAAAGCCGCCTTGCAGCCTGATTGTCCGCGCTTGTTCCCGCCAGGCAGCGCTGCCGTCACGTGCTCTCCTGTCTGGTTTCTCATGTTCTGTTCTTGTCTGTTTGCAGGTGAGTGTCGATAAAGCAGTCCTGTGACGTCACGGTGTCGGTAACGTAGAAACAAAACACTAGTAATTATTTCGACCTGCCCGGTATACAGGGTTTCAAAACCCAGTCCTGCTAAACGTGACGGGGGAACCCAACCTGTGGCCAAAACCCTTGAAATCTCTAGAAGCGTATATAAAATGTAGAAAAGTAAAGTGCGGGGTGGGAATCGAACCCAGGCCCGTCTCACCGAAGGCGCACGCATTGACCAATATGCCACGAGGACTACCACGGCGTGTCTTCAAGAGGTCCTCGGCGAAACTGCCAGTCGTCAGTATTAAAGGATAGGCGACTGAGAGTCTTCTCCTGTATACGTCACTGGGTAGCAGACCGTTGTCGACACTGACAGTCGGTTGTGGTCGAGTACCCACAGCTAACGCTTTCAGTATCAGTGTAACATATTAACGTTCGCAGTGGCTTATTGCAGTGAACATGTATTGAGTGGAACCGAGTCACAACATTCAGAGAAGGTGAAGAATATACCTTCTCAAATAGTCATGAACATTCACATTAGATTAAAGGTTACTTATATGTAACGGTACGCTGTGAGGTAAATATCGAGTGTTACATACATGTGATCTTTCCACCTTCGTCATTATAACATTCGACTCATCAGAATGTAGACAAATATTGTCTGCATCTGGGGCCTGTCACGTTTTTTGATCATCAACATCTCTGAAATCAGCCTGGCAGATTTGACCTGTATGAATGTTGGAGACGCAGTTTGTTTGCAATCCCCTCCCCCAATGCTCGTCGGCACGGCGTGATTGTGAAACTGGCATGTCTCGTGCTCGGAGAAACTGAGCTGGAATACAACTGTGTGTGCGCTCAACAAACTTGGTCTGTCCATTACCCGGCCGGAGACTTCAGTCGCCAGCAATTAGCTGATTAGCCAGCTATTCGAAACGAAGAGAATAATGATATAACGGGAACCGTTTACTCGAAATGCGATGTTTTTCAGCGAGTCGCAACTTGCAAGCGGCTTCTCATCCCCGTGAGAACGCGAGTACTGTAGACCCTTTCACGGCACACTCGGGCGGAGTTGTATGTTTTACAAGCGAACAATTCTTTTATGTGAAGCATACTTCCCCCCTCCTCCGTCTCTCTCTTTGCACGGTAGAGGGCCTAGGTGAGATAATCTGTGTATAGAGCATGCAAAGTCTCTCGTCAAATAGAAGACAAAACAAGCCTCTTGGCACGTCAACTAACACAAAGTAGGCCGTGGGATCGAGTCCCGCACAAGGCTGGGGGTTTTGTAAACGTCCTTCCACCTATCACCCGCTCATTCGTACCCCCGTATAACCTAGCTGTTGGTGGGGTCGTTACGCACCATTCCAGCAGACTGGATGTTGAGATGAAAGGATTTGTCAATAAGTGTTTTTGGATACTGGGAGGAGTCCGTCGTGAAACTATTGTTCAGGAACCTCTTGTCAGGATGGTAGACCATGACGGGAATCGAACCCGGTCTCATGAATGACGGTTCAGTGTGCCAGCCACTCGACTACCCGTCTCAGTATACACAACTACTTGTAATATCCACAAAGTGTATTGAACAACAGTGGCCTCTTAGCTTCAACAAAAGCTGCATGCATGTGTGTAAGTTGATCAAGCTATTAGGCCTCCAACCTTGGATCTAGCGCATCGATTGGTCTCGCCTGTAGCTCCGTGACATCTTTACGGCGCTTAGTTACGATCAGTTCTCCTTGCGGACCTCATTCAGAGGCGCAGGGAAAAGTTATCACCATTAATCATCCAAGCCTCGCCTCACGATCATCTTCCTCCCCATTGTTACACTCGCGATCAATGATTACATTGCTGCAAATAGACTCTCCTCTTTTATTCGCCACAATAGGCCGATATCTTGTGGGGAATGCTCGGAATACTTGTCTGGTTGTTATTTATGTTTGGCTCAACGACGCACTACAATCATTGAGACATATCGGCGTCGGATGAATGATTAATGAGATAACGAGATGAAGGTTTATTAGGAAGGATAATGGCGGTCTTGGCCTAGATTATAGGAAGCAGTGCAAATCCCGGCATTAGCCTATATACCGAGGAGAACCACGAAAAAAAGCTGTAGAAATGATCGGTGGCGAGGATCGAACCTCACCTCCCGGATCACACGAAGCTTGCTTGTTACCAACTGAGCTACTCGTGCCGGTTAATCTGACTGCAGCGTCGGAGGCGTCGTTCGAAGAGGCCATCCATCGCGTCGGGCCAAACGGTTCCCCCGACGCCCGTTACGAGCGGCGTAATTCATGTCTGCCGTCGACTCCCCCGGTTACACCCTGGAGTCGTCGTTACGCGGCGCGCAAGAACGCCGGCTTTACGACCCGACCCGAATTCCTCTTTAAAGGCACATTAATGTGATGGGCTTGTACACCGGCCTCCCCTCTGGCTCGTGTGTGCGCGCGGAGGTTCATCAATCGTCGCGTCTATCGGCTCAATTAGCCGGCCGGCGATTGTTGCAACAATACGTTCTGCCGGGGAGATGTTTTCAGGGGGGGGGTATTAAGGAGAGGAAGCGAAGGACGAGCAACTTCCCTCACGTCGAGTTTACTCATTGCGCATTTTTATGTTTGTCACTCAAATATTCGCTCTGTACTTGTGGTCCAGTATTTTAATGACTTTTTATACGAGATGTAATGATGATTGTCAGGGTTTAAAGGCTTGTCGGCAGCGAGGTCATTTCACGCGTATGTTCATGTCCATGTACTTCGCCATAGCATATAGCATCCTTACTACTTCATCTGTGGCCATAGTTGTTGACGTTTGTCAATGTTTTGAGCATAATGGAGGAAGCGGGCAGCAAAGAGAAAAGTAAGTGAAGGTGAGAAAGAAGAAAGTGATGAGAGAAGCAGATGAATTGAATGAGAACGCAAGGTTCAGTACTCCCTCCATATACACTTTATTCACTAAAAGGTTTCCACTCGACCGAGACGGTCCGAACTTGGTCTGGACCCTCACTCCAGACCTTATCGCCATGGGTGACCTGCTGGGAGCAGATGAATTGCTCCCGACGACAGCTCTGGGGATCACGGCGCCTCCACCACGTCAGGGTGTCCGAATACTTCGAGGGGGACGAAATTTAAATTTAATTAAGATCTATAAATGCATTTTCCTTTTTTTCTCTTGGTCTGTAGACGTGGTGTGTGTGTAGGGCTAACATAGGCTGCTAGTTTCATTAATACTTCCACATTTCGTTCCGGATACATGGAATCGACCACTTCATGTGACCGCAAGTTTACATAGTGGTCTGACGTCACACTTATTCGACTTGCTATTTGCCCGTGGAGCCAGCGTTGCTATAGTAACGAGTACGCTATCTTAATCGGCTTCTATATAGTCCAGTCCATTCGTATGACATCGAATTGCTTTCACCATTATGAGTGTTTCTGTGTAGTAAACGTCATTATGTCAGGATCGGCTAGGCTTCAGCTTCTGGTTCTTCGTATCGCAGCGATAGCACGGTGCTTGGCTAGATTGTTCTGTCGTATCCAGAGGCCCTGTCATTAACGTAACATGGACATGCATGAGTGCAACGTGTTTTATAACGAATAGCGACCCCCATACTGCATCTTCTTATTCCTTCTTTTCATAGAGAAAAGAAAATACTTCCAAACTAATCCCCTCGTTTTTCCTCCACTCCCTTCTAACCTTGTGATATTGCATAGCATTTGACGGGTAGATCGGACGAACAGAAAACAGACTTTTACTTTTGATTCATAAAGTTCATCATTTCAGTGGTTTATCTAGTCATGACAGATGATATTCGTCCACATGTCCGTTCAGTTATATATGGTATTCGATCTATAGCTTAATCCCTGTTCCTTGCGCTATTCAGTTCGACTGGCCGTGGAATGCAGCCCCACCACGCGGGGGAATGTGCCGCCGTGGCGTGACGGCAGTTGAATGGAGAAGAAAGCAATTTGGTGGATATTAGCCTCTATTGAGAGATGCCCCCCGAGTTCCTATGCGCCTGGCTATGCATTAACTGCGTGTGCTTCATTCTGTTCTAATTGCGCTGCGTGAATCATGCCATGCAACACCGCGATGTGTTTCCGTAAGATGTAGGCCCCTATACCAAGACTCTTTGACAAGAATAATTCCTCCACTCCCCTCGCCAACGTCTGCAATTAGTACCTATGCTCGCCACTGGAGGAACAGCACAATCCAGCATGCCAGTAGCGCTGTCTAGCGGTTTGCGGGAGTACTACAGGTGCGCAATTGAAGGGCTTAGAAGAGGGTGGGGGTCAATCTTTATTCCAACATTGCGAGACACGTTTTGGTTAGTATATATTTCGTCTATAATATTTCTTTCATCATTTGGTAAATAATGATCCTGCCACACTGCAACTATATACGAGCCTGAATTACCAACGAGGGGTTAGCTCTAACTGGCAGTTTGACTCACCAACTCTCAGATAAAGACTAACTGGATGCCTAAGAGTGTTTTCTAAAGAGGATGTATAGCTTAGCTTGTTACGAATAAGTCGCTCGATTCAGTGTCGCGATTTATGGTTGTACGCCGCCACGGTGACGGGGTCTCGCTTTGTCCCGAGTTCGACACCCGGCCGCACAAAGGACCCCGATTAGCGAACAGTTCCTCGGCGAGTGTATCGATCGGCGGGCAGAGAGCCGATAGACGGACGGCTATTTGTCTGGACCCAGGCCATAAATCGGCTCTGCCCGCCTTGTTGGTGGCTGTATCAGTTTCCGTGTTCGTCTGGAACCGAGAGAAATGACATCCGGACATAGGGACACTCCAGTATCGGTGCGGCTGCTTGGGGGGGGGGGGTGGTCTCGCGACACCGAGGCGTTTCATTGTTGAACGATGTCAAACCATGCGTGGGGTGGATTTCAATGGTAATGAAGGTATTTCGTTGTCTGGTTCTCCCTAAAAAAATTCGAGAACCACCCCATGTGTAGAAGGGGGTCGGAAAATTTACGATTTTCTTTGGAAAATGCTCCACATGGTCATGTGTGGTATCAATATGAAGGTACATTCATTAGATTGCGGAATTTTTTTATTTTGTTTCGATCCGATGTCTGGTTCTCCCTAAAAAAATTCGAGAACCACCCCATGTGTAGAGGGGTGTGGGAAAATTTGCGATTTTCCCCGGAAAAGTTTTCAGATGGCCGTGTGTGGTATCAAAATGAAGGTCCATTCATTAGATTGCATAAAATTCTGATTTCGTTCCGATCCAATGTATAGTTCTCCGACAAACAGGTTTTGAACAACCCCATGTGTAGAGGGGGGTCGGAAAATTTACGATTTTCTTTGGAAAATTCTCCACATGGTCATGTGTGGTATCAATATGGAGGTACATTCATCAGATTGCGAAAAAAAATTATTTCGTCTCGATCCAATGTCTGGTTCTCCCTAAAAAAATTCGAGAACCACCCCATGTGTAGGAGGGGGTCGGAAAATTTACGATTTTCTTTGGAAAATGCTCCACATGGTCATGTGTGGTATCAATATGAAGGTACATTCATTAGATTGCGGAAATTTTTTATTTCGTTTCGATCCGATGTCTGGTTCTCCCTAAAAAAATTCGAGAACCACCCCATGTGTAGCGGGGTGTCGGAAAATTTGCGATTTTCCTTGGAAAATTCTCCACGGGGTCATGTGTGGTATCAAAATGAAGGTAAATTCATTAGATTGCGAATTTTTTTTTATTTCGTCTCGATCCGATGTCTGGTTCTCCTAAAAAAAATCCTGAATACCCTACCGAAAAATTTGTGATTTTCTTTGGAAATTTTTTTGGAAAATTTTGAGGGGCATCAAAATGCTCACGTGATCGCCAGCTTTCAGAAAATCCAACAATCAGCCCGATCGCATCATGGGTTCTCGAGCAATCCCCGATCGAAGATTGTCGATTTTTTTTTGTCGGACGGGTACTAGTATGGGGAAAAAATCAAAATTTGAAAAAAAGTCAAAGTCTTTTGCCGAAGCCGTGTTTGGTATCAAAATGAAGGTACAGAATATCTGATGCCAAAAATGTTGATTTTAGCTCGATCCGATGTCTGGTTCTCTGTAAAAAAATTCTTGAAAATGAAGCCAAATTTGCAATTTTCTTTGGAAAAGTTTCTACACAGCCGTGTGGGGTATCAAATTGAAGATAATCGAAATTGATGACGTCTAGTTCTGATTTCAGCCCGATCCGATGTCTGGTTCTCCGGCAAACATGTTTTGAACCAACCACTGCCGATCGGGTGTCGGAAAATTCATTATTTTCCCCGGAAAAGTTTTGACAGGGTCGTGTGTGGTATCAACATGAAGGTACATTCAATTGAATGCGAAAAAATCCAAGTTTGGCCAAATCCGATGTTTGGTTTGCCGGCAAACAGGTTTTGAACACCCCCCCGTGCTGAGGGGTGTCGGAAAATTTACGATTTTCTTCGGAAAATCTTCCACATGGTCATGTGTGGTATCAAAATGAAGGTCCATTCATAACATTGCATAAAATTCTTATTTCGTTCCGATCCAATGTATAGTTCTCCGGCAATCATGTTTTGAACACCCCCATGCGCAGGGGGAGGGGGGGAAATTTGCGATTTTTCCCGGAAAAGCTTCCAGAGGGTCGTGTGTGGTATCAAAATGAAGCTACATTCATTAGATTGCGAAACAAAATTATTTCGTTCCCATCCGACGTTTGGTTTGCCGGTAAACATGTTTTGAACAACCCAATGTGTAGAGGGGTGTCGGAAAATTTATGATTTTCCTCGGAAAAGCTTTCAGAGGGTCGTGTGTGGTATCGAAATGAAGCTACATTCAATTGATTGCGAAAATTTCAAACCACAGCCCGATCCGACGTTTGGTTTGCCGGTAAACATGTTTTGAAACACCCAATGTGTAGAGGGGTGTCGGAAAACTTACGATTTTTCCCGGAAAAGCTTTCAGAGGGTCGTGTGTGGTATCGAAATGAAGCTACATTCAATTGAAACCAATTTTAGAGAAAACTAGAATTGATCATCTCAGTTTCAGAGTTGATAGTTTGTTCTTCGGTGTCCCGTTAAGTCATGACGTGGGCTGTGTTGGAATATACTCAGAAGTGCAAGAACTGCAAAGGAATTGATAGTATTCAAGAAAATAATATAATACAATGATAGAAAGACCTTGCCACCGTGCATCTAGCACATCTGCAAGAGTGTTCAATAATATAATACAATAATACATTACAACATTGAATAAAACTAATATAGGGGCCTACCAACTAAGAATAATTTTGCATGTGATTTTTAAAAACCAAAAAACCAAAAAAAAACACAGAGTCCATGGTAATGCTTACATCACGGCCCGGAAAAAGGGGCGGGTCTTGCAGGACAAGTTAATAAATTAGTGTTTCTGAAATGGAGGAGATGATTTCTAGTTTTCTCTCAAATCATTAAACGGAGTGAAAAAACGTGATTATGCTATTAAATTGCGCTGCCATTTAATAATCCATGCATCAGGATCAGGACTTGTCCTAAAATAGTACAGAATCCCAAAATTGTTGTCAAGTTACAGAAATGTTCTAATATGTCCTAACAGTTTTGGATGTATTTATATTGGGTTTAACGACGCACTGTAATGATGAGTAAGATATATTGGCGTCGTAACGTCGTAACACACTCTTCTAGTGTGTATTTGAGATCGAAATCAAATTTCGGTTGATTATGCTCGTAATGCAACGTGAAGAGTGACAAGAGAATCTGGTATCTAACTTTTTAATTCAAATTTCAATATAATTCTTCTAGCTTGGAGAGAAGAAGACACGTCTTTAAATGACTCGTCATGCCACTTGTGTACCCTCTGAAACAATCGCAGAATGGATAAATTGTCCTCGGTGAAGAAAAAGCCTGATCCAATAGTTCCACCTTCCCGGCCCGACTTGAGTGACAGATTAATTACCCCGCCGGCCACGCCATGGGCGACCGGCTGTCCGGGGCGTCGAGCGGCGGTTCGGGATCCGACTAGGATGACCCCAATCAACTAATTGAGCGAATAAATCTGCGAGCGAATGGGGGAGGGCCCCAACGACCGTGACTCTCCTGGGGGGAAACGTTGCCGTCACATTAAATTTAATCCAATTTATCGAGATACGAGCACTCGGGCGCACGATACAATGATCGTTTCGCGTAGACGCTTTACTATCCTAGATAGGTTTTGTAATAAGGGTTCAAGTTGTGTGTCTCTCTCGCTCTGCAAGGATGGGTGAGCACTCATAACGTCTTATACCCTCTCGCTGGTTGTGAAAGTCAAAGCATTCAATGGTTGCCGGTGTGGCATTTAGCTGCCCTTTGAAATATGCATCGCGGCGTCGTCCCTCCCCCCCCCCCCCCCCCCACCTCCACCTCCCCCACCTCCCCCGGAGTCATTTCTCATCTCCGTATCGCATATACTAGTCACCTTTTCAATTTCAACTCTTCCCTATAATTAAGTAGATAATCCTCGCATATTGGCATTCAGGCCCGCATGCTCTTCGTGAGCGTCGCTAAATCGACTTTCTTTCAGCGTCGTTTTTAATTATTACAAAACATTGACGCTAGCTTTTTGCTCGGTTAACCGTCTCGACGTGTTTCTTTTCAAGAGACAAGAATATGTCTCGTAAGATAATCGCTTCGAGGGATAACAAGAAATATTTGTTTCTTTGATCAAGTCGTCGATAGAGTATCGTTGAACGCCGTGTGCCTCTCTTTGTTCTCTCGTCTCGTCTTCGCGATGGTTTTACATTCGGCTTGTTGTTCTTCCCAAGCAACAATAGATCTCGCTTTGTGCGGGTCTCGTTTCAAAACTCGTCACCGTGAACCTGGTTGCCAAGTGGTGGGGGGGGGACAGTATTCACTGTTGGACGCACCTGTACATCGGGCAATCTTCGTTGTCAGTAAAACGTTGACCCTTTTTTGCTGAGCGTACCACATCGGTAACAAATTGAACCTACTTTCAGTCCGTGATTCAGTCCTGAAATGAATGAAGTCCCCGAAATCTCTTGACTTCCCTGAAATCCCCGAAACCTCTTGAAATCACTTGAAATGCCATTGAAATCGCTGAAATGAATGAAGTCCCCGAAATCTCTTGACATCCCTGAAATCCCCGAAACCTCTTGAAATTTCTGAAATCACCTGAAATCTTGAAATCTGAAATCAGGTGTTTAGGACAGCAAATTTGCGAGTTGAAACCCTTCGCACTTGACTTCCCATGTTTTGTGGATTTCGGCTATCTAGGTGAAAGTTATGTTGGAAACTCTCCTAAATATTCATAGATAGGAAATCAACCTTCACTTGAATTGATCAAAAATATTTACTGAAGCCATATTTAAAAATTTCGTAATACATCATAGAAGCTTCATTATGAATCAATCTCTGCATTCAGGAGACCGGGGTTCGATTCCCGCCTTGGTCGACCATCCTGGTCTTCTGTTTTCTCGTAGTGTCCGTCTGCCTGGTGGACTGTTGTCTATCTGTTGCCAGCAACAATGAGTGACGTGGAAGCGCCCTCCTCGAGTGCCTGTGCGACGAACGCACTTGTTGAAGTGTTGCCCCCCCCCCCCACTCGACTCTCGCGGCTCTCTGGATCACATTGATTGCTCGTTATTACCCCCCCCCCCCCCCCCCGCACAGCGACAGGCGCCGAGAACATGATGTACTGGCGAGCTCGTGTTCGGTCAGCAGCGCTCATTACTAGCGAGAGACTCTTGTGAGGGTTCGAGTCTATTCCGTCATTCATTTTATTTAATAACTAGGAAAACGCCATATATGCGTTGTTGGACGAGCGAATAATAATAGTATGGGTAAAAATGGGTAAAAACTGCTTCGAGTGGTACCAATTTAGCACATTTTAAGTCTTTTCTTCAAAATGGCTGACCCGATCAAGCTGACAATTTTTAGAAATGTGTATCAAAATGTAATTCAACTTCACGCAAAATTTCATTTTTTTGGAAGATGAAATTTTTTTTTTTTTTCTCGCCATTCTAATGGGTATTTAACAATGAGACATAATGAACGTGATAGCATGTTCCGCTGTGTGCGGGTGTTGGTTGGCCAAGACAGCGCCGAGCTCGGATCAGAAGCGTCGGGGCGGAAAATTAGGGGCGCGTGCAACACTTGGCAGGCCGGCAATCCTTCATCCGCGCTCCACCGACTTGTGAGAGGGTTTCAAGGATGACGTACTGCAATGGCTCGAGCTATCAGCGGCTACTGCTGTACAGTGCTGTAGCGTGGGCTCGAGACATGCCAGTCTATAGACAGCAGTGAATATTTCTCTCTATTGGCTCGTAGTGGTGATGTTAAGGAACCAACCCTAATTTTAGACAAAATAATATAAGTGGCGTTATTCGTCGGACCGGAAGTACATTTCAGATTGGTTTTAGTTTTTATAAAATTAATTGATGTTTGTTTGGTTAGGTCAGTTACTTTAGGTCAGTTTGGATAGGTTGCGTTTACTACATTAGTTGGTTTGGTGTATTTAAAGAATGAATTAATGTAATCCCATGAAATCACTTGAAATCCCTGAAATCACCTAAAATCACTTGAAATCACCTGAAATCACTTGAAATTCCGTGAAATCACCTGGAATCCCGTGAAATCCCTGAAACACCTAAAATCACCTGAAATCACTTGAAATTCCGTGAAATCCCTGAAATCACTTGAAATTCCGTGAAATCCCTGGAATCACTTGGAATCCCTGAAATCACTGAAATCACTTGGAATCACCTGAAATCTTGAAATCTGAAATCAGGTGTACACCAAATTTTCGAGTTGTAAACCCTTCGAACCAGTCCCAATTCAATTCCCTCGCACCTTCCGTTCTCCCCCCGAATGTGTTGGACCGTTGTGAACCGGTTGAGCACAGACCGACGCCAGCGAGACTCTATGTATGATAACTTGGTACCAACCTAGCTACGTAACTGTTGGGCCCGCCCCGAGCACAATAAACCAGCTTGATCTGTACGTTGACTAACACGTGGTTCTGTTTGCAGGGTCGGTGTAACAGAGAGAAGCCTCCATGCAAGTACTTCCACCCTCCGCAGCACCTGAAGGACCAGCTTCTGATCAACGGCCGGAACCACCTCGCTCTGAAGAACGCCCTGATGCAGCAGATGGGCCTCACGCCCCCCGGCCAGGCCCTGATCCCCGGCCAAGTCCCCACCGTGGTAAGCTGTAGCATGGGATGCCCTGGTGTTAATGGCTGTAGTTCTATTCAAGGGATTGCTGACGACGTGCCGACACCTGTTGCGTGGCATAGCTCGAAACGCTTCTGGCGACATTTTCAACAACTTGTGCTAGCTGCTCGAAACTTGTAGTTTTATTACATCTAAAATGCATCCGACGATTGGTTAACAATTTACGTTTTTTTGTAATATAAATCCTAATCGGCCCTAATAGGACTAACTGACTTCAAGCTCTAACTTTGATATTAGCATCAAACTAGAACTTGACGTCACTAGTAGTACAGTACATACTAAATGCGTTCCAATTATCACTACGTTGCTAATGTCAGCTAGTGGCTTAACAGCGGTTCGTGATCGTTGTCTATTCTTACAGTTTCCTAATCTCCGGTTAGTGCTCGATTCATCCTCACCGAGTATTGTGGTGATAGTTGAAACTAGACAGGCTGTGAGACGTAGCAGTTAATAGACCTACTGGGATAAAGAGTCTCCAATTTGAAAATCTAAACCTTGAAATTTAATTAGTTTCTTCATTCCAGAAACAAATTTTCTAAATTCGATCAGTGTAGTGCTCGGTGATGATTAAACTCCACTAGCGTGTATAAAATACGAGTAGACAACACTGCTATTGGTAGACCTACTCTAGTATAAAGCCCCAGCTTACCTCGCTCGTTTGGCAACAGTTTATTGTTATCAAACTGATGTAGTGAAACAAGAAACTGCATTTAATAACTGATTTGATGTTTTATTTCTAGCGTGGAAAGATACGAATGTAGTCTCGAGCATTTGTGTGTACCATAATTGCGTAACTGCTAACTGGACACTTTGAACATCTTTAAAACGAGTTTAGAAATGATTCCGTAACGCCTCCCCTTGTGCTTGAAAAGCCTTCGAAGGCTCGTTTTGGTTTTCGTATTTCATATTTTTGAAGCCGTAGCTCTACTTGTCTAGAACCGCTCCTGATGTCTGTCATTAAGGAGGAAGTATCGGGAGCTTGAAATAAGATGTGTGGCAAGAGAGAGTCTGTATAAGACGTGAAGATCGGGGGCAAGTGAGGACTTAGGAACCCGAACTGACCGCTTAGAAGCCCACACTATCTAGTTGATATATCCAAGATGAACTTGTCTACGGCTAGTCCTGTCTCTCTCTACAGGCTGGCAAGAGTCTCTTTGCCTCTCGATATAACGGAAGAGAGTTGGTTGCACTCCCAGCTATATGAACTAGAACTAAAATAAGTAGAAATAACTTTGCCATTCATAAGAATCCATAGAGTAAACCCTCGTTAATTCGATTGAATTCAGCTGCTGTGATGTAAACAGTGGTTCTGTACGTTGTGACTGTTGCAAGCGACCGATCAATTAACCTAACTGAAGTTGATTTCATTTCATATTCAGCATATATTTAGAGTACTTAAAGTTTACGTTTTGTTGTTTTTACATTCAGTTACATTACTTCATTAAATATTACAGTACAAATTCTACTCTCCCAAAAATGTGTGAATAGGAAATTTTACATTTACGACAGGTATGTCAATTGATCACTTATGACAGTCACAACAAATAGGAGTTAGCGCTCTGATTCGTACAGCGTTTATACTCTTCAGCTCAATTCATTGAATATTTCAACAATTCAAACTTTTGAAACTCCAAATATATATTTTTGGGTCCGTTGAATTTCGAATTGATGGGAATTTACCGTAGTAAACAAGTAGACTAAAATAATAATCTAGTACTGATGGGCATTGGCCAACTCGTCTAGCACCCGTTGTTGTTTCCGACGTACCTCGGTTGTCGTTACACCCTACCTGTGATGTCTCGCATGGCCCTCCTAGCTATTAAAACCAGTTCACTTACGATCGACTTATGTGTTTAGTCTGTGGTTTTGGTTTGCTAGTTGATGAACCTGATAATTGTGCCCTGCACCTGTTTTTATTTACTTTCATCAATATCTGTGGTTGTTAGACTAATACTAAACAAACGTAGTATAATTTGAATGCACGAGTGATTAGGACACTCCTTTTTTACCCTGTGTTTTTTCGTTTTATTGTTTGAGGTTGGCGGAAAGGTGCCGTATGCTACCCCACTGATGCTTGGGCAGCCTTTCATGGTAACTTGGTTTGGCTTCTGTAAACTTCTCACTGTCTGCTTACATTTTTTTATATAATTATTAATAATCACCCTATCAACATTCCTTGTCGTTTACTCTCTCCTGCATGGTGGGAATCAGGCACGATGCGAGACCTTCCTCTAAGTCCGCGATGGCGATACTTGATTATCAAATAAGAACGTTTGTAAATATTTGTATCCCGGCTCTAGAGTAAGGTGTCGATTCATGTTTCAAGTCATTCAAACTGAAGTTACAAAGTTGAGCATGTCATGCGAGGTCATGTTTTAAATGCTATTAGCCCCACCTTGAGTCTCGAGAGTTTGTCCCTGTTAGCTGGTCTCAGTCTTGCGTTAACGCGGTTGGCCGCCGTCTGGGCCCGATGTTGATAGGGTGTGTTGTATGCTTACTCTTCAACTTCCACTACTGTACGTTACGGAACTATTGCCGAGGTCGACAGCTTCGAGCTGGACGGACTTGATTCGGTCAAATGTCAGGTTCACGTTGCGAACGGTGTGATATGGAAATTGTAATGCGGTGAAAACAAGTGTCTTATCATTATCTTCAAATAGTAGGCCATACAGGTAAAATCTATTCAACGTGTGTCACGTAATTCTCACAGCTGAACGTTTTTAGCTGCATGCCTATGAAGGTATTTGAACGATCTGTTTCTCCCACATTAGAATCTCGATATTTTGTACTGTTCAAAACTTGGTTGAATTACCAAAACAATGATATTTTGCTAAATCAACCATCATGCACTCTTTGAATGTGAAATATTATGAGATTTATTCGATCCATTCAGGCTGTAGAGTCAGGGTTGGCAAGTAACTCCCCAGCCCAATAAAACCCAGTTGGGGTTTTTTTGGGTTGCCCCTAAAAAAAAATTAACTACGTTCTATCAGATTTATCGGTTCAATGCTACATTTTAAACTTGGCTTTAATAAAAGTTGGCTGCTAATTGCGTATATCTAAACATCATTTGTTTGTTTGTCTGGATAATACCACCTAATTATACAATTCACTATGTCGACACTTTTTCTAATTCAATTCAACACCGGTATCTTTTACCACGTAGGTCCTACATAATTATAATATGTAATTGATCAAATTTTCCATTTCTCTTTTCATCATTGGGCCTAAAGTATTGATTTTGTTGCCATTCATAAGTTTATCCCAGATCTAAATAAGAACTAACATAAGAATTTGTAAAATTGGGTTTAACGACGCTTAAGAATTTGTATTTGTTTGTCGCATTGTGTATAACAATTTTTCAAAAATTATTTCAACCCCAAGATAGCCAATGAAATGTGTGTGGGCTTTTGTTCCAAGTAGTTGTGAAGTGTAGTAACGTGTTTGTTCCGCCAGCAGGCCACGAACCCGTACCTGACGGGCATGCCGCAGGTGGGCAGCACGTTCAGCCCGTACTTCACGCCCGGCCACGTGATGCCCGCCATCCTGGGCCCCGACCCGTCGTCCGTGGGCTCCCCGCTCAGCGTCGTGCCGCAGACCATCGTCACGCAGCAGAAGATGCCGCGCTCAGACAGGCTCGAGGTAGGCTCAACGCACGGCTGGCGGCGGCGGGGAAACTAGGCGGGACGAACTTGTGCGGGACAAAACTATGCGGAAGAACTGTTTGATATTTCCGTTGCCGTAACTTGATGTTGAAATCGTAGCTTTGGTTTAATTCTAACGATCTGACAGATTATATTCAAACACTTCTTTCGAATACGTTTTTTCGAACATCTTGTTTTCGAAAGTAAAAAACCGACAAACACTTTTTTCCGACACTTTTTTTTTGATCAATTTTATTTTTGGACATTTTTTGTCAAACACTTTTTTGAAACGCTGACAAATGTGTCAACCAACAACACACAAACACACAGATTTGCTTTAATTTGGCCGAGCTTGTAGCTGGGCGCTAGCCACATGTGTGTGATCACGAGATAGACATGCATCATACAGAAATGAAATGTTCCGTCAAGGACAACCTAATTGTTCCAAGCTCACATTTGTTCATACTGCGTTTTATATGTGATTTTTTTTACTGATTTTTTATTTTATTTTTTAATTTTTCACTTTCAGGTCATTTTTAGGTCTGTGTTTTATTTTGGTTGGCTACCACTGCCATATGTTGAGTTTTATGAATATTTTAATTTATCTTTTTTTCAGTATGTTTGTGGAGGAAGATTTTTCTATTTTTACTAATTTTATATGATTTTTAATCGTTTTTTTCTATAGCCTGCCTGCTCATACCATTCTTTTCATTGATTTATCACATCTATTTGTATATAATTTCTCGTGATTCTTAGACTTACCGCTTGTTTTACTTCTAGTAGGACGTGCATTGCTCGGAAGTGGTGTTCTCCATCACAAACGTGCCTAACAATTAATTCAGTGTTATTAATGTTACTACACGTTGTAAACAGGCTGAAGCAGATCCATTTCCTACTTACTTTTATTTTATCATTTCATCACATTATTCTAATTTGCAGCCACGCATTTAAAGTTCTTGATCAGTTGCATGACAGCCCAGCCAAACGTGGATACCATTTTTCTTCTAACTTATATTTTTACTCGTCTATTTCTGTTTGTTTTATTACATATCATTTTGTGTAGAAACATTTCTTTCAGATACTAATTGTGTGCTATGGAAAACTTGGACTAGAAACATTTCTTCAAATAATACTGATTGTCTGATTGGCCTAGCCAAGTAAGCTGGAGTATCAGTCTCACACTCGATC
Organism: Brachyptera putata; assembly: GCA_907164805.1. NCBI lineage: Eukaryota > Metazoa > Arthropoda > Insecta > Plecoptera > Taeniopterygidae > Brachyptera > Brachyptera putata. Next base: position 489,814 of record OU015464.1, read on the forward strand.
TAACACTTAGCGTACCTCTGTAACGTAACACGTAGTCTCGTCCGTGCTAGGCAGCCGGCGGTGGCGCTAGGCCGCTGCCGGCGCATGGGGCGGCCGCCTGTCTGGGAGGTGTGAGGCAGAAGCCATTAGTTAGTCACTTCCCATTATCTACTCAATGTAGTTTCTTCACTCTTCTATCAATGCTATCTTTCACTGGGTTTTGGCAATTTGCACTTGTCTGCTTACCCTTGTCCAAATAATACTGACCTTTGGTGTAGCTGTATATGTTCGTCTTATAGTTATATTTATATTCATTTATATAAATAAATATATATTTATATATATTAATATATTAATATATGTTAGTAAATATATTTATTTATGTATGTGAATATATGTTTGTAAAACGCAAACCCCACTTCGCCTTATGCTAGTAGAATGTTCTATCCTCAAAACTAATTAGAAAGTTTACCTTCCTGACCCAACTACACACCGAGGCACTCAACGCTTGTCTAATCGTAACAAATCACAGGAAATGTTGACATGTAACAATAACGCGTGTACCTAATCCACTACGTAACGACACTACTCGAATGTTGCATAACTCTAAAACATATAACCGCAGTTTTTTAACAGTTTTTTTTTGCTGTGGAAGTTGTGAAAGAACTTTCACGTTGTCTGCAGACTCGGCCACGGTATAGTATCGTTGCCAGTCAGTTTTTGTGCGTAGATTACTCGTCGAAAGTTACCGCAATCCAAAGGCGGGTAACTTTCCGTGGCCTAGAACAGTATCTTGAAGAGCTCTGCATAGTCAATGCAACTCGTGACTTTATGGGGGAAATGCTGTTTCGGTCTCAAGTCCACCCGTTGTTGTTGTATTCATTGCCCTAGTAGTGAATCCTTGTAACAAGAGTATGTCTGTGTTACTGTAAATGCCTCCTTCGGTCCACTCAGAACATAAGATCTGGTTCAAACACTCGAAGTCAACCGACTGGCAAGGATACTGCGTGGTATTGCACGTACACGCCTGCTGGCCAAACGCTAATATTATTATCAGCGAGGCCACAGGTTTTTAACATTTACATTTGGAAGACCAATGCAAATGGTCAATGTTTTTTTTTTTTGTGGAAGTAAATGAATTCTTGAATTTTTATGTGATGAAAAAAATTACCACAAAAAAATTAGTCGATAATTGAGCTATTTTTATATATTTCTACAACTGCCAAACCTGGGATAGCTGAAGGAACAGAAGTAGAGAATATAAACAAGGGTTCCCACTTACGTGGAATAACTGGAAACCACAAGCCTCAGTTCCTTTAGACTCTAGATCAGTACTTTCCATGCTAAGAGCGCATAGGAGTCGACTTAGCAAAATATCAGTTTTTTGGTGATCAGATTTGATCGGTAAAAGAGTCAAAATTCTTATATGGGGACAACACAGTTATTTTCAATACCGTCAAGATAGTAAAAGTTAAAACTATCCAACTTCTATTGCATAATTGTCACAGCCAGACAGACAGAAAACAAATTTTTGTCTGTACCTGTGAAAATGTTAGAATCCAATATTACTAATCTCATTTCACATCGTCCTGAAGGTATTGGAACTATCCGTGTTTCTCCCGCGTTAGAATTAGGGATAACTTCGGTTCCAACAAATCAGAACCGGATAACCGATCTACAGAACTGGTTCAGAACCGATTCTCCGACATTTTTTGGTCGAAAATGAGAGTAAACTTTCATCTAGACGCATTCTTACATTGGCGCGAGTTTATTTCTTGTTTTCAGTCGTCATCATATCATTTGGTCATGTTCGGCAAATTCCGTGTATCCGTCACTTATAAAATGCTCATGTCTTTCTCCTTCACATTCTGGGTTATAAACTGCGCATAGAGGAGGAAAGACAAATAAATCATGCACGCGTGTACTAGTATAAAATATCTATAGAATTTATATTGCAACAACACACTTAAAAATCATCTATTAATTAAACATAATAACTCAAATCAACATGATGAATAAATTTAAAAAATCATCACAGAAGGAACTGCTCCTCTATTTGGGAACCGATTGAGCCTGGAACCGAAGTTATCCCTAGTTGGAATGTTGGTCCCGTTGCTCGGTGTCAGGAAGAGGCTGGCGTTGCTTGATCCGTCTCTGCTATAGGTGTGTCGAGAGTGGCAGCGGGGCGCGTGCAAACGCGTGGAAACTGAGTGCCGCTTTGCTCATCCCCCCTCCGACGCCGTGACGGCTAACGAGGACGGCACCGTCACGGTCTGCATGGACGCGGTGAAGGGCCGATGTAACCGCGACCCCTGCCGCTATTTCCACCCCCCTCTGCACCTCCAAGCCCATATCAAGGCCGCACAGTCAAGGGCCAGCCCGGTAGGCATTTCACGCCATCTTCTGCTACCAACCAAACCTTTCACTTTACCTTGACTCGATTCACAAGTAGAATGCTGTTTTTGTTGATTTCTCATTTCTTTTGTGGTTGGCTATTTTTCCTTCTTATTGTTGAGTTTGCGATCGGGGTAGGAACTCAACCGCGGCTCGGGTATTGTTGCGACGTAACGTCGACTGAAATTCTTTCCCGTCGCTATTCTTTTGTATCGTTCCGTGATATCGACGAATCTCTTTCCTTCTTCTACTTTGCTTTTCATTTCACGTTTACGGGCGTGATAGTTTCGTCGTTTGAATGCTCGCGTGTGAGAATAAAATCGATACCAGAACGATACCATTCTCGTATCGTCGATCAACAAACGACGTCACTAAGAGCCGATGCCGTTCACTTCCTACCCGTTGCAAACTCAAAGCCTCTATGTACTAGCTCTTGTAGTTTCTTCCTTGTCTGACTCATTCTTTCTTCCAGCTAACAACTGGTCTTGAATACACGATCAGTGTGCATCAGTACTGTTTACTTTGAGCTCCCTCAGCCGTCCCATCTCCCTCCCTCGTGCACCCGTCTATCTCTCGCTCTACTTCTAGCTATCTCTCTGTCTTTCTCTCTTAGCCACTAGACTTGATGTTCTGTAGATACTGAATGCTAATGCCACCCTCTTTAGAGACCCGTGATTGGCCAGACACGCACACACACAGACACAGGACACACGAACACACACGTAGCTGCGTAGGGAACACGTCACACACTTGACCGGCTGTAGGTGGACCGAGCGACCGCGACCTTGGTGCACTTGTCTGTTTCATGCATTCTCTTTCAGGATTGTTTGCGGCGGTATCAGTGGGTACGAAGTACTGGTACGCTGTGTTTGTGTTTGCCGCCAGAAGTCGCATCAAACACAAATAGTCATATCTTTTGCATCATATTTAGACATGCCGATTCAAGAATATAGCGAAAAAATGAAAATTGTCAGATCCCGGGTTGAATTAACTTTAATTGACTGCAAACAACAGTGTTGAGTATAACTGATTATCCCCTTACTGAGTCAGATTCATCTTCTACATTCATTTAGTCCAATAATGATCAGAATATACTGACAGTATTTTTAAAATCTACCCGTACATCAGGCCTATACACTCCAAGGTGCCAGTACCCGAAATTTATTTACTTTCAAATGACCGAATCGGCTAGGTTTTAACAATTAATACGTTTTCTTATTTCAGTTCTAGTCGTTGGTTGATGCTATGATTGATTTTGTTTTAAGATAAGCCAGTTGTCAAGTACAGTATCTTGGTGAACAGCGTAGACTAGTGAAGCAATGTAACGATCCACTTGTTCCAGTCCTGGACTTCCTCTCAATTAGTCCTCCCTACACGCAGTATCATACTAGACTTCAAATATTATACTATTGTTACATATATATATATATATATATATATATATATATATATATATATATATATATATATATTTATATATATATTATCATAATTATTATGGGCGTGCGAGCACTCAAATTTCGAGTTCGAGCTCAAATTCAGGTGAACTCGAAAATGTCGAGTTCCAAAAGAAAATGACCTCTTGAAGTGGAACTTGACTTGTTAAATTGTCGAACTGGCACACCCCTAATAGTTATTATCTATCTGTTGAATGCTTGCGTGCTGAACAGTTGGAAACAGAGCTTTGGTTGTCGATGATTGTCGTTGTTGTCATTGTTGTCTCCTTGCCTTCCAGGTGTGCATGCTGCTACTATTGTATACTCTGCTGTAGGTAGCGGGCCACGGCAATGTGACCAGCCACTCGTCGCCCCATTCCCGTCTCCAGCGTGAGAGCACACTTCCCTCGGATACATTCATGTCGTTCGTGTTCAATACAAATCTCAAGTCTGAAGATCAACTTGATTTCAATCTCGATAGCAACTTGGTTTATTATTATCAATATTGAATATCAGTATTTAATAGTAAAGCCTTGAATGATGTTGATGGAACCTGTTGAGCGTAGTTAGTAGCAACAGGTTGAAGGATGAAGGATGAGTGTGCTCCCACGTTGCCTACCCCAGCCAGTTCTATTTCAGTACCGTCAAAGAGCTGCATGTTCCACACTTCTTCTAAACTGTTCCGACGTATGTCACCCGAAAGCCACACGTCTCTTCTCCCCTTTGGCGGAGGCAGCCTACCTGCCCGCACTCTTTACCCTCAGCGTGCTGCCATTACGCACGCTGACGTTTTATTATCATTATTATTATTATTATTACCGTCATTAGAAACATGTAAACATGGCTGTTATTGATTCTTCTTGAGAAGTAACACGGTGGTGCATCAAACGTTGTGTCCGCAATAACGTTCTTAGGTACGGGGAAAACCGTTATATAACGTACAATTATACAGAAACAGAAACACCGCGATTGTGTTCACCGGCTCCTTCCACTCCTGCCTCGAGCTCGTTGGCTCTCTACTCTCCCAAGTCCCCAACTAACTTCACCCTTTGGGGGGGGGGGGAAATAGCATCTGTAACGCTTCCATTCCACGGATTGCGTTCTGTAGCTCTTTGTCTCGTTTTCAACAACGTGATCGTACAATATCAAATAAAGAAATGTTAGAAAAACGTGGATTTTAGATATCATTGCTTTTAAAGCTATCGCCATTTTTACATGTCTCTAATCATTATCGTCATCTTTATCAACTTTGATTCAATTTACTGATTGCCTTTTCTAAAATATTTTTTCATTTTTTTCTGATTTGTTGTGCTCATTTTCTACCCATTCGGGCCTTCCCGATGCTTGGCTGCTTGTCTGCCTGCTACTAATAGACCGTCCAAGTGGCTGCCGTTGGCGGAGTGGAGGTGGGGAAGAAGCGTGGCCGTGACCCTAGTGATGACATACTACTGGTACCATAATGCTTTGCATGTCACTTTACACCCCTCCCCCCCCCTCCCCCTCCCTCCGAGCGTAACGCGCGGTCACATGACACTACACACACACACGGACACGTGGATATTAGGGTTGCCGTCCGATAGACTAACGCTAGCGAACATTTACATTGTTACTGAAACTAATCAAGATTAGAAGGGATGAAAGTGTTGATCATGTACAGCTACCTCCATGTACATAGCCTTGATTGGAGTGAAATGATTTTGTATTAAGTTTCAATGTTAGTTAAAAAAAGGGGTAGTTTACTAGTAACTTGCGGGAATAGCGACAATTCAATGATAGCGTGAACCGAAGCCAACTGACTCAGGGTAGTAGTACTATGACATTTTTTGGGGGGGGGGGGAGGGTAATTTTACTAATTTTGAGTAATTATATACATTCATTTAGTTGAGTTCACGTTATTCTTCATCCAGCTATATTTTTCAATCGATGTTGGCCATTGTTTCGTTATCGAATCGAAATCTCAAAATTCCGAAACGATTGAAAATATCGCAATCGAATGGCAACCAAAATATATCTAATATTTCTGTTAGGTACTTCAACAATCCTATCTCCATGTTAATTAGCCCAGGTCTAATCACTGAAAACATCGTGAAGACACGTTCTCTCCAATCTGCTTCCGTATCTGTTTCAAATCTATTCCGCTGTATTGTATGACGATTAATATCTTCTTGTAGTATCTTTTCTTTTTCTTTTTAATTTTTTTATCATTTGAGTGAAGGATTGATATTTTGCTTCAGTGTCATGTGATGGTGCTTTATGCTCGTTTAATTAGTAGCCTATGTATTTTGCACAGTAAATTTGTTGAGCTTTGTATATTTTACCGAGTATACAAAAGCCATGTCCCCGGAGAAGTTTGTTGTAAGCGGGGGCCGCGAGTTGATGGCATGTTGTGCGGAGGCTGCATTGCTGATGTGCTTACTTTCTGTTGCGACGCGACGAACCATCGTGCGCTTGTTCCATGTTTCCAAGTGTTCCAACGGCATGGACAATATACTCGTTCTGTTTCTTGCTTTTCACACAGCAACCAACCCCTTGCCACAACATTCTCTCATCTTGCAACTTCTGACTCTCTTGAAACTCCTTCCAAACACCCTGTTAACTACTAGCCTGTAGCGTAGACATTTATCTCTCCCGTCTTTTATTTCATTACACGACCAAGTGAGTCGATCAAACCAGGTTCTGTGAGTCGAGACAGTTGAATAAGACGCATGCTACTAAGCCTCTTGAAGTTAATCATATTGCTAGCATCAAATGATAGCTGTACAAAAAGCCTACGGTGATGGATTTGAATTTGTTGGATTCCTTGAGGTTGTCCCCGATTGGCTTGTGCACAGTAGGCTTGGCAACCCTTCAGCTGCGGTATTCTCTTTCACATGATTGTTGTTCTCCAATGTTGTTTAGTTGTCACGGTAAACGCTCGTTACAGTTCGGTCTGCTTCCAGACTAGCCGTACAGAGAGTGCGGACGGTACTTTAACAACGGTCACAACGAAGAAATCTTACAAATCCAAATCGTCACCGATGAATTCAAGGACGTCTTCCCACTTTGGCAAGAAAGACGCAACTATTTGCCTCTAAGTGAATCAGAGTAGGAGAGCGTTAGGTTAGCATGACGGCTAGAGCCACTCACGACGTGTCGGCTAACTGACCTGTCTTTCTGTTACAGATGGATATGAAGTCCGTCGGATCGTTCTACTATGAAAGCTTTGTAAGTTCAGTTTGTATTTGTCAAACGTGTCCGGTTCTTGCAGTAACGCATTTAATCAATGAACTTTGAATGCAAGAATTCGAATGTTTTGCTTTATTCAACGGTGCTTTTGGAGTTTATCCGTTCATGGTGGGAAACATGTCCTATCGAATATAAATAAAACGAGAGCATTGTATATTAGAAGAATACATTCTAAAGTAAATAGAGAACGTGAGAACGGGTATAGCAAGTCATCATTTTGAACAATAGTAAAAATAGTAACCTCAATGTTCCTCTAGTATATAGTGAGTGAGATTTGTTCATCAAATGAAGCTTGATTGTAGTTGCGAATTGAGTCGTACCGGTACTCATGAAGGAAGACGGAAGAATTTCACACAAGTTGGTGTAAAATAACAGTTGAAATGGTAATAGTAGTAGTGGTAAAGAAGTCCACTCTCACGAGTAGCTGTCAGACTCGTTTGAGCTCGGAACGGCTGTGAGGCGATAAGCATCGTGTTGGTACCACCGGTAGTATTAAACGCATAATTCAAGTGATGTAGTGTACCATGCTTGGTAGTGGTGTAGGCCTAGTCATCAGTAGGGATACCTTCAATCATGTGGGAATGATCTTCATGGCAAAACAATAAGGAAAACTTATACAAAATGTATCGTTGCCTATCGCTACGTGCTGGCTTGAAGTAGGGTTGCCGTTTCGTATGAAAATTGTACATATTTTCAATACTTTAATACTGTATTAAACAGTGATCAAAATATAGAAAAAAATGCAGTCTTCAATTTGAAACGATCTTTAATCGGAAGGATGCGAGATTAGAAGTCCTTGTGTCATTGACATGTGTGTGGAGGCACCTGGGTTTGCAACTTCGTTTAACAACAATACAAATAATTATTTCTTCAAACACTTCATAAGAGTCTCACACTGACAGGAACAAGAAACAGCAAAAGTATTATTCTATCAATGTTAGGATTGTTGTGATATTTAGGTTATGATTATTTACAATTTCACCAATCAATTCCAATCTTTGTTTCGATCTGAAATTGACCGAATATGCCATTTTGATTTTGAATGAAGTCGTAAAATATGGAGTGTATGTAAAGGAAAGCCAATGTGTTGTTGTTTGTTGGCAGGCCTTCCCCGGGATGGTCCCGTACAAACGCCCCGCTACCGACAAGTCCGGCATGCCCGTGTACCAACCTAACGCGACCACGTATCAGCAGCTGATGCAGCTGCAGCAGCCATATGTCCCAGTGTCATGTGAGTACACGTCCCCCTCTGTCCCCCCGCCCGCCCCCTCCTCCTCCCTCGCCTCCAGCACCTCCAGCGAGCCCCTGGTCACTGACCTGCTCGACGAAGAGACCGAGCCGCGTAAGAACGTGTCTCCGACCCCTCCGGACCCCGCAGCCATCGCCAAGGAGGTGGCGCAACAGAGCTATGCCAAGGCTCTGCGCCAGGCGGCCATCAATCCCATGATGGCTCTCAATTATACCGGGGTGGCGCTGAATAAGCAGACCATGACCATGCCTCCCCCGCAGCGTTACACCAACCTGTCGATGGCCCCCACTCACTTCCCCCCGCCCAACCTGTACGCGTACAACCGAGCCCCGCCCCCCACCCTGGTGTCCCCGTACCAGTTCCTGCGTCCCCCCTTCATGCACCCTCAATACATGGTCGCCTCGCAGCCCCCCAGCGGGCCCCTCGTCAATAACGCACTGCTCAATACCATGGTGGCCGCCCAGTACAACCCCCTCGCAAACAACAACAACAACATTATCACCAGTGTCTCGTTACAGCCATACAAAAAGATGAAAACCACCTAAATCACACAGACGGGCGTTTCTTTCTCGTCACTTGCGTAGGTCTAGTATTTTCTAGTCAAAATTGTTTGTCGAAATTGGCGCAGTATTGGCAAAATGTAGAGATATCAAATTGGAAGGAAAATGGTACAAGTTGAAAGTAGTTATTTTTGAAGTGTGCTTTCCTCGGACCAAGGCGCCGTGGTGTAAAGAGTAACGGAGCTGTGATATTAGAACATGTATAAGGGTTCCCTCACGCCAGTTAGTTCCTTTACCACTACATGATACCTTTACGTACGCGTACGTAGCCCGGAGAGGAGGCAGACGTGTTCCTACTCGTTGAACATGCATGCAAGAGTATAAAACTACACATGATGAGATAATAATGTAGGCAGTAGAAATAAGTACGTAGCATGGTAGATTCCTATCTCTAAAAATATTGTATACCTACTTTCTAAGCTATCTATCACTTTAGTAGTTTGTAGATGATGAAATCCTCGTTTCTTGGTTGAACCCGAGAGGACGTTAGTGGGTATTCTGCCACGATACGTATTGCTGTTTGTTAAATGGTACACTTTGTCCTCGGGGTTATTCATCTCCAGTGTTTTTATTTGCCAGACAAAATGGCTACCATGTGTTTACTTATTCATTTAATTGTTATATTAAATTAGTAAGTAAGTCTCATTTATTCAGTTATTTTTAGTCAGTCTTATCGATATATAGTTTGTTACCATACGTAGAAAGCTTGTGATAATTGCAATTTACTATTTCGAGTACTGTTTGTGCTTTTAATTGGCAGATCTAAAGTCAAATGACTGAACCGTACAGCACTCGCAAGTGATTGCAAGTATAGAACATTTGACATCCATCTCACCATGTTGCTTTCTGTGTATTGTTTCTATTAGTAGCCAGTTGCCACTGTTTTCAAGAATGCATACAGTCTATGTTTTTAAGTGTTCCTATGTTAGCCAAAAGAGTAGAGTTTATTATGGGAACTGAATGTTCTGCGGTCTCAAAGACCTTGTTTTAGATTATGATTACATTTTAAATGATAAATCCTAGTTATTTTATTGAAATATGAATTCATTATTAATACATTAAATATATGAGTCACTCTTTATATTTTAATGAGATATAAAATACTATTCCATTAGTGAGTAGGTTATTAATTAATAATTATTAGACACATAATAAATGCATTTTTTGTGTAAGTCTATTATATATATACATGTATTTATAACAATATATATATAAATATATATATATTTATATAAATATGAAACTATAACTATAACTGTTGAGTGAAGAATATGTATTATGTTGAATACAAAGGGCGATAAGAGCCCGATCCACCACAAACCGGTGACTAGAGTTTCTTGTTAGTCAGTCAACTCAGAACTCAGAAGTGTGTGCTGGGCAATTGCATCAAATGCTTTGTGCAGGCAGGCCATCATTGAATGAAGAAAGTGCCTTCTGTTACTGTCCTGTACTGATTTTAGAGGATTTGGGTTTTAACTTTTAATTACAACATTCTGGCTGCCTTGTCACGCTTATTTGCCATGGCCAACACCGAGTTATGACTGTATATTCCATACAATTCATTGTGTATTGTATTGTCTAATCCTGCTGATCTTTGTACAACAATCACCAGCTAGTATTTGTAATAATAATGCTTGGAAATGCATGATTATTTGTTTTATTAATGCTTCTTTTTTCATTCTTCTCTCCTTCCAAACATCCTGCAGCCAATTAGTTTTAAAACGTACCGAGTACAGTATTATTAATGTGTCCCATTTCTGTATTTTATTTCCAAACGTTCCTCACCTGACTAACTGCCTCTCCCACGTAGGTCCACTGTCCCGTACTGACGTCCCTGAGCCCTATGTCTATGTAGGATCACAGGATGCTTACTCCTAGGTGTGAGGAAGTACAGACTAGCGGCGGAGGTGTCTCTCAGGGCCTGAAGGGGCGGTGGGCTTCTGCTTGTACAGTAGTGGTATCAATGCCAGCTCTGATTGACAACCAATGCTTAATTCTAAGTTCTGGAAGTGGTTCTGAAACAATAACCAGGTTACTACGTACACTCTGCTTCATTACATGCTTATCGTTCACCTCACACTTGATGCGTGTTTATTTAGTTGCCTTACCGTAGACCGGTAACGTCTTCCGTTCGGCAGGTGACGTGCTTTACAGCTGACTGAAGGTGTGTGACTTGATTAGGAGCAAGGAATTCAACGGGACTCTTTTCTGTTCTGTTGAATTACTTGTCGTACAATATAGACCTACACGTGCAGTATTAACTGCAATTTACGACTGTTTTGCTGTCACTAATGTATCAAGAATAATACGACACGTTGATTACTGCTGTTGAAATTTAGATATCTATTACTTTTAATCGTATTATTCACTTTCTTAATCCACAATGTGCAGCACCATCTTAGATGATACTTTCTGTCCACATCTTAAGACTTTCTGATCTCTGTGCGTCGTCTTTTGCGCCAGGTCTCGGCATAAGTCAGTAATAGTCTGTGATCTGTTTTATTAGCGTGTGACGTCTTTTGGCACGTTCTTGTGAGTGTGTATTGGATAGAAGAATCGTGCCTAACACTTAGAAGCTGTCTATCGTAGTAATAAATACTGTATATCACAATTCTAGATCTACCTTTCAAAAGTCTGACAACAACGCATGATCAATGTGCCATAGTAGCGTATTATTGAGTCATAATTACTATTGGACGTAACTAATTTTTAATATTTACTAATAAATACCAAAATTTAATAGAAAATAACTGGACAGGTTTGTGAAAAATTGTCTTACATTGTATGAAGAATGGTTCTGTTATTCTCATTTATTTAGCATGAAATTTATTTTAATATAATTTAATTTATTTTTCTGCTATATTCTCTTTTTTCATGCTTTCTTTCACTATGGCTGAATAATGAAATCCTCCGCACTTTGTCCCGCTCCCGTCCCGCCCCCCTCCTCGTGACTTGTGCCTGCGCCTGTGTGTGGTGGTGTTGGGGAACGCTTGCCCTACGCCCCCGCGTGCACGCTTACCGGCGCATGACGGAACAGCAGCCGTAGGCGCAGCAAACGCGCACTATGTCATCTATACAGATGAACACGGACAGGTAGATAACAAGTGTGCTTTTTTATTTTAAACATTATTTTTTGTTGGGTTGTTTGAATCTCTACCCCATGGAACGTCGTCACTCTGAATGTCTGTTCTCATGTATGATTTAATGTATTTATTGAATCTCTACCCTGCGCAAAGTCTGTTCCAAGGAGACTTCACTTGCTGTTATATATTCAAAAACAATTCCTGGAAGTCTGTTCTATGGAAAGTCGTCACCAATAATACTCCATTATATATTAAATAGAGTATTATTGGTGACGACTTTCCATAGAACAGACTTCCAGGAATTGTTTTCAAATATATAACAGCAGGTGAAGAGTCTCCATGGAACAGACTTCCCGCGGGGTAGAGATTCAATAAATACATTCAATCATCTATGAGAACAGATATTCAGAGTGACGACTTTCCATGGGGTAGAGATTCAGCTATCCCTTGTTGTTTCACAATAACTTTAATTGTTTCGTACATTTCGTTCAAGGTTAATGGTGGCAGGAATCGAAATTGATTTGCTTGTATTATTTCTGTATTGTGTTGCATTTAATTCCGACACAAATGCTTGAAATTGAAGTACTAACTGCGTTGTGACGTAACCGCCCGTAACTGAAGTTCGCAGCGTCTTGTCTCGACTAACGGTAACCCTTGCTACTGATCACACGGAACTCAATCGTTGTAAATACATCGAGGCTTGTTTTTTGGTTCAATGGAATTAATACATTTTTTCCACCATTAATCTCAATTAAAGATTGTGAATTCTTATTGAACTTCTAAACTCTAAGCTGACACATTTCACTTCACTAGTTTTTCTCAATTAGTAGACTTACGATTGATAAACGTGGCTATTTATAGAAATTCTGCCAAGGATAGCAATGATTCAACAATAGTTACTTGAATCGTGGATCATATCCATGAAAAAATTATATATGCATACAGCATATATATATATATATATATATATATATATATATATATATATATATATATATATATATATATATATATATATATATATATATTTGTGCATCCAATTATTTTGGCTTGTACACGTCCTAGGCACATGAATGCACCGCATGCACTGTACAATTTGAAACGTTGACTAGTGTATTGATAACGCCCGCAGTGTGCCTGTTAGTGCATGCGACTGGCGTACGTGTAGCTACAGACTGTCAAGTGAATACGTGCTATTGGAGAGTCAGGGGTGGACAGTTGTGCGTGCGACGTGTGCTAACTGTGTGCTTGTGTTGCAGTTACTGGACACCCTCCCGGTGTGCCAAGATTTTAACCGGCATCTCTGCGACCGGCCAGCTTGTAAGTTCGTACATCTTCAGGAAGGTATGTATAGCAGCGCCGTGCGGTGGTGTACTTGGGTACTACGTAGGCACGATACAAATTTATACGAGGATTTTCTCAAATTCAGTGGATTTATGAGGATTACTTATTGAATTCTGTTTTATTGAATGTAAATTCATCCTTTTTTCCTTTTTTGTGAACTCATTTTTAACATCATTGTAAAAGTTAGAATGTTGTTCTGAAAGGACATTAAGCCGTGTGATTAGGCCTGGCCTAAGACAGCTCTACGAGCCATGTTATTGTACCCTACGTAGAACAAGCCATGCCATCGCATACCTGGCCTACCTTTTCACGACGTCTCCCCCACCTGACAAGTCTACGCTAGAAGGGTAAATCTGCGCGTGTGATCCACTCCTTCGCTTGTCTTTACGGCATACCCCACAGGAAATCCACCGTTTCCCACCGCGAGGCCTATGTCCAATTATCGGGTTTTCTCGGTCCCATGAAAAACGACAGATTGACAGTACTGACTTGTATCCTACCCACACTGCATTTGGTCACAACGTTTTGTAGTAGATATTTTATACCGTGAATTATTGTTTATATTTGTAACCCAAATGATAATTTATTACTTCTTGATTGATCTAATGATGAAAGAAATGTTACCATCACAATATGTGTTGGAAAACAATACAAGTAAAGCTATGTACCAATTACAACAGTAATAAGTCGCTCACCGTGGCTCATTCAGCTGAGGTACTGCTTTAAAAACTCAAGTACCGTTGAGCGTGGGTTCGAGTCCTGCATAAGGCACGGGTTTTTGTAAACATCATTTCACTTATCACTTCATCGTTTCAATATCACCTGCTCATTTGTACCCCCGTATAACCTAGCTGTTGGTGGGGTCATTAAGCATGGAGTAGTATATTGTAAATCATGTGTATCCTCCAATCAGAGTGCGAGTTACACAATATGGTTGTTGTTGTGACGCGAGTGATTGTTGCTTGCAGGTCAGGTGGAGATCGTGGACATGAAGGTGACTGTCTGCCGGGACGCGGCGAAGGGGAAATGTGCGCGGCCTCTTTGTAAATACTACCACATCCCCATCCCGCTGCCCCCGGCCAACGAAATGTGTCAACTAGGAGAACCTCGGACATTCGGTCCACACTCGACAAATCACGTGCTCCGCCAACAAGTCTTCGGGATAAACACCTAGTTGTCACTTGTTTGGCCAAGATTATTCCCTATTCTCTACCAAGAGATTTTTTATTGTTTGAAAAACAAATTGAACATGTTTATTATACGGATTATAATATATAACTATTATGTCATAAAATGACAAAAATATATTGATCTATTATGTTAATTTTGTGTTATGTCAGTAGGGTATAGACTTGCATGAAGTACGGTGGGGCAAGTATCAAGCTCCTCACTATGGCCCAATGAAACGGCAGCAGGCAACTTACATCGAGAAGGATAGGAAGATTTTTATACTCATTGTCCTGGTTTCTTTTTGTAACATATATTAAGAAGCAAGGTCTTTTCAAGGGCGGTGGACAAAACTATTGTTTTGTATTGTTCCCTTATAGATTAATAGATAACCTACTCCTACATAGTTGTTAAAAATGTATCTTGTCTAATACACCAGGAAAGGCAAGATGTACAAGACAGGAGAGGTACAGGTGTAAGTGAGATTATGGGTGGGGATGTTACAGACTGAGTCACTATGTTTCAATTCATTCAGACAAAATCTTTATTTAAAAGTAAAGTTTATTAATGCGTAGAAGTAAACGATAGTAGTAGAAGAGAGTGGTATGGCTTGGCAGATCAATCTGCCTGCTAGCTACCTGTTTTCATAATATATTCTAAAAATAATTCATATAATACGTATAATTATGTAATGTGTGACTTTCAAGTTTTGGGCTGCTAGCAATTTGTGTTTTGACTCGATAGTATATTTTTTTTACACGAAAAATGAAGGCGAGAGATGTTCTGTGAATCGACTAAAGTACACTGCCACTTGAAGTATGTATTTTGAGATTGAGTTTCTGCCAAACCATATTCACAAACACGCAAAATCTTGATTGGTTCTAGTCAAATGAGTGATCGTTACTCAGTCTCTAACTGGTGTTCTGTCCGTAGAGGCTGTGACAAATGTATTTGGATGTTTCCCTTACAAACGTTAACGTACAGTGGACGTGCAAACTGGACCAAAAAGCCTCGCAAGAATCAAACAAATATCTGACAAAAGTGGTCTTCTTTGCACTCGACTTGAATTGTACTCCGTGATATATCTCAGACGAAAGAAGTGCCACATTTTTGTTTTAAATTGAAGTAAAATGTTCCTGAACAGCATATAAGAATCAAAGTTAGGTCAGAGCAGGCCGTTGCTACGTCGGGTTCCGTTGATTCACAGGAAAATTTCCTAACCTCAACAAGTTGGTATTAAAGGGCAAGGTGTATTGTGAACTGAATGTGATAACGATGTGAGGAGGGGTGACCAACACGTGTGGTGTTATGTATATATTGTAGAAATATCACGTGACAGTGAGTGAAGGTATGTGAGTTTTCAAAGTCGATGTTACTTTTATTCAAGAGTTAGTATTAATGATTATTGAACGTACATTAAGACCATGTTAAAGTGATGAATCTTCCCTTTAATACCAAGATTTAGAAGAGTGAGCTTCCAATATTGACTTGAGTCAAGGGTTGTAGGCAGCGCATTTATGGAGATATACAGCAGAGCAGGGTTTGCTTGTATTACTGCATGCAGGCTTCTAGTTACGTTACTGCATTACATAGGCTTCACTCGTATCCTGTGACAACTCCCCATCCTTGCTACGGCTTATTATTGGAATCAAATCACTTCCATTCTCGCAAACACACTTGGGAACATGCCAGCAGAAAGGCACCGATCTACGTCGGCGTAGTTTCCAACGTGAATGGAAGTGGTTCGTTGAGAGCGAAATATTTACCCACTTGCATTTTCCATTGCATGCGAACCTTGGTGTGAAACGGTAGCTTGTGCTTGTTGCTAACATCTGGTCATGTATTGAGTAAATTGCAATCATTTTGTTTGATCTATTGAGGTGAAGACATCCAAGTGACAGTAGCCTTGTCCATAGTGCATGCATGCTTATATAGTCTGATAACAACAACTGAGAGTTACTCATTTTATTCGTGTATGTATAGATCTCGTAGATATTCAGAATTACACTACCTATGCTAACAGTATAATCAGTATCAATGTGCTTGTAATCTCACTGGAAAATGAAAGAAAAGTTTCTCGTTGTATTGGTTATTTTTTTAAAAACGTATCTAGTAAAACTTCATTTTTATTTTTAGAAAATCCATGCCTTGTAATATATAGGCTAATAAATAAAATACATATATATTGGTATAAGTTGAGTAGGCCTAAATAAGGAAATATAAAGGTTTCTACAGTCTTCAGTTTCCAGTGGATTGAAATGTGGAGATCTTTTCAGAGAATTGGTCGAATCAGTTCCGTGTCTGGACCAGAGTGGAAAGATCTCCTCGCGTAATGACGCCTGTCATTCCGATTGTATATTATTCAAGCTTTTAGTTTCGAGACACGCGTGAAAAGAAAGACAATGCTTCTTCACCACTCATTTACTTATTAATATATATTTGATGCAGTTACATATATACAATTGTTTGAAAGTTTGCTTCATTCATAAATTACGGTAGTCATTGGCTTTGTGGCAGCCCTGCAAGCAGCTTTCTAGGTCTGCATATTAATTATTAGTTTCCGTCTTCCCAGCTTATCTTAGAACATCTTGTCGGTCGGGCAGTCAGCGGGCGCGTGTCGAGCAGCCCGTCGACTGCGACCCAGCATTAACCCCCCTTCCCCTCCCCCCCTTGACTAAGAGGCATGTTCCCCACTCTTTCACTTTATCTTGTAGGCTGGTACAGTACATATTGTATGTCTAGACTTTGATTCTAGTGGACTCAATTGAATCTATTTTTGAAGAACCAGATTAGTAGAGTCTTATAAACAACATGACAGGTGGTTCAGTATTTTTACTTTAACAATAATTTTGTGATATTTTATTATTGATTGATTGTTATATTTAAATTTTTAAGCTAGTTTTAAACGGTCATATTTCCATTAGTGATATTCGATTGTTGAAGAGAATCGACCGCTTTAGCGTGACGTTGGGTAGCTATCAATCGTGAATTGTGATGTGATCAACCCTGTAATCTAGCAGTTCCTCATCCAAAGGCAGTCTGACGGATTTCGAGAAGAATCTTACATTTATATATTGCTCTATATTTAATGAACATAACACTTGAGATGTTATTTCGGAAGAGTTTGAAGTATTCGTTTTCCATGACACATTAGCGCTGTTCTGCCGTCATCTCGTGTCCATTGCTCTCTAGTGTGGTCGACTGTGACGAAATCAGGTGGAAAATACAGATTCCATTATGATCATGTAAAAACTCGAAACTATTTCCATATATTTGAAAAAGTTTTATGGCAAATGTACATTGACCGTGTAAATCTAGCTTAAGCCTCACTGTAGCCAATATAATGTTAGGACTACCTTGTTATGTTATTGTTCAAATTTGCAATAGTATTGGCTTATTTGGGAGTTTGAGAAAAATCACCATTTGATCAAATGTTTTATTTTTGGAATAAGCAAAAGTGTCGTAATATAAAATAATATTATAATTAAAAAATCTCAGACAAAAAGTTGAGCATTTAAGTACTGTATCTGTTTTCTCCTTGTTCTTATTGTATCATATCTGAGATGATTGTGAGAATGCTGTAACGTCAGATGTGTGGATTACAGCATCTGTGAAGAGTGACGTGAGATCACGTATTGATTAATAATTATGTGAACCAAAAGTGACGATTTTTCTTGTTGCTGATAGTAGACCTAACTGTCAAATCTTTCATGGTATTTTCAACAAATACTACAGTATTCAAAATAATATTTGTTACCGTTACCAGTATAGTAGTTGTCGATCAAGAAGTTGGCAGTTTTGCTAGGCAGGCTACCTATGCAGTTTCACAAAGCCTTTAATAAAACTTGGGTACGTTTTTCTATGTGGGGAAATAAGTCAAAATGAACATCATTAGCACTGTTGAAATGCTAATGTTTTAGTGCTCTCTGTTTGGAGTGTTATGTAACACTGTGTTAGTGTCAGAACTAATCATTTCCATGGATTGTCCCGTAGTTTTATAGGAAATCCTGCCGAGATGAAATGGGTTTTCTTTATAGTGTGATCGGAAGCCACACGAGCTCAGGATATTGCCGTCGGTCGCGGCAGCTAACACTCCGCTTCAGAAGATGAAGTCTAGTCGTGCGTGGGTTCGAATCCTGCATAGGTTATTGTGTACACCTGTCATCTGCTCATTCGTACCACCAAATAACCTGCTGGTGGGGGCGATAAACCCACAAACGTCAATCAAAATGTACATTACCGTACTTTGTTCAAATAACACCAATCCACAACCATTTATCTCTACTAGTGCAAGGTCAAAGTAGTAAAAGTAATCTTGAAAATTATACACAAGTAACAATTACTCATTCATTTTATTGCTGTTCTTTAATTTATCTTATGCTTTGTGAATGAATATAGAATATAACTTGAATGTATGAACAAGTTGGTAGTAATAGCTCTAGAGAGAATATCTTGATCATGTTCCAAGGCATTGCAGACATTTAAAGTAAAGATAATTTTATTACAAAATAAAATTGGACCTAGTAGAAGATTCTGCACTATAAACTCAGTATTTGAAGTCAACATATTGTCAAGAAGAAATTATGATTTTCTAATTTCTATTCAAATTTTGTTGAATACACTTGTAACCGATTGACGTTGAATTTTCTTGACGTACTTCCGTTTCCGATCTGCGCTATTTATACAAGAGTAAACTCTTGCCTGCGGTCTGTCTGGAGAATGACAAGGTAAGCAACAAGCCGCGAACATCTGATCGAGACGAACAACATACGAAGACCTGTCCGCAGCTCTCGAGCGTCTGTCTGCAGTGTTTGGAAGCTCGAATCAATTTCAGGCTAAACCATGGTATGAAGTGCATTCATTTCGATGTCATATTCAAGTCTTTAAAAGATACGCTTTATCAATCAGTGGGGAAAGTAACTTGCATGCTTCTGCTCAAAACAGTGACTTTACCTGTTCGTTCTGTGGTGGTAACAGATTATTATTCCTATAAAATAATTGTCAGTCTTATTTTCCTAAACGCGGATGGAATTGGTCGCGCCATAGAATTAAAAACTACCCCATTCTATGGTTGCGCCATTGAGTTTGTAGTTACGTAGTTATTATAAAGTCAATGGTTGCGCTCACAAAAACGTGTTCTAAATGGTCTCGTTACATCCTTCAAAACTTGAGCAAAACGATAATAATAAGTCGTGTTGTACCATATCAAATGCTTTGGAGTAATCATAAAATATTCCACATGCCATCTTTTTATCATTCAAAGTTTTATGTAGATGATGTACAAAATTAACAATGGCCGTAGTGGTGGATCGGTTTTGTCTAAAACCATGTTGACAGTTATTAAGTAGAGAATAATTTTCGGCATAACTTACCAGGCGTGAACAAAAAGCTTTTTCAAATTTTTGGAGAAAACAGATAACAGCGCAATTGGCCGGTAGCTGTATTCCAGATTCTGATTCCCTTTCTTAAATAGGGGTGTTATTATAGACATTTTGAGTCGATGAAACGAGACTGACATTTCACGCACGAAAATAGTTAGTGAATAGCAATACTGGCTTTCATCTCATTTCACCGTGAGACGGTCTCATCTCACTCTCACAGAAGTTAGCAAATAGGGGTCCAAAGAGGCCTATCTCATATGTGGGAAATGGAAAATCTCAGAAATATGTATCCCTCCAGAAAGGCCTAACTGATATTTCTTTACCTTCCAGATGGGCTATGTTACAAAATATTTGATTAAATCTTTTTATAATAAATGACCCAACTTAATACTCATATAAACAAACTATTTTTTCAACAAATTCTGAAACCAATATATAAGGCAAATCTTGGAAAATAATTAAAATGTTTCTCCTGAACAATTTCGAAAATAGCACTTGGGCCCTTATGGCAAAACCACGTCGACAATATATACTACTACTAGGCCTACTACTACTACTACTACCATTAAGTGCTACTAGGCCTACTACATATAAGCAAATATACTAGCAACTGAAGCGAGTATGACAGCAAGTTTAGGTTGGTAGTACTGTCCCATGTGCTTTCGGGAACATGTTTATAGTTGTTTTCTCACTTGAGTATGCAAAGTTTCCAAATGAATCAACTGAACTTTAGCCAATTTAGTTGTATTAAATGTGGAGAGATTTAGTCTTTGATCTTTGTAATAATTTTAAAATCATCATCTTATTCTAAGTCTTTGCATGGTTACCAATCCACACCTTGGATTCTTGGACCATCAGCATGTCACCACATGTTGATGCTGTTGTTGTTGTTGTTATTGTGTACCCTAAATTAACCGTATAATCAACCCAAACTATCTAATTTAATGAACCTAACCTTTCCAAACTTAACTACACCAACTAACCTGACCAAGCAAACAACCTAGACTTATTTAATCCAAATTAAAACCAATCTAAACCCTACTTCCGTTTTGGTGAAAAGCCACTTCGATCTGTGACTGAGAAGCATGATAAATCACCAAGCAAACACAATAATACTTACCAAAAGATCTAATTATGTGTAGAATATTTACATAATGCATCAAGATAAATATCCTGTCTGTGATCTTTGGGTGATTACTTCGTATTTACTGCGTCAGGTAAGGACTGAAGGCAATCTATAAGATTGCAAGGTCGATCATAACCTAGAATTGCACCAACACAATCTGTAATATCAATGTAAGCCTAGGCCTGGATCATTTTGTGATTCAGGGTAGGTAGGCTAGGTCTAGGTAAAAGATGATATATTGTTGATTTGCCAATGTAGGCCTACAGTATCTACGTTCAAAATACAGATTGAAACTTTGCAACAATGTGTAGGCCTACCTACCATCTACGTATATAGGCCTAGGTTTCTGTCACGTAACAAATGACAAACAATCGTTACCATAGCATCAAAGTGAACGGGTGAACTACCAAACATACTGATTGGTAAATTCCAACTGGTGTACGTTGTTGTCTGTCTTTCTGCAATGGGTGACGTCACTTGACCGAAGTCTGTATTCACAAAGAGTGAGTCAAACATCGCTTCACATTCCTAGAGCGCTAGCAGTCAACTTAAGGACTTGGTTGAGGACCGTAGTAGTCAACCCAGGCAAGCATCCGTCTTACCGTCGACTGAAGCACAATCGATGAAACGATTGTCAGCACTCTCAACGGTGATTGACGGTACTACACGGTACTACAGGGTGAGGGGTGTGGGGCTAAGAGTGGGGATGAATCTTAATTTAACGTTGGGTGAACTGTCTTTGTATCTCTTTAGTCTATGAGGTGATTGAGGTCGCTTAGCGGTAAAGATTTGACGGACGTCTCGTGATAAAATAGTCATGGGAACCTAGCTTTACACTGTATTTCCTTTGTTACAGCTGTTATGGCGCGTCAACATAGGACATTCATCGCGTCTAGCAGTACCGTTGAAAAGGAAGAAGATTCGGTGACTAAGATGGCAGTGCCGTTCAGAGGTGGACGCAGATGAGAACAAGAACGAAGAAAGAACGGAAGATGATGAACGTATCAAGAGAACTGCAAGACTGTCATAAGTGAGTAGGCCTATATAAATATCTTCATTATTGAGACTCTGTCATCACAGAAAGTGGCTGCCATAAGCAACACAGAATAATGGAGCAATTGATAGAATAATAGGCCTAGAAAGAACGGTAATAATTCAAGAAAATGTAACTATAATTATGAAATATCAAACAAAAACCCAAACCTATAAGGAAGTAAAATGAGAAATTAGCTCTAATAAGCCAGGTAGAGGTGTGAATAAAAATGTTATAAAATGTATATAGGCCTATAGAGAAGGGGGAGGTGGACTGAAAAATTGATTAATCAAATATAACTGATTTTTTAATATTTGTTTAAATATACGTAGTCGGAGTATTTCAATCCTCAAGATGTTGGTATTTGTATTTTATTATCGTCCCGTGGACCAGTACATTGTACGGCTTGAAGCATAGGTAAAGGTCTATTTCTGTCGTTAGATACCTGTTTAATCCTATGCCATATAACGTGGTCAACTGGTTTGACCAGGTAGCAAAGAGACTTTTACTTCTGCCTCGAGCTGTACATAGAATGGGTATTGTCCAGGCATGCGGTGGGGCCAGGGCAGTCCAGGGCGGCGCCTTGGTACTTTTTTTGGGGACGGGCGTAGCCCTGCTTCCAATTTTAAAGCACAGGCAGGGCGGCGTAGGGCGCTGATCTTTGGTGATCTGTTATTTTATATCCAATCATGGGACAAAGTACATATCAAAATAAAAATCTAGTAATAATAGTAATAATTAACTTGAGCAGTCTGCCAGCCACGTGCTAGAATTACAAGTACCAAAACATTACTGAATATAATTGTTTAAAAAAACAATTTACAAATTTTTCCCTTGCGGGACGTTGTGGGGGCCAACCCACCAACAATTAGGAATCGCATTGACTGCTATTCAAATTAACCCTTATTTATATGACAGCACCACTGCCGGGGCAGACGTCGTCATGCCACCGCCCTGGCACTTTATTTTTTACGACTACACCACTGGTATTGTCACAGCATAGTAGTAGTACCTGAACTGGTTCTTCAGTTCTTGCACTATCGTGTTTGTTTGTAACCGTGGTGCTGCACCAAAGCCACACTTTCTTGTTTGTTTGTCCGGGTTCACTTGCACTAGTTCAGGTAGTTCTACACCAGCTGGTGAGCTTAGTTCAGTGCAAGATTGCAGGCGACAAAATCAAGTATAGGCGGACGCTTTGCTGGCTTACTAGTTGTTGACGCTTAGATTCGTGTTGATGAGAGTGAAAAAATATATAATCGAAGGAGGTTTGTCATTATTAAATATTTGCTATCCATTAATCACATTCGTTGATATTTAATATCACTTTCTCCATCAACGGGTCTGCTTCCATTTCAAAATTCGTGTCTAGGAACCAAAAATCGTCACATTCGTGTTTGTTTGTACCTAATCATTTACGTATAATTTCCTGCACAAAACCCGTAATATGACGTAGTTCCTTTTTACACCAGCTACACTTTAGTTCAGGTGGTGCAACACAAACAAACAGACCGAAATTGCAGTTTTTAGATAATTCAGACACCTTTTTCTTGGAAATGGCTGATGCGAGTATAGCCAAATTTGCTGAGGATTTAGGGACCATCAAGTTATACTCATAAAAAAATACTAGAACATCATAGCTCTCACCAGTTCATAGAAATTAATTGCGAAAGGTCCAAAAGTACCTTAGTTAACCCTGTACATTTCGGTCAAAAATTTTTGTCCTCTGAAATTCATTGTTGAATTTCTCAGTTCGGTTGTTATTTATTCATATGGTTATCAAATTCGAACACAAATCCGGTCTCCGTTTCAAAATCGAGTTTAATTTAAAGATTTTAGAGCAAAAATCAACTTAGTGTACTCACCATGGTAGGGTCCTATATAGAATTCTGGAATCCTTCTAATTACTTTTCCATTAGCATTATTAGCAAAATTTCAACGGAATAACTCTTTTGAAATGTCCTCTTGTCTTCCCACAAAATTTTAGCCGAATCAAAAATGATGATTTTTGATGACTCTGAAAAGTGGCTGGAAATTGCAATTTTTGGATAATTCAGACACCTTTTTCTTGGAAATGGCTGATGCGAGTATAGCCAAATTTGCTGAGGATTTAGGGACCATCAAGTTATACTCATAAAAAAATACTAGAACATCATAGCTCTCACCAGTTCATAGAAATTAATTGCGAAAGGTCCAAAAGTACCTTAGTTAACCCTGTACATTTTGGCCAAATTTTTTTGTCGCTTGAAATTTTTGGTTGAATTTCTCAGTTCTGTTGTTATGTATGTGTAGTGTGATAAAATTGGAACACAAATCCGGTCTCCGTTCCTAAATCGCGTTTAATTTAGAGATTTTAGAGCGAAAAACAACTTAGTGTACTCACCA
The DNA here is from genome assembly GCA_907164805.1 of Brachyptera putata. NCBI lineage: Eukaryota > Metazoa > Arthropoda > Insecta > Plecoptera > Taeniopterygidae > Brachyptera > Brachyptera putata. The sequence continues at coordinate 514,173 of OU015464.1, forward strand.
TGGTAGAGTCCCATATTATAGAATTCTGGAATCCTTCTAATTACTTTTCCATTAGCATTATTAGCAAAATTTCAACGGAATAACTCTTCTGAAATGTCCTCTTGTCTTCCTACAAAATTTTAGCCGAATCAAAAATGATGATTTTTTATGACTCTGAAAAGTGGCTGGAAATTGCAGTTTTTGGGAAATTCAGACACCTTTTTCTTGGAAATGGCTGATGCGAGTATAGCCAAATTTGCTGAGGATTTAGGGACCATCAAGTTATACTCTTAAAAAAATACTAGAACATCATAGCTCTCACCAGTTCATAGAAATTAATTGCGAAAGGTCCAAAAGTACCTTAGTTAACCCTGTACATTTTGGCCAAATTTTTTGTCGCTTGAAATTTTTGGTTGAATTTCTCAGTTCTGTTGTTATGTATGTGTAGTGTGATAAAATTGGAACACAAATCCGGTCTCCGTTCCTAAATCGCGTTTAATTTAGAGATTTTAGAGCGAAAAACAACTTAGTGTACTCACCATGGTAGAGTCCCATATTATAGAATTCTGGAATCCTTCTAATTACTTTTCCATTAGCATTATTAGCAAAATTTCAACGGAATAACTCTTCTGAAATGTCCTCTTGTCTTCCTACAAAATTTTAGCCGAATCAAAAATGATGATTTTTATGACTCTGAAAAGTGGCTGGAAATTGCAGTTTTTGGGAAATTCAGACACCTTTTTCTTGGAAATGGCTGATGCGAGTATAGCCAAATTTGCTGAGGATTTAGGGACCATCAAGTTATACTCTTAAAAAAATACTAGAACATCATAGCTCTCACCAGTTCATAGAAATTAATTGCGAAAGGTCCAAAAGTACCTTAGTTAACCCTGTACATTTGGCCAAATTTTTTTGTCGCTTGAAATTTTTGGTTGAATTTCTCAGTTCTGTTGTTATGTATGTGTAGTGTGATAAAATTGGAACACAAATCCGGTCTCCGTTCCTAAATCGCGTTTAATTTAGAGATTTTAGAGCGAAAAACAACTTAGTGTACTCACCATGGTAGAGTCCCATATTATAGAATTCTGGAATCCTTCTAATTACTTTTCCATTAGCATTATTAGCAAAATTTCAACGGAATAACTCTTCTGAAATGTCCTCTTGTCTTCCTACAAAATTTTAGCCGAATCAAAAATGATGATTTTTTATGACTCTGAAAAGTGGCTGGAAATTGCAGTTTTTGGGAAATTCAGACACCTTTTTCTTGGAAATGGCTGATGCGAGTATAGCCAAATTTGCTGAGGATTTAGGGACCATCAAGTTATACTCTTAAAAAAATACTAGAACATCATAGCTCTCACCAGTTCATAGAAATTAATTGCGAAAGGTCCAAAAGTACCTTAGTTAACCCTGTACATTTTGGCCAAATTTTTTTGTCGCTTGAAATTTTTGGTTGAATTTCTCAGTTCTGTTGTTATGTATGTGTAGTGTGATAAAATTGGAACACAAATCCGGTCTCCGTTCCTAAATCGCGTTTAATTTAGAGATTTTAGAGCGAAAAACAACTTAGTGTACTCACCATGGTAGAGTCCCATATTATAGAATTCTGGAATCCTTCTAATTACTTTTCCATTAGCATTATTAGCAAAATTTCAACGGAATAACTCTTCTGAAATGTCCTCTTGTCTTCCTACAAAATTTTAGCCGAATCAAAAATGATGATTTTTTATGACTCTGAAAAGTGGCTGGAAATTGCAGTTTTGGGAAATTCAGACACCTTTTTCTTGGAAATGGCTGATGCGAGTATAGCCAAATTTGCTGAGGATTTAGGGACCATCAAGTTATACTCTTAAAAAAATACTAGAACATCATAGCTCTCACCAGTTCATAGAAATTAATTGCGAAAGGTCCAAAAGTACCTTAGTTAACCCTGTACATTTTGGCCAAATTTTTTTGTCGCTTGAAATTTGTGGTTGAATTTCCCAGTTCTATTGTTATGTATGTGTAATGTGATCAAATTGGAACACAAATCCGGTCTCAGTTTCGAAATTGAGTCCAATTTAAAGATTTTAGAGCCCAAAATAACTTTGTATTATTTGCCATGCTAGGGCCCATATAGAAATTTAGAATCCCTGTAATTACTTTGAAAAGAAGAAAATTGGAGAAATTTCAATGGAATTGAGTTTTTGAAATGCCCCTCCGTCATACTACAAAATTTTAGACGAATCAAAACTTATGATTTTTGGCCTTTTTTTTCGTTTTTCAAATTTGATTTCTGACGTCAATTTTGGTTTTACAATTTTCCAAAACATATTTTCTTCATTAGAATTAAATCTTCTTGTTGAATATTCAAACTCAATTGGACAATTATCGTTATGTCAAAAGACCGTTCTGAAAGTTGGCTGAAAATGTCCTTTTTTTGATAAATCAGCGACGTTTTTCTTGGCAACCGCCAGAGCAATCCTAACGGAACTTTCTAATGATTTAAAGATCCCAAAGCTATGATCATAAAAAAATACTAGAACATCATAGGTCTCACCAGTTCATAGAAATTAATTGCGAAATGTCAAAAACTAGTGTATTAACCCCTGTGCATTTGGGCATTTTTTTTTTGTGATTTGAAACTTTGTGTTCAATTTCTCAGTTATGTTGTTATGTATTTGTAATGCAATCAATTTGTAACATAAATCCGGTCTCCGTTTCCAAATTGAGTTTCATTTGAAGATTTTAGAGCGAAAAATAACTTGGCATTTTTTCAAGTTGCAAAATTTGATTTGTCTCAAATTTGGTGTGAACACGAAGTAGCTCTCTTCAAAGAATAATCTACTGAAAGTTTTGTAATCGATCGAATTTCAAGCAAGTTATTGACATTAATTTGAGATTTGTTGTTTGCAGACTGCAGCTCACCTTGAAGACTCACTCCTTGGACCACCGTGGCAACTACGAGATAGCGCGTAAGTGCACCGTTATGTGGGTAAACTGACCTCGTGCAGCCCGCACCCAGGTATGATTCAGCCTACTGTAAAATGATCCCCGAGCCGGGTAGGCCAGCCTAGAGTGGTTTGATCAGCGCCCCGTCGGCTCTAAACCAAGCTGATTAAAGCTCCACGACAGGAACTCATCTCCTCGAGCTTAAGCAATCGATGCCACACCCGAGCATGTGATTAAAAGGCTCGTGGGGGTGAGGGGATGATCTGGATCGGTCTTGGGTGAGACCTTCTATTCTTGCGTATGAGATAGACTTGCATGAGCCTGTCTTGCAAACAAGGGTACATTGTCATACATCCAATCACGATCTAAGATTAGCTGGAGGGGGTTTGGTGGAGACCTTGGCTTAGACCGTGCACGAGAGACTTGCGTAGCTTCCTCGGAAGCTACGTGAGCCGCTCTTGCATGCAATGGTTCAAAGTCCAAGGTCATTTCTCCCAACCCCCTCTACATCCCCTCACCCCCTCTCTTGCGGGCTGCACGAGAGTATACTGCTACAGGTCAATCACAAGTGAGAACACATCATGTAATTGTTACTTATCATCAATTTATTATCACATATACTGTACAAGTTGGATCAATAAATCATACAATCATAATATATTTGTTGCTTCATCATTTGTTTGACTTGATGCTTGCATGCACACATGAAGTATTTATAACTTGATCAGCTGCTTGACTGGCTGAAGTCACAATGTGAACGCTAAGCTCCATCATGATCCTGGAGGCGGGACCTGCGTGGCGTGTCTTGATCAGCTGCTTGCTTGACCAGCTGTGATTGCTCCAATGGCCAAGCTGAGCTCCAACATGATCCTGAAGTCGGCAATTGCATGACGTGTCTTGTACGGCAGGCTGGGATTGCAGGAAAACAGCTGAGACGACCTGCAACAACAGGAAACACAGTTGGTATTAAAGGCTTCCATTGATTAGTCGACAGTTAGAAAGTAAATAATTATAATTATATAGTACATTACTGTACCAACATGAACACAGACATGTCATGTTGCCATGGTAGCTACTTCTTTTAGTTCACGTGAGCAAATCCAGGTTCTATTCCACTGGCAAAGAGAATGCAATATATTGAAGAGAAAAATGAAAATGAATAATTCAGCTTGCAGCAGTGATTAGTGCAAATAACTCATCAGATATCATCAAAAGATACAGCTGGTATATTATATTGGGGTTAACGACCCACTGTAACATGACTAAAATCTATCAGCGTCGGTGAGTGATCAATGAGATGATGGCAAGATGAGACGAAAATTCATTTCTACAAGTATTTTTGGAAAGTGGGCAGTAGATCAAGGACTAAAGAACCACCCCAGTATTGACCTGAACGATAGAGGGAAACCAGATGCACATTGTCAGGATGGTGGACCATGGCGGGAATCGAAACCCGGTCTCCTGAGTGATGGTTCAGCGTGCTAGCCACTTATCCACCCGTCTCAGGCAAGACGTTGGATTACGACGGGAATCGAACCCCAGTCTCCAGAATGAAAGGTTCAGCGTGCTAGCCACTTATCCACCCGTCTCAGCCAAGATGTTAGACCATGACGGGAATCGAACCCCGGTCTCCCGGATGACGGTTCAGCGTGCTAGCCACTTGTCCACCCGTCTCAGTTAAGATGTTAGACCATGACGGGAATCGAACCCCGGTCTCCAGAATGAAAGGTTCAGCGTGCTAGCCACTTGTTCACCCGTCTCAGTTAAGATGTTAGACCATGACGGGAATTTAACCCCGGTCTCCAGAATGAAAGGTTCGGCGTGCTAGCCACTTGACCACCCGTCTCAGCCAAGACGTTAGATCATGGCGGGAATCGAACCCCGGTCTCCTGCATGAAAGGTTCAGCGTGCTAGCCACTTATCCACCCGTCTCAGGCAAGATGTTAGATCATGGCGGGGAACGAACCCCGGTCTCCAGAATGAAAGGTTCAGCGTGCTAGCCACTTATCCACCTGTCTCAGTTAAGATGTTAGATCATGGCGGGGAACGAACCCCGGTCTCCAGAATGAAAGGTTCAGCGTGCTAGCCACTTATCCACCCGTCTCAGGCAAGATGTTAGATCATGGCGGGGAACGAACCCCGGTCTCCAGAATGAAAGGTTTGGCGTGCTAGCCACTTATCCACCTGTCTCAGTTAAGACGTTAGATCATGGCGGGAATCGAACCCCGGTCTCCTGCATGAAAGGTTCAGCGTGCTAGCCACTTATCCACCCGTCTCAGCCAAGACGTTGGATCATGGCGGGGAACGAACCCCGGTCTCCTGAATGACGGTTCAGCGTGCTAGCCACTTGACCACCCGTCTCAGTTAAGATGTTAGACCATGGCGGGGAACGAGCCCCGGTCTCCAGAATGAAAGGTTCGGCGTGCTAGCCACTTATCTACCCGTCTCAGTCAGGACATTAGACCATGGTGGGGAACGAACCCTGGTCTCCTGAATGATGGTACAGCATGCTAGCCACTGGTTCACCCGTCTCAGCCAAGACGTTGGATCATTGCGGGGAACGAACCCCGGTCTCCTGCATGACGGTTCAGCGTGCTAGCCACTTGACCACCCGTCTCAGTTAAGACGTTAGATCATGGCGGGGAACGAGCCCCGGTCTCCAGAATGAAAGGTTCGGCATGCTAGCCACTTATCTACCCGTCTCAGTCAGGACATTAGACCATGGTGGGGAACGAACCCCGGTCTCCTGAATGACGGTTCAGCATGCTAGCCACTTATCCACCCGTCTCAGTCGGGACGTTGGACCATGGCGGGAATCGAACCCCGGTCTCCTGGATGAAAGGTTCGGCGTGCTAGCCACTTGACCACCCGTCTCAGTTAAGACGTTAGATCATGGCGGGAATCGAACCCCGGTCTCCAGAATGAAAGGTTCAGCGTGCTAGCCACTTATCCACCTGTCTCAGCCAAGACGTTAGACCATGGCGGGAATCGAACCCCGGTCTCCAGAATGAAAGGTTCAGCGTGCTAGCCACTTATCCACCTGTCTCAGCCAAGACGTTAGACCATGGCGGGGAACGAACCCCGGTCTCCAGAATGAAAGGTTCAGCGTGCTAGCCACTTATCCACCCGTCTCAGTCAAGATGTTGAGCCCTGGCGAGGAACGAACCCCGGTCTCCAGAATGAAAGGTTCAGCGTGCTAGCCACTTATCCACCCGTCTCAGTCGGGACGTTGGATCATGGCGGGGAACGAACCCCGGTCTCCAGAATGAAAGGTTCAGCGTGCTAGCCACTTATCCACCCGTCTCAGTCGGGACGTTGGATCATGGCGGGGAACGAACCCCGGTCTCCAGAATGAAAGGTTCAGCGTGCTAGCCACTTATCCACCTGTCTCAGTTAAGATGTTCGACCATGACGGGAATCGAACCCCGGTCTCCTGGAGGGTTTACTGTATTGAGCAATTGTTCTATTCTGAATTAGGCCCTCCTTGACAGGGGAGGGGAGAATGTCAGGCCCAGGGGCGCAAGATGTCCTAATATGGCCCTACCCACGCGCGGTGTTCAAGTCGATCTAGGTCTTACCTGGGATGTTCCGTGGGCAGCCAGATCCAAGGTCACAGTCGTTGAAGGTCGAAGAGAGCGAGACAGGAGACGGGCCAGACGTAACGCACGTTCCACCGGACATCTGATAACAATCACAACATAAGTGAGACAAATATTAATAACACTCACTTGGGAGTTCAAAATAAACAAACGTGAAAATTATACTAAGCAAACGCAGAATGTGCGTTGTAAGATTGGCGAGACGTCTATATAGAGTATAATCGAAAACTCCACACACCTTGATCACATAAAATGAACTTCACCCGATGCCAATGAATCTAGGAAGCCGTGAATCTAACAACGCAACATTTTTCCACTAACATTTCTATTTTTTCGATGAATAAAAAACATCAACTTCATTATTTTCTTCGAAACGGCTGGTCCGAATTGCACGCACATTTTTAATAATGTGTATTGTTTTTGTGTTTACATTTGAGGAAAATTTGAGTTATATTGGTGACATTTTATTTTTCCTTTTTTCCCCTCAGCCTTATCTTATGGGGGTAAAGAAACTTGGAGATGATGTTTTTGTACCGATTTGACCCAAAAACTATAAGTTCCAAGTTGGATAAGTTTGCGTACACAGAAAAAGTTTCATGCCGATCGGTCAAACCCTGCGACCTGTGCAGTGATAGAAAAAAAAAAAAAAACACAGGCAAAGCTTGTAAGGTATTTAATGTTCCCGCCCCATCCTCACGTGACAACAAGTGTAGAACCCGCACTAGAGGAGGAGTGAGGGGAGGGGAAGGTCGAAGGTTAGTTGGGGCAGGTCGAGGCTCGCGGAGCGAGATTGTGCTGATAGCCGAGAGACAGGGTTGTTGGCTGATTGCGAGAAGTTTTGTTGGTCGAGGGAATCAGGGTTTTTGTTTGCGAGGAAGAGTGTGCGCTTTGCCAAAAGGGAGGTCTGGCTAGTTTTGTTTGACTTGAGTGTATTTCCGTGCCGGCACTTTGCGGCTACATATTGTTTTTTTCTTATCTATTCTCGTGTGTGTTATACCCGAAACTACCCGCCCTTATCTTGCCCTCGAAGATCCCCGAAGAGACGCTGCCGCCGACGCCGGAGACGATAAGTTTGCTTTGTGCATGTACTGATATTTCTTTTTACATCTTACGTTTGTTGTTACCTAAATAACCTAATGTAATTTCCTGCGACACGTGAAAAACAGTGTAGCTTCTGACCGACTAGGATCGGTATGCTAGTGACGCATGAGTCACTGCCTACCCGTTTAGACTAGAGTGGATTTTGCCCAAAGTTCGGCGTGTGCAATAGACACGCGGAAATATTTACCTTTATTGCAATCTCAGTGTTTTACGATTTCTGAACTATAATTGTTTCCATTATTTTGCCTGTACTTATTTCCATTACTTTGCCTATACTTGTTTCCATTATTTTGCCTATACTTGCTTTCATGCTTTCTGCCTATTTTGTTTTCATTCTTGTATGTATGTTTATATAGGCCTACCGTGAAGTTCACTGAGGTTTTTGTCATACCTTTTTGGCCAAGGGTAGTAACCACCCAGAGGGAGCTGGTCACTGGTGTATTGTTTTGCGCTGTATTATTAATTTGTTACCACCAAAGAGTAATTGTAACATTGTTTAATTTATTTCATTATATTATTGATTTTCTCAAAAAAGGAGACCAAAGTGTGCACAGAATTTCTTGCAACCAACCTATCCAGCTTTTAGTACCGTTCGTACTTTCAGTACTAACTTCACCAGCTTTCCAAACTACGTGGCGCCCTATCAACCATAACCGACTACGACTTAATTATGACTCCCTTGAATCTACCGTCATAACGACCTGTCCACCCCCCCCCCCTGCCTACGGAACCCACCCACTCTACCTTCCGTTGCTGAGCCAAGCCGGATGAGGCCGATAGGATTGGAGGGACCTCCGAGTTGCCACAAGCTACATAAGAGTTGAGTGGAAATATTCGCTAACGCTCATCTAAGTACGAGCTCAATAGGGGCCTAATTAGACGAACTTTAGCGAGGATTCAATTTGACATATTGATAAAAAAAAAAAAAAAATCATGTTTTTTTGTCGGTTCTCCACAGGTCAAACGGCTACAGCCATCAACTTCAAACTTTTTTCCAATATGGTTCCTCATCTTACTCAGATCTGTATAGTTTTGTGGCATTATCGTGTGGTAACTTTTATTTATATGAATTTTAGACATTTCAAAAATACCCATTAGAATAACACAGCGGAAAAAGAAAGATATTTTTATTTTCCAAAAAAATTAAATTTTGAGTGAAGGTGAATTACATTTCGATACACATTTCTTGAAATTTTCAGCTTGTTCGGGTCAGCCATTTTGAAGAAAAAACATAAAATGTGCTAAATTGGTACCACTCGAAGCAGTTTTTACCCATGTTTACCTATACTATCACTATCCGCTCGTCTAACAACGCATATATGGCGTTTTCCTAGTATTTAAACCAATAAGTACAGTGAAACCTCAATGTTACCAGATCCATTGTTTTCTTGCTCATATCATACATTTTCCTAACCTCACTCCCATATGATCAGTGATGAATTTTCCAGGATGGATATTTTCCTGCATGGATAATGATTCATTACATAACAAATCAACTGATGAATTATTGGTGACCATCTCTGATATTGATAAAATTTGGCACATTTACTGACATCATTGCTGGGAATTATTACATATTTTTCCAATCAGTTTCTGAGATATGGGGTGGTCAAAATTTGACCTCCCGATGCCCTAGTCATGCACTGCCGCAGGTTGACCTGTCTGACTTCTCTCCTGGAGAGAGGTGTCATTGGAAATGTGATACAAATCTACACGTAACCAGTTACATTTGAAGCACGTAGCATATTAAACACCATACACAGCAAGTGCATCTTATTGAGGTCAAAGGTCAATTACTCATTTTTAGAATATTTCAATATTTGGTGTAATTTGTCTATTTAGATGTAAGTAAATGTACAGAAAGTTTTGTGTTGGCTGGATGAGCAGTTTCCAAGATATTAATGTTCAAGTTCAGATGCTACGATGTAAGGTCCCACGTAGACCGTAATGTTATAAGTGCATAGCGGTATTCGCCAGAACTTGAAAACTATTTGCTATATCACGATAAACCAAACATATAACAATATGCTAGGCTTGGATTATTTTGTTTGGTTAGTATTTTCTAATGCAGGTTCGAGTTAGGTAGACACAAGATGCGTCAAAAGGACTTGGGCCCTGAAACTACCATTTTTACCATAGGGCGATTCCCAACAGTTTTAACGAGGGTTTTAGCATTCTTACTAGGACAATAGCTATCTACGATGGATACGCGACTGTGACGTCACTTACGTTAGGTCAAATGCAGAGCGATTTCTGAAACATTGTAAGAGATGTTGGTGGCGCACGCCGCGGCACTGTACGGTACTTACATGACATCACGATGGAAGACAAACACAGCTGGAATCGAATGGTTTTTTAATGGTACTTCATAATTCGTTTTTACATGAATCCAGAATTCGAGTTGTATTATGAATGAGATTATTGTTTTCTTCGACATTCACTGGTAAGCACTATCATGTTTTATCATGCATATGAGTTATTTTCTACACCCTATGACAAGTATAAAAGCTGCGTAGTTATGCCTAGGCTACATGCCACAAACAGAAAAAACGGTGTCAGCTACTGTTTATTTTTCGTTTTATACATGGACAGCGTGAGAACTACTTTTATGACACTCATCGTTGGACATGTAATGCAACATAGAATAGGACTATGTACTTTTTATGCGTTGATAGAACTGTGTTCTAATTTTTTTCTCTTTCAAAAGATCGCAATTTTGACAGTTGACAGCCATCGGACCGGTCAATGCCAAATTTTCATTGCTTGCCTGTGAGTGCCTAGCCTAGCTAGGCACTGCCTAAGCCCTAGGCTTATGTGCAGAAATTATAATGAGTCCCATGAATCTTCCATGTTCGGCCTACCGGAATTTGAGCTGTCAATTTCTGTAATTCTACAATTTGCCAACTATGAACTAGCTGTGAGTGATCTACCGCGCTTTTCGATTTTGATGCGATAGGTCGACCGTGATTCGATACGCAGCATTCCTTGCTTACACAGTTCCCGAGTGACCTTGAACGCAGTCGCGTATCCATCGTAGATAGCTATTGTCCTAGATTCTTATAACTTATAATTTAAAAAACAAATCATTTGGTCTAATTTATAAACCAAATTATCAACTTTTATACATCAAAATTGGTATTTTTGGGTCCAAATTTCGAATTAGGGAGGGGTGCTGAAGTTGGCAATCCTATTTGGCGATGGAAAATATCGTATCGTACAACCCGATTTCCATGTCAAAGAATAAATGAGTGACAGCAATTTTAATCCAAAATCCAGATTGTTTTTCAACATTAAATTTGGGTCTCGTAAATTCTCTGTACTCGTAACATCAAGAGCTCTCGGGAAATGATTCTGATCAGGGTGTCAACAAATTATCCATACCAAATTCCCTGACTTTTCCAGGTTTTCCAGATGGAAAATTATATTTTTTCCAGTCTGCAAATTTGGCTTTCCCGTCGATTATAATAGACCTATACGAAATATTGTTCACAAATTCAATTTCGGTTTGGACAAATTGAATTTACATATATTAAAAAAAAAACATTTCTGGAGTTATTTGGATGGGAAACGGGTACAATCCAGAAATCATGTAGGCCCTACAATAATTTTTCCATTTTTACATTTTGAGTGAAATTCCAGAAAAAAAAAATCCCTGACTTTTCCAGATTCATTTAATTGTCCAGGTTTTCCAGTTTTCCCTCTCTGACTCTCACCAGTGCATAATGTGGGTGATCTGCAGTCGTAATCGAGCCAATCAGAAGTCAGGAAGCCTGCTCGAAGGTCCAATCAGACGCTAGCGTGTTCTTCTGCGAAAGCTTGTTGGACGTATGCTGGTACAAACTGTAACATAAGAAACAGCAGAATAAGTTACTGTATCTTGAAATCCAATGATATTAATGGCATGCAAGGTCAGCTTGATTTCATGGTACTGAGAAATGAATACAAATACATTTTCTGTCGTATCAAGATCTTAGGCCTAGTAGGCCTACCACAAGAGCGCCTCAAAACTTATGATTTATAAACCAAATTTGATCACTTTTATTTTTTTTAATAACATCGAAACTTGATACAAAATCACTGTTCCCCTATTAAGGATAAGGATGAGAATAGGATCGTTTGGACGGGGCACCACAAGGGCGATCTTACCACCCCATTTTTAAATTATTTTAAATTTAAGTGTCAATGAACTTTGTCACCAGGTCTACGCTGTCTGTGACCACACATCTTCGCCGCAGATAAAAGTGTTCAGTTGTCGAAAGTCCTGAACTCAATATAAACTGCTTTTGCGATATATCCGGACACAACCAACATTGGTATTAGGAATAATCTAACCACACAATTGTTGATATATATATGGTTTATAAACCAAACTTGTCATTTTTACGTCCATTGAATCGAATGAAGGGCGATCTACTGAAGTTGACAATTCTATTCGATAACGGAAAATATTATACGGTGCGAGAACTACAGTCCGATGTTCATGTCAAACAATAAGTGAGTGATAGCAATTTTACTCCAAAATCCCGATTGTTTTTTGACATTAAATTTGGTCCTACTAAACGTTCTGTATTCGTAACATCAAGAGCTCTCGGGAAATAATTCTAATTCTTACCAGAGCATAATGTGGGTGATCTGCAGTCGTAATCGAGCCAATCAGAAGTCAGGAAGCCTGCTCGTCATTGGAAGGTCCAATCAGACGCTAGCGTGTTCTTCTGCGAAAGCTTGTTGGACGTATGCTGGTACAAACTGTAACATAAGAAACAGCAGAATAAGTTACTGTGTCTTGAAATCCAATGATATCAATGGCATGCAAGTCTTGCTTGATTTCATGGTACAGTAAACCCTCGATAATTCGAACTCGGTTAATTCGAATTTCGCGCTTATTCGAACTAGAGAAATGACCCCAGCCGCTGGTATAGGGATATCAATGTTAATTCATTTCGATAATTCGAATTTTTTTTATTTCGAATTTCGAAGAGATAATTAGTACCGAACTTCTGTTTTATTATTGTTTTATGTTTGTTCAATTCGAATTTCAGCTAAAATTAGGTGTCACAATCAAGTATTTTCTTACGTGAAATCGTCTGTAATTCGAACTCCCCATCACTAAACATGAGCGGTCGGGCGTCCCGACCGCTCGACACGTCACAGCTGACTTGCCGAGTCAGCGCGTGCCAGCAGGATGAGAGGCGCGAGGCGGGCGGGGTATTCTTACGACACAATGACAACACAGGACTTCTTATCCCGCCAGGACATTTATTTAGTCGATTCGTCGAGGAAAATCACTTTCCCGATAATATATTTGAGACCCATCTTTATTTTTCAATTAAAATTGTTTGATTGACAGAGTGAATATATTGATTGTAAATAAATCAGCCAGTTAGTGCTGCAGAGATCACGATTCCTTCTTTCATTCTATGCCCCAATATTTATATATTTTTTCCCACTACACTGCTTTCTACTCTACATTTGGTAATTTGACTCTTTCAACCTGTGAACTGACTGTGATAAGTATTTCCTAATGAGTGACATGATAACATATAGTATTCATCCACACTTTGTTGTGCGTAAATCACTTCACACTTCACTTGAAGATAAACACATGGTTGTCAAAAGATCCCCACGTGCGCCTCTTACACGCACACTATACTATACAAACAAAAAACATTTTCTCATGCACACTATACTATACAAACAAAAAACATTTTTTCATAATTCGAATTTTGATTTTTGGGGTCCCTTGGAATTCGAATTAACGAGGGTTTACTGTAGTGAGAAATGAAAACAAATACATTTTCTGTCATATCAAGATCTTAGGCCTACTACAGTACTTCTCTCTTATATGTATTAGGCAAACGCAGGATGTGCGTTGTACGATGAGCGAGATGTCTATATAAAGTATAATCTAAAACTCTACAAACCTTGATCATTTGAAATGAACTTCATCCGATGTCAATGAATCTAGAAAGCCGTGACTTCGACAATGCAACATTTTTCAACTAATATTTCTATCTTTTCGATGAATAAAATACATTTATTATATTATTTTCTCCGAAACGGCTGGTCCGAATATCGAACCAAATTTTTATTCATGTATATTATTCTTGTGTTCACATTTGTGGAAAATTTGAATCATATTGAAGAGATTTTATTTTTATTTTTTTTCCGCTCAGCCAAATCTTATGGGTTTTTTAGAAACTTCTAAATGATGTTTCTCAAAAATGGTCCAACCGATTAGACCTCAAAACTATACAGTTCTAAGTTGGATAAGTTTGCATATAAAAAAAAGTTTCATGTCGATCGGTCAAACCCTGCGACCTGTGCAGTGTTTACAAACAAACAAACAAACAAAAAAAAAAAAACGCACAGACAAAGCTCCGTAAGACTTGAGTGAAAATCTTCGCTACGCTCATCTAATTAACGTAATATGTTATAACTACCGTTATCACACTAGGTCTATAATGACAGCCGATCACGTACCGGCCAGTACAGGTAAACTGAGCTCTAATGAAGAAACTAATAGGCCTACTACCAAGAGTCTTGTTCTCAAAATTTACAAAATGAAATGAAATTATATCTACTTCTTACAAAATGGCTGACAGCTATTGCCCAATTGACTTTCTCATCCAGTTACATTCTAGCTATCAATTGAAAATCTCACCATTTGGCCTGTGGTTAGTGAAATGTCAATAAGTTACAAAAATACTCATCAACTCTTATCAGGTTGCATCTACCAAAGGGAACAGTGACGCATGCATATTTATTATCATTTCACAGACTGCCATTTGCTAGCCTCGTGAATAGAGTCTCAAGTGACACAGATATTTTCATTTCAAGAACAGCTAAAAAGGTGAAAAGTAGACTGAATAGATAATTTCACTCATTCCGTGTCACACTTCCCAAACTTCAAATGAGAATAAGGCTCGAGAATGGCTTTAAAGATATTCACCTCCAGTAGGCACGTGTCTTTTCCTAGGGCTTCATATCACCGCAAAACTATAGTACTAGATGTCAAATAGGGCCAACATATTTGAAAGTCTTCCAAAGAAAAAAGGTAAATTCTACATAAATAATTGAATTGAAAATATAAGTGGTAACATTTTTCACAAGAACGATTCACAAAAACGGTACGTCAAACTCTATCTTCATAAGTCTATTCAATGAGCCAATTCTTACCAGTGAATGATGCTTGTGATTTGAAAGTGGAGACTAGTCAGCGAGAATTCAGCGTCAGTTGTCCTAGTACGAGCGAGCCCATTGCGTTGTTCTACGAGTCCCTTGCGACGTTTAGCTCTTGGTGCCAACTGTAACACGAGAAAAGCAACTATTAATTGTAGGCCTAATACAGATTACATCTCGTGAAGAAAATCTAGAACACTAGAAAAATCACATTTCCTGTTGCTGGACACTGACTTGTATAACCCAGACTTGAATGCATAATGCCTACTATTTAATTGATGAGTTTGAGAATTCATTTAGAAGTAAGCCAAGGTTAAAGGCAATGCCCATTGCAATAAAATCAGCAAAACCAGTCCTTCAGTCAAGTTAGTAGGCTTACAATAGTGTGGAGAACAAGTCTCCGCACTATGCTTATTAACATGATTTGCTTGATATTGCCTAATTAAGTCTAGGTAACCATACCACAAATAAGCTAAGTAATTATCTAGTCTAATAAGAATGCTCTTTAAAGCCATATCTTTAGGAGAAAATATCTTTAAAAGGAGAAAATATGACTTGTAGTAATCAGAAAGATATAAACTTTGTTCCTCTCTTCGAGACATTAAGTAATTCACGAAATGAATTCCTCACAACATATAATAAAACACTAAAAACCCAATGCTGGGCCTGGCCTAATCCTTGCCTAATCGCTTCCCAGTTTCGACCACATGGTCCGCCTACAGAATATAGAACAGTACGTCTATTTCAAGAAAATTATGTTTACCTAACATCTAAATAAACATGTATAAATGCTATATGTAGCCTTTCTGAATAACGAAATCTAATTTTTAAATGTTATATATTTAATAATTCAATTTTAATAGTATGACATTGCTTTTACCTTCAATTGTCGCCATATTGGATTCATGAGTGTCATGAGTGTCATCGTCAAAGAGAACAGGTCAAAGAGTTTTGTCAAATATGGAGATCATGAGGGCACTGGTTCTACCAACCTAAAAATTGACACAAGACATTAAAACGCACGTGATACAAACAGAATTGTCTGTAACACGTACAAATACAGATACTATTGGGTCCATCCTTTTCGAGAGAAAATTAATGAACTTATCAATGCTTGTGTGAGAAATAAATATAAAACCCAAGTCAGTTGTCCAACACGCCCACTTTCTGCCATAATTTACCAGAAGTGAGTGTTTTATTTATTTAGTTTTATTTAGTTGCTAGTATATTTGACATAAGCAGATATTATAGAGGCATTACTTGTTTGAAATGTGCCGCTGAGGCATTGTTGAATTATGAAATTGTAAAGGCGGTGACAACGGTGGGCTGTGTAAACCAAAATGGTGTGCGAAAGTTTTGCAATAACATTATCCTTATCTTCAATTCGTTCTATAGTGTACGCCTAGGCATATTATTTGTTACTTTGTCACATAATGTGTACCTATTTTTATTGAATACGTAATGGCCACTGGTGTGTCAGGAAAGGTGAGGTTCAATTCGTTTATTAGGTGTGATGCATAATCCTAGGTGCGTAGGCCGAGTTTGGTCCTAGGCCTAGATTATCATTGATTAACTGTAATCTGGGATGCAGCCTCTAACCTGGATCATTTTATTCAAATCTTAAATAGGTTTATTATAGATTAATTTGTTACATAGCCAATGCTATTCATGCAAGTCTATTGTAACAATTTGCTCAGTATAGACACTCGGGATTGAAATAGGTTATGTCACTTTGTTGACATCCTTGATGAAAATTGTAAAAAAAATCAATGTTGATATGCAGTCAAGTTCCATTGTCCTTTTTTTACAATCTAGAGAGTAGACTTGTACAATCATTTCAATCAGCTAGGCCTTCATGAAGCAGAAAAACTGGAAATAAAAGACCAATCAGCTTCAAAATACTCTTAGGCTTAATTTGAATTTAATTGTTGGCCGACCCTATTCCCACGAATGTTCGTGCAGATTGTGCCTCCATCAACCTAAACTACTATTCCCAAGAACCGTTCGAGCCGTCAGCAGTCAGTGGGGTCGTTAACTTGTTACGGGAACAATAGGCATAATCTTTCATTACCAGGGCAATTCCCAATACTCCTACTAGACCTACTCTACCACAACCATTGAGATTGTAGACAACCCTCCATATTGAGTATCATTGTAATTGCCAACGAAGTGTAGTGTACCCGCATTTATTTGAATCAATGTTTACCAACAAAAGTGGTACCAGCCTCTAGTCGATAGAAACTGCTGTCAGGTCAGGCGTGGGCTCGAGTCCCGCATTAGGCATGGGTTTTTGTAAACGCCCTTTTACCTTGAATTACTTCATCGGTTTATCATCACCTCCTCATTCGTAGGCCTACCCCGTATAACCTAGCTGTTGGTGGGGTCGTTCCTAGGCCTACAACTTCAGTCCTATTTCCCGCCCGAGCTCGCTTTGCGAAATAGTGAGTGCAGAGCGCTCTCACGGCGATCAATGAACTACGTGATGCAGCGGTGTGCGCTTCGTGAGTTCGTCCTAGTGAAGCGCTTCGTGTCGAGCGCCGGTCGTGTGAATAGAAGTGCCGCGCGGGCCGGATATTCATTTTCTAGGCGTATTCATGATACGACTACACCACTGTAGTGAAGACACCATATATCAAGACCAGCGTAGTGATAACACTGAGGGGTCCTTACGACCAGAATGACCTTGTGTGTAGTTTGTGACTATTGACCGCAGGTTGAAGGTGATGCGTCGGAGCCGTTCAAGCGGCAAGGGTCACTCCGTAAAGTTCTGCCGTCTCTCCCGAGCGCCGACTCACAGCTGAGCATGTCGGTCAAGATGATTGATCGGCCGACAGCGGCGAGTCGTGGGAATCTGATTGCGTACAGTCAGTATCAGCAAGAATATTGCACCATCTCTGAATAGTAAGAAAGCCAGCCATATTGTCGCAAGGGCTCTCCTTCTAGTACAGTAGTTCCCAGCCTGGGGGTTGGACCCTTACCTAATAAACCACTCGTAAAACGTGCTAGTGCTGGCTAGCTCCGAGAGGCTAGGACTTGATTGGTTAATGTTTACTAGAAAGCTACCAATAATGACAATATATTGTAATAACAAAGTCACGGTCTCTTGAACTGCAATAATTCATCACATGTCGAAGCCCACCTCAAGATCAGGGCCAGGATTCTGTGCTAACAACAATGGAAATACACGGAGACTAGAGATGTTGCCATGACAGGTAACTATTGTAGTCGATATTAACCAATCATAGTCCTAGTCTCTCAGAGCTAGCTAGCACTAGCACGACATGTATTGGGTAAGGGTCCAACTGGGGTCCCAGTATAGAGCACGTATATATTTGTGTGGGTTTGCAAAAATGATTGTTTTCTAATTTAGGCTTATTATTGAGCTTCCACTAGATTTTTGGGAAATTATTAAATTACAAAATTCAGCCTGAATGGAAGAAATAGGCCTACATTTAGAAGAAAGAATGAGAAATGTTATTTGCTTTTCTATACGCTACAGTACAGGGCAGTGTTGGGGAAAGCACTTTTTTAAAGTAACGTTCCAAAAGTGGAGTCACGTGGTTGAGAAATGATAATGTTACTCTTTTACATCTCAATTAATATAATTTTTCAGAAAATAGCATCTATAATACATTAATTCTGAATATAGCGTAGGTCCTATGTATAGCAAATACGTTGAAAAATAGCGGAATCAGATATTTATAGCGTTTTGTCACCTTTTCAAAAATATGATCAAACAACAACAAATGTGTTGAAACATGAAGATGTAGGCCTAGTAGAAAAACATGTATTGAAGCACTTTTAGATTTCATCGCTTTTATAGCAATTGCTATTTTTACATGTCTCTAGTAATCGTTGCTACTTGACGTTCCAGTAACATGCTCCGCAAGCAGGATCTCCCCGGGATGTACGTGATACCGTCCGCGCAGAGCTCCCTCCTGTGGTTCGGAGTCATCTTCGTGCGGCAGGGCATCTATCAGGGAGGCGTGTTCCGCTTCCACGTGCATCTGCCAGAGAACTTCCCTGACGGCGGCTGCCCTGTAAGACATATCTCATTTACTTGATGTTTCTAGGAAAATAACCTGAGGCTTAATATATGAATTGTGTGAAAGGGAAAGAGAGAACAGCAGCTTACCGAGGTTCACAAGTAGATAGGCCTACTCATGGTGGTGTTGCAGCCGTTGATAGAGCACTCATTACTCATTCATACGACGCCAATAGATCTGCGCTATCATTACAGTGCGTCTTAACCCAATTTAGAAGAAAGTGGATAAGAATTTCTTTTGCAAGTCTTATTACTGCAGTCCAGGTCTGATTGTGTTGACCCTCATGATCTGTGTCCAGCGCGTGGTATTCCAGTCCGAAGTGTTCCACCCGCTGGTGGCCACGGCAACGGGGGAGATGGACGTGAGCAGCGGGTTCCGAGAGTGGCGCCGGAACGTGAACCACGTGTGGCAGGTGCTGGTCTACGTGCGCCGCGTGTTCTACTCGGTGGAGACGCGCTCGCCGCTCAACGTGGAGGCGGCCGAGCTGTTGGAGCGCGACCAGGCTGCGTTCAGGGGCCGGGCGCTGGCGTGCGTGGAGGCGAGCGTCGCGCGCGTCTACGACCCGCCGCCGACCGACGATCCGCACTACATCAGCTTCGACCCGTACGTCCAAGAGCTCCACGGTCCTGTCCGAGACGCCTTGTTCGCGGCCGCGGTACGAAGCCAGAGTCTTACGTTATTCTCTTACCCGGGTACCGAACGTATCGTGTATAATCGCGCAAACGAGAGTGATTTCAGATGCTTAACGTCATATAACTGTACTCACATTTTTTCATATCACCTCCTAGACCTCATAATGCACAGATAAGGGATATCCCATATTTGTGCCAGAGTTCTAGAAAGAACAGAACAGCGGGAATTGAAAGGGTCAATGTTTTACGGCAAAATATTTTTTTTTCCGAAATTGCCGGTATGATTTCGGTGGGCACCCGGCTCTTTGTTGTCCAAAGACGTCATTACTATATGATAGCGCTGTAAGTTGTAACTTGAAGACGACGGGGAGAGATGTGACGTGAAGTAATGTGTGTTATTTTTATTCCAGGATGATGACAATAGCCCGAGTTCTATCGGACTTTCCTGGGTGCAGCCCGGATCATTAGAACCATTCTCTCGACCACACTCTTGATAGTGAATTATATATGCATGGACCTCTGCTGTCTCTGCCCAAGTGTTTACTCGTACGCTGGTAAACGCGCATACGACTTCTACGCCCTTTTTACCCGACCCCCTAATAACGTAGCTGTTGGTGGGGTCGTTGAGCTACATTCTGACGAGGAACCTTCTGACGCGTTCAACGACCTGATTGGTCCAATCAAACAAGTGCCACTCATAAGGTGACACTTTGAAATATGTGCCCAACGAAGTATTTATGTAGGTCGTTTGCGAGTGAAAATGTGGGCAGAATGAGCACAAGTCAGTGTATATATTGATATCACACAGATTGTTTGGGATTATTAGGTTAATTACGATATATATACCGGTTATACATGTTATTGTTTTTTAAAAAATTATTATAATTGAATTTAAACTGATTTACAGTGAAACCTTGATGGATCGTTTTTGTGCGTCTATCATTCACTTTGTCCCAACGAAGTCACATAATGTTGAAAGTTTCTATACGTGAATGATTTTTATTCCTGGTCCCTTGACAACGATGAGAGGTTTCACTGTGTAGTATATCATGAAGCTGCCGAGGCAATTCAATGATTACATTTGTACGCACAATTCATGACTGGGGTGCTGGCAAATATTTTCCTCTGAACAACACACAATCAGTATTAAAGTAAACAAAGCATCATCATGGTGTTTATCATTGCCAATGTATATTATGTGCTGCAATTTAGAAAACAATGTAGTGATGCAACGGGAGTAGGGTTGAGTGATGTGGGGATAGGAAAATGAATTACTATTTATTAATCATTAAGCTTTAAAATAATTGAGATATAATCTTATAATCCATATTTATATAATGTACAAAATTGTAGATGATACGACTTACAAACTGAATAACAACATCAATAAAACAAAATATCAATATGCCTATGTTATTTGTTTGTTTGTGGTTGGTATCCGTTTCAAAGCGTTGTAATACCATTCGGGCAGCAGCTTGTACGTCGTGCTCTCCCAAGTAAAATGAGTGGGACTATTTCCTTCTCCATCTTTGAATTCGAAGTATTTACTAAATTCTATCGCCAGTTTGGATCTAATGAGTCCGACGCCTCCGGTTGCGTCGGGTGCGGGATGGTACACTCGTCCCGTCTCCGGCAACATGAACACCATTTCCGGTTCAAACTTGACCGTCAACGAGTCGCCCGCGTGAGCGTAGCTGAGGTGGTTTACTTCCTCGTCGTCGTCGTCCGTTTTCTTTATAACGTGCGTGAATACTATCGGACGATCGTCGCAACGTACGAAGTTTCGCTCGCGGCCGCAAACGGAGAGGTAAGGAAAGTCTTCCGCGTAACGTCCCGTCTGGTTGAGTCGCAGGCGTTTGAAGAAGAAATTGAGGAATTTCTTTTCTGAAAATATTTATCTCATTAATATCGTTGGGTTACAATAGGATTGACCTGTGACATTTCTTATTGTCTGAAATATTTTCTGAAAATTTATATAGTTCTACATAAAATAAAGTTATTCAAGCTAAAATGGGCTACATCATACATGAAGTCATGAATGAATGCCTATGTGTATATAAATATATATATACATTAAACATTTATAAATATAGGGGCCTACATTTAACTGTTTTATATAATATATCAAATTATATAATAATATTATGTACATTATTAATTATGTTTAGGTTACCTTTGAAACACGAAGTGAAATTCTTCATTCTTGAATCATCCAGGAATAGCTGAAAAGCACATATAAATAATAGAATTTGCAATAAGAAATATCCAAACATTAACAAGAGGTAGCTTACAAACTATTAGAGAGCACAGATGATGCCAATATGCTTGGTGGCGCGGGAGTACGTCTAGTGTGCAGTGATACCAGCCACACTGGGAATATTTTGTTACACGGTATCCTTATGGCAAAGCTCCAAGTCAGACCAATTGAATTCAATGTTCATTGATTGTTAGGACTGATGAGGCAATACATATACTTTATGATGATCAGCATATATTTCTAGATATTAAAATGTCTGGTAGGCCTATTAACAGTCTGTCATGACAGAAACACAAATGCTATCCCGACAACATCGGCATAACAAGAACGCAACATTCCGTCGACTCGTGTTTATTTGGTCATTCCTCCCCGGGTTTGACAAGTACCAAATAGTTGGGGTTAGTTGGGTTGGTGCCATAACCTCCAAAGATGGCTGACTGTGATCAATTTTCCTGTAATTTCATACTGTTTAGGAGTGTTTATTCAACTTCAGGATAACAATTTTATGCCTCAGGTGTCTTTTTTTGACAGACTTAATTTGAATCTAGGCCTATTAGAAAACACAATTTTCAGGAAACAATTTGCAAAATGAGGGTACTACCGAGTATGATATATTTACAGGACAAGATGGTTAATTTCAGTTTCAAGCTTTAGGCCTACCGTGGACACTGAGTACGGCCCCTACCTACCCATTAACTATACTTAATGCCACACCTCAACTCAGTGCCTAGGACCACAACAGCAAGCAGGCCTTAACTAACCCCTACATGCTCAATCACCTAACATATCCCTAAAACAGATCGGCACGGCTTACGAATGATACATTTACCCTCGGAACATAAAACTAGGCCTACAACGTTATACATATTCAAAAGCTTAGGCCTACCATGCCTTGGTGATCTATGTAATAAAAGTATTCTCGGACTCGAGGTTCGGGTTCTTGTCCTTGTATATAAGAGACATGTTGCATATTGCTGATATATACTGGACTTCTGTGGCCAGCAAATTGGTATCTTGTATTCCGACAATACCTCATTATTCTGATAGACATAATCGTGTGTGAGGTTGTGCTCTGTAATTTCTAATAACACTAAATCTGTAAAACTGAATCTAGAGGATTCAATACATCACTTGCTGACAGACCACAGTGACAGTCAAAGGTGACAGTGACATGACGTTAGAATTTAGAAATCAATCGCCCACTATTTTTAACATTTTCGTTTTGTTATAGATGGCAGTCTGGTTTCAAGTATTAGCGCTAATGGTATCGACATCCAGTACTAACTTGACTTGAACATTTCCACCTTTCCACAGATGGTCTTGTTCTCTTGTATGTCAAGGATAGGATTGTGTACGAAAACTGGAAGTAAGAAGTTGTTGTAGGCCTAGGCCTAATTTACTTGCGAAACAATTTACAAGGACTCACGCGTGGATGTGACAAGTCTCAAGTGAATCATTCGTTATTGTTCATCAATACTCGTAATTCACTGCTTATCTTCCGTATTTGACAGTACAATGTAGCGTAGTCTAGCCGCGAGCGACACGAATATCGCAGTGATCATAGGCCTATTTTGTTCGCTGGAATGTCTCAATTTGAAATTGACACAATTCGAGTAACAACGTATGCCTAGGAACACTAAGGCACTGGCAAGCCTATTACAATGGCATCGTCTACCAAACGATCTTGGAGGCTACGTAAGTATAATTTGGAGTAGGCCTATGTCTATTTTAACCAAAGTTCTAGGCCTAATTCCAAGCCCAAAACCTTTGAAGCCTAGGCCTAGGTCTTAGCCCACTAGGCCTCTGTCAGTGAAGGGGGTGTGTAGCCTATTCTGCCATTGTTTGAGATTGTAGGCCTAGGCTTAGGCCCTAGGCCTAGGCATTGAATTTGTATTGTCCTAGGCTGCCTAGGCCTAGGCCTACCGAACTTGAATTAGACCAGCCTTGGACGAGGCCTAGGCCCTAGTCTTAAGTTTAAACAAGGTAATAGGTCAGTTATTTCACTGTGACACTGATCTTTGCCAATTAGTGTTTGATTTTCGAGTTTTTGGTGTTTTCCGAAAGATCTTGTTTAAATATCTATCGGAAAAAGTCGCGGGACGTTATGAATTGTTGGTTTCTGTAGTTTTTAAACTCACTTAAAGTTGTAGCAGTAGCCTCAGACCCTACAAGTGTGAACGGAAATAAGTTGGTAGGCTACAGTTCCATCGTAAGTTTATAGTTCCCATAGCCTTGCCAAACCCTCACTAAGTGTGCTACGTTGCTAATTAAAATGCTTTATTTAAAATATAATACACTTGTGGGGAAAATACTTTCATTGCGTAATACCGAAATAGAAGTAGGCCTACTGTAATGTCATTTTGAACGCAATAGTGGTTGCAATCATTTTTGACCCTTTTACTGTCTATTGTAGAATAGTAGTACTGCTATAAACAAGGTGTCAGGCAATAGGCGTAATCAGAAAAAGACGTACCGGTATTGTTGAAATTAGACACAGTGTAAGTTTTATCATATAATACCAGTAATTTTTTTTTCAATTTCCAGAGGAGTTTGCAGCTCACGCTTCAAACGTGAACTGCTTAGCACTTGGTCAAAAATCTGGCCGAGTGCTAGTAACTGGTGGCGATGACAAAAAGGTTAATCTTTGGGCTGTCGGCAAACAAAACTGCATAATGGTAAGTAATATCAAGGAATGTAGGTCTACTGGTGGCTGTGTGTATATCATGTTGATGAATAATTGATGTATGTAGGCCACCTAAGTTGCATAGATCGGTACCTAGGCTAGATATATTGATAGCTTACCTAGTACCGTACTTTGTGTATTACCTTTTGGTTTTAGGTTAGTCGGGATTTCTGTAAATTTGTCTTCCGTATGCTTCCTGAAACCTGGTCTGTTATTATTAGGTTTTGAGTTGTGAGATAATACGTCAATGAATTTCATCACATTCTTTTTATTCATTGACGTATTATCTTGAAACTGTCTGAATTCACTGAAATAGAATGTCATATTAATTAAAGAGTATCTTGGAGATGTGAACTTGTCATTCAATTACCGTACTCTGGTTTTTGAACATATAAAAACATCAGTGAAGATGAATTTCTCTATTTCTATAAGCACCGTGCGTGAACCCCTTAACCAAACAATAATCATCAACCAGTAAATGTAGTTCAACAAAGTCTGATTTGTTACAGAGCCTAACTGGACACACGACACCCGTGGAGTGCGTCAAGTTTGGAATCTCGGAGGAACTGGTTTGTGCGGGATCGCAAGCCGGCGCCTTGAAAATCTGGGACCTGGAGGCGGCCAAGATCTTCCGCACTCTCACTGGGCACAAGTCGGGCATTCGATGCATCGACTTCCATCCTTACGGGGACTTCCTGACGACCGGCTCACTCGACAACTCTGTTAGAGTGAGTACAATCAGGCTCGGCTTCGGTAGGCCGATCAACAATTGCACTTATTCTATAACAATCATAGCGACATTGGTCTAAATGAGTATACTTATCCGATTGAGTTACAAAAGAGGGAACAGATCTAATTGTGCTATACTGGCAGGCCTGATCAGAATTACAGTTATTCATAGTAAATAGGTCTACTAAAAATGTCTCGTTTTCATTTCAGTTGTGGGACATTCGAAGAAAAGGTTGCATATACACGTATTCGGCGCACAAGCCGCGAGTCAACAGCGTGAAATTCAGTCCGGACGGCCAGTGGGTTGCGTCGGCCGGCGAGGAAGGGGTAGTCAAGCTGTGGGACCTGCGTATCGGCCGCCTGCTCAAAGAGTTCACGAACCACGGCGGTCCCGTCACGTCGGTCGCGTTCCACCCCAACGAGTTCCTGCTGGCGTCCACGAGCGTCGATCGAACAGTCAACTTCTGGGACCTGGAGCGGTTCCAGCTGATCAGCAGCACCGAGGCGGACGTGGCGGGGGTGCGTTGTGCCGTGTTCAGTGAGGGGGGGGAGTGTTTGTTTGCGGGCTCGCAGGACAGGCTGAAGGTGTACGGCTGGGAGCCGACGCGGACTCACGACAGCGTGCCCATCAGCTGGGGCAAGATACAGGACATAGCGGTGGCTCAGAACCAGCTGATCGGGGCGTCGTTTCACACCTCCATGGTGGTGATCAACGTGGTGGACCTGAAGCGCGTGCAGCCGTTCACGCCCGGCCCCAACTCGCCCGCGTTCGCCCCCGGACAGAGCGTGCGCAAGAGCTTCAGCCGGCCCAAGCAGAAGGACTCGGCCAAGCTGGCCGTCAGGACCATCGAGGAGTCGGATCGGTCCGGGACGGACCCGGAAGACGACACGTCGCTTGCCGACATACAGAGCGTGGGTGATTATCGGGAAATATTCCAGCCCAACAGAAAACGTGAGTGACCGTTTTCGTGATGAGTGGGATATTTTTGTTCAGTGTTTGCTGGTTCTTAGTTTACTGAACATATTAAATTCAATTTTTGGCAGTACATTCAGGCATAAGTTTACATTTATTCTGAGAGTTCGTGAGAGCAAATGGCATGGGTAGAGACGTCTAAACATAGCACTGTTTTTCTTTTATTGCAATTGGAATTTGAAGTGAAGCACTTTGGTGCGTCTGTTATTGTAGATTAACAACGTTCTGTAGTGTAATAACATAGGGTACTGTTGAAACCGTGAGGCCTATATAACGTACAACATGCTCAGGTCTACAATAGAAACTCTCCAAATGAGAGGCCGTATTTTCACAAAAATATTGTTTACCAGCAGTTAAACCTACTCCTCATCTGCAACCTGCAATTGCAGCGGCACTTTGGTTTTCCAAATTCAACAAACTTCACCATTTTACACCCCAACTATGCATTTTTGGGGGTCTATCCCTAATTTGGGGGTATAGGGATAATATCTATCCCTAACGCTGTCATTCCAAGTATAGGCCTAGCAATTATATCGCCAATATATTGAAAGATAGCAGAATCATACGTTTATAGCTTTGTTACCTTTTCCAAAACATGATCGAACAAAATCAAATGTATTGAAACATGAAGAAATATAAAAACATGTAATGAGCACTCTCAGATTTCATCGGTTTCACAGCAGTCGCTATTCTTACGTGCCTCTAAGAATGACTACGTATATCACACAGTCGGGAAACGGTTTAGTCAAACTGGTTCAGGCTAAAACGGTTTACAGATGGTGATATACCTGTCGGTTTTGGTGTAAAACACTTAAGTTCCAATCCAGTTTGGCAAGTGAATTGGAGAACTCGATACGATTGATATACACGTCAAACCGATTCAGGGTAACCTTGAACGCGAGCGATTAATCGATCCTTGTTGAATTCCAGCTTGGTTGTCGATTATTTACCGACTTACGTCACCAATATCCAATATACTACCAATATATATACCAATATATCGAGTAACGTGAATATTAAAAATGGCTGGCGCTGAAACGTTTTGACCGCGGTTTTGCCAAAGTGTTTCTGAATTATTGTGATATACACTCATTTGTTGAACCGTTTCAGCCTGAACCGTTTCCCGACTGTGTGATAAACGTGGTCAATGTTATGTAACAGATGATTGTGGCCCTGGGTCCTCCTGCACTGTGACCTCCGACCCGCTTGTAGTGTCCGCTGGCATGAGCTTGCGTCTGTTTTGTCTTGTTACAGTCTGCCGAACACCTCCCCCCGAACCCTTCCCTGCACCGCTTGAGTCACTAGAGAACGGTAAGCTACCCAGGTTACATATCACACTTGTTCTGTAGTTTACTGCACGTAGCTAGCGTTAGCACACAATTGGTATATGCCTGGTGGAGAGAATTTGTCTGCTACTCGGTTTTTAAATGGGACTAGAACTGACCAATGGGAACGCCAAGATTTGTGTCGTCATGACTGTGCCATGATATTTGTGCTACGTGCATTCCGATTTCCTCGGAAAAGGGTTGAAGGAATAATTGAATAAATAAGTAAATAACTATGATAAAGTAGCGACGGACAATTGTATGTCTAGGTGTGGTGCTAGTCCTAGGCCTATTCAAAGAAAATTACAAAGTTTGTTTCAAGGAAAAATGACGAAACTACACCGTAGGCCTATACCAGTACCAGTATGCATTATAATCTGATGAGTATAGATTAGTTACCGGTATCGGTAGGCCTATTTCAATTGATTGAATTCGTACCTTGCTATTTCTACGTATTATATCAATCAATAGGCTTAATTACTATCTCAAACATTACTTCAATCATGTTACGCAATATAAAATAAGATACAATTAGAATGATCATTTGGTAATTTTGTGCTACTCGTTACCAAATGGTGGGTCAGTTGGTCAAGGTTGGTGTCCTAACCTCCAAAGATGGCTGACTGTGATCAATGTCCGTGTCATTTAGGACTGTTTTAGTTACTTTTAGGATAACAATTTTATTTGTCAGGCACCGTTTTCCAATAGATTAATGTTTATCTATCAGAAAACACCATTTTCAGGATCAAATGTGCAAAATAAGGGATAGTACCGAGTATGGCAAATTTACCGATCATTTTAATTTCTAACATGTATCATTTGTGTCCCCTAGATCCATCTCTGCCGCAGATCCTCCAGTCCCCGCACTCCGAGCGATCGGAGTCGGACGTTTCGATCGACTCTCACGGCCTCGGCAGCATCGAGACGCGCGAGCCTGCTCTGCCCGTGGTCCGCGGCCTCAACTCCTTCTCCAACGTGACGCTGCGCCCGCGTGCAGAAGACCTGTCCAGCCTGGAGAGCCTGGACACCAGGGAGGACTTCCCGGAGACCTGGAGCCTCCGGCGGCAGAGCTCCGGACAGCCCGCGGCCACGTCCTTCCCGGAGGTCGACTTCCCCGTCAAGTGAGTACTACGTGCAGGCGCCACCAGCTTACCTAGGTGACGGTAGTAATAATAATCGTAATAGAGTTATTTGTTTGTACTAGGGTTGCCAATCGATCAGGAAAATGTAAATTATATCGAAATGTGATCAAAATTGATCAAAAATATCGAAATATTAGGAATCCCAAAATTCAATTGACTTTGATTTCAATTGAAATTATAAAGTTGGAATTAACAGTATCAAAATATTCCATACAGTGTACTGAGCTTATGTTGTAGGGACCAGAGTTTGAATTACTGAGGGTAATTAATGTTTTACTTTCAACATTTTTCTCTTTCTAGGTTAAGCAATATTCGCCACAGTCCTTCCGAGCCCGCACTTAACCGTCCTTATTCCTCGAATTCCAGATCCCAGTCCTTGAGCCGTCCGAACCTCAACCAGCTGCCGAGCAGCTTGCCTCCCGCCTCCGTCCCCCCCACCGCCGCGATCCCGCCCAGCCGCCCGCCCAAGAGGACCAGGCCGCCCCCGACGCTGCCCAAGCCGATACCGGTGGAGATACACGTTCAGGCGGTCGTCTTGCCCAAGGAGGAGAAGGACGACGAGATGTTCATACCGATGACTGCGGACAGGCCGTCGGGGCTGGACCTCGACGAGTTTCTGCCGGTAAGGCTTCGGAGACTTGTTCAGTGTCAACGTGATTAGACGAGCTTTAGCGAGGATTCAATTTGACATACTGAACAAAATTGGTGTTCGTTTTTTTTTTTTCATGTTTTTTGTCGATTCTCCACAGGTCAAACGACTACAGCTATCAACTTCAAACTTTTTTTCAATATGGTTCCTCATCTAACTTTGCTCTGTATAGTTTTGTGGCATTATTGGGTGTTAACTCTTATTTTATGAATTTAAGAAATTTCAAAAACCATCCATCAGGGAAAATTCAACACTGGTTATACTGGAGTAGGATGGGATGAAACAAACGATGCACAGAGGTTTCACTGTAATGCTATTTCCAGATATCAGCAGCAGCACTGATATTGTTTGCTTGATTCAAAGTACCGTAACCGCATTCTTTCCTTCCTGTGCAGCGTAACTATTCCCGCGTGACGGGCTACCAGAGCTCGTTCTCGGACATGTCGGAGTCGGAGGTGCTGACGTCGATCGTGCGCGGCCACGAGCAGATGATGGCCGTGCTGGGCGGCCGACAGCGCAGCCTGCAGATCGTCTACTCCGTGTGGATGAACAAGGACATGAAGACGGCCGTCGAGTCGGCCCTGGCCATGAACGACAAGGCGTTGATCGTCGACCTGCTGGAAGTTATCTCCGGCAAATCGTAAGTGTGGTTCGTGGGTATGAGTCGGAACGAATGTGGGCGAGTAGAGGGCGCACAACACGATGCGTTGTTCCCAGATCCATCGATTTCCTGCTTCCATCTTTCATTTTTTCCCACCGTACTCCCATAACAATTTTAGATTGTCCTGGATGGATAAGTTTTTGCATGGATGGTTTATTTTTCCTGCTCCCTTGTAAAGTGATAGGTATCTGATACAAGTTTCACTGTCAATTTTCTCGAAGGTACTGCGTAGGTACGGGGAGGGAGTGCATTTTACGAGAGGCCTTCGCATGGGTGTGAAATCACGTTGTCTGCATCTCGAATTACCGGTAAATCAGTCGGCACGGCCGAGTGGCTGCGTGTGGAACTAATACGACGTACTCGTGAACGCGGTTATGTTGTCCCCGTGATTGAAACACGCTAGTTATCAGTATTTAGAGATTTTTTGTGCAATATTTCTGGAGCCACCAGAAGTAAATTTGTGGCTCACCCCGAGCATTGTGCACTTGATTTCTAGGACAAGGATTGCTTGGTTCCGGAGGAGATGCGTGACACGTACGTACGCGTAGTTGGAGGAACCTGTTTTGTTTATATTGGGTTTAACGACGCACTGTTATGATAGCGCAGATCTAATGGCGTCGGATGAATGATTAACGAGATGATGGGATGAAGGTTCTTGGGTAATGAGAAGGATATTTTGAAGGAAGCAATTGTGGCCCATATTGTTGGAACCATCCCGGCATTAGCCTAGACTACAGAGGGAAACCATGAAAAACCCCTGTAAAGATGGTCGGCGGCGGGGATCGAACCTCGCCTCCCGGACCACATGAAGCGAGCGCGTTAACCACTACGTTACATGTGCCGGTAGGGTCCTGTTCTCGTACCGTTACCACGTAGTGAGTCTGCCACCGATAGACTTGTGACACTCGAGTTATCACGGTGCCTTATCGTCGTCTTTGTTTACTGTTTCAGATCAAACTGGACGCTAGAATTGTGTTCAACAATACTGCCATCGATTGGTGACCTTCTCCAAAGCAAGTTCGAAATGTAAGTACAACATTTCAATTGTATTATATTTTGGTTTTGTCGCAGCTCACTGTTCTACCAGTCGAGATAGCGTAGCAATGTTGGCGTGTGAGATGAATCGAATGCGTTGTTGAACACGTCACGGATTCAGGAAATGTAGGCCTATTTACAACATTTCCTAGACGTAAACAAGATGTATTGAGGGTTGCGTTGCTGGCTTGACTCCCTATCCCACCAATGTTGAAAATGTGTACCAATTTATCGTCCAAACCTAAGAAACTATCGATAGAGAGCCATCTAGTAGTGATACAAGTGACTAACTGTGTTCACAAGATTACGTTTACGTCGGCTCAGCTGTGGCAACAGACACCTGAAATGCCAGTATTTGAGGGTCTCGGAAGGCATGGCGCATAGTTTCATATTGCACACCATAGGTAGAGCAGCGATCGGTAGGACCAAGGACAGTACTCGTGGAATAGAACAGCTGAGTGAAACCACCGTGTAATCTCACCATCACCGTAAAACCATCACCATGAGACATCTTGATGTAAACCCAGATTTTTGGATAAGCAACAAAACGAAAATTGAATAATTATTTGAAAAAGTGCAGTCGTGAGAATTGACGGCAGAAAAGTTTACACGTCTAGCGAATGCTTGCAGTCGTAACGTCTTGAAGCATGCGTTTATCCTTGGGCTATCGGTAGACCAATAGCTATCGTAGCGATAGCGATAACTTTTCAACGGTATAAGATATTGAAATTCTGAAAACAAGGAAAGACAGATACTTTCAATACCTTCAAGGCAGTGTAAGTAATAACCATTTATCTCAATCGCATAATTGTCAGGCGTAGACCGTTAAAAAGTGTGTAATTTTAACCGTAAACGACAGAAAATCAGGCGATTTGAGATGAATAGTTATTATACTCACACTGCCTTGAAGGTATTGAAAGTATCTGTCTTTCCTTTTTTTCAGAATTTCAATATCTCATACCATTGAAAAG
This sequence comes from Brachyptera putata, assembly GCA_907164805.1. Lineage (NCBI taxonomy): Eukaryota > Metazoa > Arthropoda > Insecta > Plecoptera > Taeniopterygidae > Brachyptera > Brachyptera putata. The sequence continues at coordinate 546,065 of OU015464.1, forward strand.
TTATCAGTATAAAATGTGATATTCCGCTAAATCTCCTCCCATGGCCTCATTGGACGCCAGTAGATGGCAGTTATCATTGCAGTGCGTTGTATGACTGATAGTGTTAGTGACTGTCGAGTGATGCAACAGCCTTGACGTCACCAAGATAGCAACTCTTCTGTTGTAATCCATACAGGCATATCTTGTTCCCGTCATGAGAGGTACTGTGACAGGTCTCGAGATAAGACAGTCTATGGGCATGCGCACAGCACCAGGCCCTACCTCTTGTAAGCTCGAGGGGTTTACAACTCGAAAATTTGCTGTACACCTCATTTCAGGTGATTTCAGGGATTTCAGGTGATTTCAGGGATTTCAGGTGATTTCAGGGATTTCAGGTGATTTCAAGTGATTTCAGAGATTTCAGGGATTTCAGGTGATTTCAGGGATTTCAGGTGATTTCAAGTGATTCCAGGAATTTCAGGTGATTTCAGGTGATTTCAGGATTTCAAGTGATTTCAGGTGATTTCAAGTGATTTCAGGGATTTCAGGTGATTTCAAGTGATTTCAGGGATTTCAGATGATTTCAGGGGATTTCAGGTGATTTCAGGGATTTCAAGTGATTTCATGTGATTTCAGGGATTTCAGGGATTTCAGGTGATTTCAGGTGATTTCAGATGATTTCAAGGGATTTCAAGTGATTTCAGGGATTTCAAGTGATTTCATGGGATTTCAAGTGGATTTCATGGGATTTCAAGTGATTTCAAGGGAATTTCAAGTGATTTCAAGTGATTTCATGGGATTTCAAGTGATTTCAAGTGATTTCATGGGATTTCAGGGATTTCAAGTGATTTCAAGTGATTTCAGATGATTTCAGGGATTTCAAGTGATTTCAGGTGATTTCAGGTGATTTCAGGGATTTCAGGTGATTTCAGGGATTTCAGGTGATTTCAAGTGATTTCAGAGATTTCAGGTGATTTCAGGGATTTCAAGTGATTTCAGGTGATTTCAGGTGATTTCAAGTGATTTCAGGGATTTCAGGTGATTTCAAGTGATTTCAGGGATTTCAGATGATTTCAAGGTTTCAAGGTTTTCAGGTGATTTCAGGTGATTTCAGGGATTTCAGGGGATTTCTGGTGATTTCAGATTATTTCAAGGGATTTCAAGGTGATTTCAGGGATTTCAAGTGATTTCATGGGGTTTCATGGGGTAAGTGATTTCAAGCACTTGATTTCAGGGATTTCAAGTGATTTCAGGGATTTTAGATGATTTCAAGTGATTTCAGGTGATCTCAATTGATTTCAGGGATTTCAGGTGATTTCAGATGATCTCTAGTGATTTCAGGAATTCAGATGATCTCTAGTGATTTCAGGGATTTCAGATGATTTCAAGTGATTTCAGGTGATCTCAAGTGATTTCAGGGGATTTCAAGTGATTCAGGTGATTTCAAGTGAAATCAGGGATTTCAAGTGATTTCAGGGATTTCTGGTGATTTCAGGGATTTCAAGTGATTTCAGGTGATTCAAGTGATTTCATGGGATTTCAGGGATTTCAAGTGATTGCAGGTGATTTCAGATGATTTCAGGGATTTCAAGTGATTTCAGGGATTTCAGGTGATTTCAAGTGATTTCAGGGATTTCAGGTGATTTCAGATGATTTCAGGTGATTTCAGGGATTTCAAGTGATTTCAAGTGTTTTCAGGGATTTCAAGTGATTTCAGGGATTTCAGGTGATTTCAAGTGATTTCAAGGGATTTCAGGTGATTTCAGGGATTTCAAGTGATTTCAGAGATTTCAAGTGATTTCAGGTGATTTCAGAGATTTCAGGTATTTCAGGGATTTCAAGTGATTTCAGGGATTTCAAGTGATTTCAGGGATTTCATGGCAAGTGTACACCTGATTTCAGGCGTTGTTAACCCCTCTGGAAAGGTTACATTTCTTGCATCAAGGTGATATTTGAAGACCCCGTAGAATCTATTTGATTCTTTCAAATGTTGGAAAGTTCCCGGCTGGGCGAAATGAGAGCTTGCCCGTTGTGTAAGTGATTGGCTTTGATTTCGTTAGCGGGTTCCCGGTGTTCCCGTCAGATGGAGCCATGCGTGCTGGTACGGCAAGTCGTACAACTAGCGCCGTGTCGAGGACTGGAATCACTGAGATACATTTTACTGAAACTGACAGGGTTTTTCGTGGTTTCCCTCTGTCGTTCAGGTCAATACTAGGCATATCTCCCAATTCCCAATATCCAAAAACACCTAATAAAATAACTCTCCATCCCATCCCATCATCTTATTTATTATTATTATTTATTTAAACTCTTGCAGTTGCATATGAATGCGCGGTGGCAAGTTCCCTATCTATCCTATCCTATCGCCTCCCTATCCTTCTGACGGGATAGCTTCAACCCTATTTCACCCCCTCAAGTATACTTCTACTAAGCTCATTCCCTAGCTACCTGTCCTATTCAAGAAAGAGAACTTACCGACATATAATCTAGCCCCCTTTATAACTACCGCTCTATCATGACTCTATCGTTCCATCATTCACCGACGCCAATAGATCGTAGTCCTCAGTAGAGTGCGTCGTTAAACCCAGTATGAATAAAACAGTGAACCGGCCGTACTCTATCTGTATGACGCGTGACGTGGCCAATTAATCGGGGTCCGCAGCGCTTGCACACCTGTTGCGGTCGTCACGGCCTCCTTCGTCTGCAAGCTGCGTGCCCTGGGGCCTGGGTTCCAGTAACTCGACTTCACTGTGGACCTAGATGCATCGAGGGTGGCGTTGGTTCGCTGTATCGAGGTGGTGTCAAAATTAGTCAACATTTCGTTTCATTTCCCGAGCTCTTGCCTTAGAACAACCTATTGCTCCTCTACCTCTAGTGTTGGTTCGTTGAAACTTGATGTCATGCCTTCTATAGACCTCAAATATGTGCGTCTAAGATGCCGTGCAGATTGCCATCCAAGATGCGGTGGAAGTGAACAACTGCGCTTGGCTTTTGAAATGAGTCAAATGACATTTATTGATGATGCAATTGAATGAAATGTGATAACTTATTTGTTTGTGACCTGCGGACTTCTCACACGAATTCGATTATGTATACATATACTGTTGGTGTATCGTAGAAATATTGCAGAAGTGAATTTCACGTGTTATTATTCTACTCGTCATGTTTAGTTCTAATTGATTTCTCTTGAGTAACCTAAATATTTTTCATTTTTCCAGTATAATACATTTATTTTAAAAAAAAACGCAACCATATTTTCCAACCTCGGTGTAGACACGTCTATAATAACATTCCATGAAACTGTTATTCTGATCGGATGGTATATATTTAAAATGTATGGTTCAGGCCAACACAAAAACTCTAGGATTTTACTTTTGATTGAATATGAATTGCACTCGAATGTGCGTGCTCGCTTTCCCCATCCCCCTTCATTAACACCCGTCTCAGCCCGCGTATCGACGTGTTCCCGTATTCCCGGCCGCGCAGCTGGCGCCGTAATAAGCCAAGCGGGCGTCGTAATAAGCTGGGCGGGCGTCGGGACGGCAAGGCGGGCCAATTACACGCGCGGCAACATGAGAGGCTCCCAGCGCTTGGCTAATTTACCCTCCCCCCCCCTCCCGTTGAATGACGTCACTAGGGTGGGGTGGGGGGGAGGCATCGCTATGGCTCGTCGTCGATACAGGGTATTTCGTTGCTAGAACTAGGAAAACGCCATATGCGTTGTTAGACGAGCGGATAGTAATAGTATGGGTAAAAATGGGTAAAAACTGTTTCGAGTGGTACCAATTTAGCACATTTTATGTTTTTTCTTCAAAATGGCTGACCCGATCAAGCTGAACATTTTTAGAAATGTGTATCAAAATGTAATTCAACTTCACGCAAAATTTCACTTTTTTTTATTTTTTTTCCGCTGTGTTATTCTAAAGAGTATTTTTGAAATTTCTAAAATTCATAAAAAAAAGGTACCACCCGATAATGCCACAAAACTATGATGAGGAACCATATTGGAAAAAAGTTTGAAGTTGATAGCTGTAGCCGTTTGACCTGTGGAGAACCGACAAAAAAACATTGAAAAAAAACATTAAAACGAACACCAATTTTGTTCAGTATGTCAAATTGAATCGTCGCTAAAGCTCTTGTAATAACACGTAACGTATTGTGTGGGTCGACAGTGTTCCAGTAGATATTTCTCTCGAGGTATGAAACCGTTTTAAAGCCACAACGATCAAATGTTGCGCTGTTTGCAAGCTTTCCCTGGAGCCATTTGAATCCCCCCCCCCCCCTTCCCAATCCACGTCCATCTCTCGTCTTTGTCCTAGCTCGACATTGATTGTAATGTACACGGAGCGTCTCGCTTAGTATTCATAGCGCCCCATTACGCCGTGTCTACCCGCCCGGTGTCTCGTTGCGCACGCGCCGCACTGTGAGAAAAAAACGCTCTCGATTGTATGTAAATGTGTGTCGGGGGTCACGCTGAACCGTTTGACTGGTGCTGATTGATTCTCAAATGTGGAACAGGGACGTTATTCTGGAACTCGAAAACGAAATGAAAGCGCGTGCCTTCGTTTTGTTTCGACGATCCTTTATACTTTAACATGGTGTATCATGGGCTCTGACACTTCCTTGACGCTTTCATTTCGTGTGCTGGTGTAATGGCCCAAATATTGACTTTTGAACGGTATGAGGTATCAGAATTGTAATGGGGGGGAAACAGATTTTTAGTTTACGTTCCAGATAGTAACTAGAGAAACTATGGTACATTTATATTGGGTAGTTTTCACACGTAAACCGCTCGGAAAATAACTCTTTCTAGCAGTAGGTATCTGTGAAAATATTTAAATTCGAGGGTAGTAATTCTATTTCACATCTATTTGAAGTTATTGAACTTCAGAATTGAATCTTCTTGCTGAATATGTTGACATAATTGGACAATTGTCGTTATTGAAAAAGACCACTCTGAAAGTTGGCTGAAAATGTCCGGTTTTTGATAAATCAGCAACGTTTTTCTTGGCAACTGCCAGAGCAATATTAACGAAACTTTCCAATTATTTAAAGATCCCTGAGTTATGAACATAAAAAAATACTAGAACATCATAGCTCTCACCAGTTCAGAGAAATTAATTGTGAAAGGTCAAAAAGTGCCTTAGTAACCCCTGTACTTTTTGGTCAAAATTTTTTGTCGCTTGAAATTTTTGATCGAATCGCTCAGTTCTGTTGTTGTATATGTGTAGTGTGATCAATTTGGAACACAAATCCGGTCTCAGTTTCAAAATTGAATCAAATTTAAATATTTTAGAGCAAAAAATTAACTTGGTATTATTTGCCATGTTAGGGCCCATACATATTTAGAATCCTTGTAATTACTGTAAAAGAAAGAAAATTGGAAAATTTCCGATTGATTCGTGTTTTTAAAATGTCCTTTCGACATCCTACAAAATTTTAGACAATTCGGAAATTATGATTTTTGGCCTTTTTTACTTTTTAAAATTTCCAAAAAGATATTTTCTTTTTCAGAATTGAATTTTCTTGCTGAATATGTTAACATAATTGGACAATTGTCCAATGAATTGGACATTGAAAAAGACCACTCTGAAAGTTGGCTGAAAATGTCCGGTTTTTGATAAATCAGCAATGTGTACAAAGCAGGCTCTTCTAATGACGTGGCCACCGTTACTGTTCCAGGTACATGACTGTTGGCTGCAACACCTTGAGACTTATCCTCCGGAACTTCGCCGCCGTCATTAAAACCAACGTCCAGGGTGGGCGGTCAAACACCTACGGCGTCGATATATCGGCGGAAGAAAGGTAAATCAAGTGAAGTTTGTACTGTTGGGTCTTATATTGTTTGTAGAGGGAAAACATGGTAATTCACGATAATGAAGACGGGCGATTATGTGGGAGACTCTGGCGTTAAACCCATTTTTTTGGTTTTATTATTATTATATCATGATATACAATCATTGTTCCCCAATTAAGGTAAAGGATGAAATAATAAGGCTGTTAAAAGTCCCTGGAAGTCGATTCAGCAGAATGTGAGTTTTTTGGTGATAATTTTTCAACGGTATGGGATCGAAATTTCTGAAAACGAGGAAACATAGATACTTTCAATACCGTACCTTCAAGTTGGTGTAAGTAATAACTATTCATCTCAAATTGCCCAATTGTCAGGCGTAGACGGTCACACAATTTTAGGCGTGTACGCCCGACAAATAGGCGATATGAGATAAATACTTGATACTTACACCTTCTGAAAGGTATTAAAAATATATATGTTAACTCATTTTCAGAATTTTGGTAGGTTCTCATATCGTTCAAAAAAAAACCTGATATTCCGCTAAATCTACTCCCACGGACTGTTAAACACAATATACATTGAAAAAAAAAGGGTAAGAATACAAAATACAGTAGTTTTTATTGTAGTTTCATTTGCATAACATTGTTGTGCAAAATACAGTAGTTTTTATTGTAGTTTACTTTGTGCAACGTTGTTATTGTTGTTGATTGCGTGTGTGTATCTCAGGTACAACAGGTGCAAGAAGTGTTACGACTGCCTGCTGCCAATCCGTGCCTTCTTGCTGAAACGCCAGACGATGCAAGGCAAGCTCGGACAATCTTTCCGCGAGCTGAGCGCGCTCCTGGAAAACCTCGACTAACTCCTCCGTCTCAACGCTGCGAGACTAATACTGCGACAATCCGTTACTTTTACAACAATCGTCCGTCTCAACGCAATCTCTTGGTTGTTTTTCTCCCCCGATGAGACTAATACTGCGACAATCCGTTACGTTTACAATAATCATCCGTATCAACGCAATCTCTTTTTTTTTCCTCGACGAGAATAACAATGCGACATCCCTTTACGTTCAAAATATTCCTTGTTCTAAACGCAATGTCTTCGCCGTTTTTCCTCATTTTTACGAAGAAGAATAACCGTATTCGGTTCTTGTTTGTAGTTCAGCCAGTGTATAAGAATTAAAAATTTCAGTTTCTAGGATGAAGAGCCGCGAAAATGCTTCGGTGCGATGTCGTCTAGGAAAATACGAAGTTGTGATTGTTGGTAAATGAATTTTTAATTGATATATTTGGGTGATTGTGATATACTTGAGTTTTACACTATTACTATTAATAATTTTATTACCGTGAATCTGAGTCAAGTGTAGAGTAAGAATTGTTTATTATTTTCAACAGTTATTTAAAATGTCCCTTCAGATAAGATAATTTGCCAAATCTTGCCAGATTTGGAAATAACACATGTACTTACACAATAATGTTTTTACTTTTTATTTTCATGGAATTTAGTCAGTTGTAACAATCTTTACCAGCGTGCCATTAGCAAAAGCAGTTAGAAACGACACATCACTAATGTATTTGCATTTAAATCTCCATCCTGATATTTAACAAAAGGGAAAATGTTTTGTATAAAAAATAAAAATATATATAATATAATGTATTGTTTTTAATGTATTGTATAGGCCTACCTATGTCAATATCCTACATGATTGCTCACAGCAATCTTCTGTACTCCACCCTTTCAAATCCAAGTTTGCAATGTAATTTTGTAGTTTTTCACAGGTAGTCTATATATTGATTCCAATTTCATCATAGGCATTCCGTATTATTATTTTTATCAATTTTATTATTTTATTTTATAAATTTTATCAATTTATTATTTATTTTTATCAATTTTATATTTTATTTTATTTTTATTATTTTTTTCAACGGAATAACTCTTTTGAAATGTCCTCTTGTCTTCCCACAAAATTTTAGCCGAATCAAAAATGATGATTTTTTATGACTCTGAAAAGTGGCTGGAAATTGCAGTTTTTGGGAAATTCAGACACCTTTTTCTTGGAAATGGCTGATGCGAGTATAGCCAAATTTGCTGAGGATTTAGGGACCATCAAGTTATACTCTTAAAAAAATACTAGAACATCATAGCTCTCACCAGTTCATAGAAATTAATTGCGAAAGGTCCAAAAGTACCTTAGTTAACCCTGTACATTTTGGCCAAATTTTTTGTCGCTTGAAATTTTTGGTTGAATTTCTCAGTTCTGTTGTTATGTATGTGTAGTGTGATAAAATTGGAACACAAATCCGGTCTCCGTTCCTAAATCGCGTTTAATTTAGAGATTTTAGAGCGAAAAACAACTTAGTGTACTCACCATGGTAGAGTCCCATATTATAGAATTCTGGAATCCTTCTAATTACTTTTCCATTAGCATTATTAGCAAAATTTCAACGGAATAACTCTTCTGAAATGTCCTCTTGTCTTCCTACAAAATTTTAGCCGAATCAAAAATGATGATTTTTTATGACTCTGAAAAGTGGCTGGAAATTGCAGTTTTTGGGAAATTCAGACACCTTTTTCTTGGAAATGGCTGATGCGAGTATAGCCAAATTTGCTGAGGATTTAGGGACCATCAAGTTATACTCTTAAAAAAATACTAGAACATCATAGCTCTCACCAGTTCATAGAAATTAATTGCGAAAGGTCCAAAAGTACCTTAGTTAACCCTGTACATTTTGGCCAAATTTTTTTGTCGCTTGAAATTTTTGGTTGAATTTCTCAGTTCTGTTGTTATGTATGTGTAGTGTGATAAAATTGGAACACAAATCCGGTCTCCGTTCCTAAATCGCGTTTAATTTAGAGATTTTAGAGCGAAAAACAACTTAGTGTACTCACCATGGTAGAGTCCCATATTATAGAATTCTGGAATCCTTCTAATTACTTTTCCATTAGCATTATTAGCAAAATTTCAACGGAATAACTCTTCTGAAATGTCCTCTTGTCTTCCTACAAAATTTTAGCCGAATCAAAAATGATGATTTTTTATGACTCTGAAAAGTGGCTGGAAATTGCAGTTTTTGGGAAATTCAGACACCTTTTTCTTGGAAATGGCTGATGCGAGTATAGCCAAATTTGCTGAGGATTTAGGGACCATCAAGTTATACTCTTAAAAAAATACTAGAACATCATAGCTCTCACCAGTTCATAGAAATTAATTGCGAAAGGTCCAAAAGTACCTTAGTTAACCCTGTACATTTTGGCCAAATTTTTTTGTCGCTTGAAATTTTTGGTTGAATTTCTCAGTTCTGTTGTTATGTATGTGTAGTGTGATAAAATTGGAACACAAATCCGGTCTCCGTTCCTAAATCGCGTTTAATTTAGAGATTTTAGAGCGAAAAACAACTTAGTGTACTCACCATGGTAGAGTCCCATATTATAGAATTCTGGAATCCTTCTAATTACTTTTCCATTAGCATTATTAGCAAAATTTCAACGGAATAACTCTTCTGAAATGTCCTCTTGTCTTCCTACAAAATTTTAGCCGAATCAAAAATGATGATTTTTTATGACTCTGAAAAGTGGCTGGAAATTGCAGTTTTTGGGAAATTCAGACACCTTTTTCTTGGAAATGGCTGATGCGAGTATAGCCAAATTTGCTGAGGATTTAGGGACCATCAAGTTATACTCTTAAAAAAATACTAGAACATCATAGCTCTCACCAGTTCATAGAAATTAATTGCGAAAGGTCCAAAAGTACCTTAGTTAACCCTGTACATTTTGGCCAAATTTTTTTGTCGCTTGAAATTTTTGGTTGAATTTCTCAGTTCTGTTGTTATGTATGTGTAGTGTGATAAAATTGGAACACAAATCCGGTCTCCGTTCCTAAATCGCGTTTAATTTAGAGATTTTAGAGCGAAAAACAACTTAGTGTACTCACCATGGTAGAGTCCCATATTATAGAATTCTGGAATCCTTCTAATTACTTTTCCATTAGCATTATTAGCAAAATTTCAACGGAATAACTCTTCTGAAATGTCCTCTTGTCTTCCTACAAAATTTTAGCCGAATCAAAAATGATGATTTTTTATGACTCTGAAAAGTGGCTGGAAATTGCAGTTTTTGGGAAATTCAGACACCTTTTTCTTGGAAATGGCTGATGCGAGTATAGCCAAATTTGCTGAGGATTTAGGGACCATCAAGTTATACTCTTAAAAAAATACTAGAACATCATAGCTCTCACCAGTTCATAGAAATTAATTGCGAAAGGTCCAAAAGTACCTTAGTTAACCCTGTACATTTTGGCCAAATTTTTTTGTCGCTTGAAATTTTTGGTTGAATTTCTCAGTTCTGTTGTTATGTATGTGTAGTGTGATAAAATTGGAACACAAATCCGGTCTCCGTTCCTAAATCGCGTTTAATTTAGAGATTTTAGAGCGAAAAACAACTTAGTGTACTCACCATGGTAGAGTCCCATATTATAGAATTCTGGAATCCTTCTAATTACTTTTCCATTAGCATTATTAGCAAAATTTCAACGGAATAACTCTTCTGAAATGTCCTCTTGTCTTCCTACAAAATTTTAGCCGAATCAAAAATGATGATTTTTTATGACTCTGAAAAGTGGCTGGAAATTGCAGTTTTTGGGAAATTCAGACACCTTTTTCTTGGAAATGGCTGATGCGAGTATAGCCAAATTTGCTGAGGATTTAGGGACCATCAAGTTATACTCTTAAAAAAATACTAGAACATCATAGCTCTCACCAGTTCATAGAAATTAATTGCGAAAGGTCCAAAAGTACCTTAGTTAACCCTGTACATTTTGGCCAAATTTTTTTGTCGCTTGAAATTTTTGGTTGAATTTCTCAGTTCTGTTGTTATGTATGTGTAGTGTGATAAAATTGGAACACAAATCCGGTCTCCGTTCCTAAATCGCGTTTAATTTAGAGATTTTAGAGCGAAAAACAACTTAGTGTACTCACCATGGTAGAGTCCCATATTATAGAATTCTGGAATCCTTCTAATTACTTTTCCATTAGCATTATTAGCAAAATTTCAACGGAATAACTCTTCTGAAATGTCCTCTTGTCTTCCTACAAAATTTTAGCCGAATCAAAAATGATGATTTTTTATGACTCTGAAAAGTGGCTGGAAATTGCAGTTTTTGGGAAATTCAGACACCTTTTTCTTGGAAATGGCTGATGCGAGTATAGCCAAATTTGCTGAGGATTTAGGGACCATCAAGTTATACTCTTAAAAAAATACTAGAACATCATAGCTCTCACCAGTTCATAGAAATTAATTGCGAAAGGTCCAAAAGTACCTTAGTTAACCCTGTACATTTTGGCCAAATTTTTTTGTCGCTTGAAATTTTTGGTTGAATTTCTCAGTTCTGTTGTTATGTATGTGTAGTGTGATAAAATTGGAACACAAATCCGGTCTCCGTTCCTAAATCGCGTTTAATTTAGAGATTTTAGAGCGAAAAACAACTTAGTGTACTCACCATGGTAGAGTCCCATATTATAGAATTCTGGAATCCTTCTAATTACTTTTCCATTAGCATTATTAGCAAAATTTCAACGGAATAACTCTTCTGAAATGTCCTCTTGTCTTCCTACAAAATTTTAGCCGAATCAAAAATGATGATTTTTTATGACTCTGAAAAGTGGCTGGAAATTGCAGTTTTTGGGAAATTCAGACACCTTTTTCTTGGAAATGGCTGATGCGAGTATAGCCAAATTTGCTGAGGATTTAGGGACCATCAAGTTATACTCTTAAAAAAATACTAAAACATCATAGCTCTCACCAGTTCATAGAAATTAATTGCGAAAGGTCCAAAAGTACCTTAGTTAACCCTGTACATTTCGGTCAAAAATTTTTGTCCTCTGAAATTCATTGTTGAATTACTCAGTTCTGTTGTTATTTATTCATTTATCATAGTTGTTATTTATGTTATTCATGTGAATAAAGAGAATAATAACCGCAAGTTCTGACCATCACTGTTTTATAATAGAGATGGGCGTTTTTCAATGAAGAATCGATTCGATTTTTTTTCACCGAATCGATTATTTAAAAAATTATCAAATATATTGATTCATATTGTAGGGCAAGAAATAAAACCGCCACCACCACACGATTAAAAACTACTGTAAATACATGCAGGCCTACCTCTTTACTTCTTCAAAACGCTGGAGCTGTTATTTGGTCGAACTTGATAAATGTATAAGTAAGACATTTGACTTGTACTCAGAAGCTTGTATTGGAAAACCTAGCAAATCGTAATTCTGTGCAGTGGTTGGATTATTTAAGAGCACATCGATAATGCAGATATTGAGGAGGAATGAGGAGAGGTCATAACTGCAAACCGGTCAAAAGAGAGAGAAAAGTTTCTCAGATCAAACTCTCAAATTAATTTCGAACACATTTGTATGTTTTGTATTTACAATTTATAAGGATTAATCGATTAAAATACAACCTTGCAAGAGATCGATTCACCGAAAAATCGATGTGGAAAAATCGATTCAAAAATCGATTAATCGCAAGCGAAAAAATCGATTTTCACGAGAATCGATCTTGAATCGTCCATATCTATTTGCTAACTAGTAATGGTCAGGTGTGACTGGAAGCCTGTGAACAGGTGGTTTCACTTTTCCTCATGCTCACAATGATCTATTGAGATCTTCAGATCCATGACCTGACCACATCCTTCCCATTTCCTATCCCAGAAAACCACCATACAAAACATAACCACGCATACGTGGTAATTATTCATGTTATACTCAAATAACTTGAATGATTTGTGGATCAAATTACAAGAATTATATCTAATTTGACGTTTAGAATTGGCCTGCGGAGATGGCCGTGAATGAATGAATCTGGTATTGTTTGAGATTGTATTGAAGAGCAAGACAACGAAAGCTTGTATCTTGCCTGAGGCGAGCGTCGAGCAGCATGCATCCAGTGGTGGAGACCTGCACAGTGGACCCATGTCTGACGCACGAGGTTTTTACAAGTAACATTCAAATTGTTTTATTCTGTATGGATTTAGAGTGTCACAGAATTGTCAAGTTGTAGGCATAAATATTAATATATAAATAACAAATGTGTGACAGATTTGTAATGATACGAGCGAACGTTCCCAGCATGAAAAGCAACATGAAATCCCCATAAGAATAACCCAGAGGGAAAATACTTGAAAAACGAAAATTTGTAAAAGCTTTCAATTCATTCAAAATATGAAAACAACTATAATACACATTTTCAATCATTTGTACAACAATCGGATGAGATATAACAAAGAAAACGCAATAAAAGTATACATTTCATCAAATATTAGGATCAAAACATATAATGCAAAGTGTATATGCGACAGGTTGCTCTATAAATAGCAACAAGTTGCAGGTAAGGTTTTTCAGCGTTTGAAGTAGTCCAAGGTCTGAAGATGTAGATTGAGCTGACAGAATATTTTTTATTCTCAGATTTCCATACTTCTACAACGCACAACGCACATTTCTCACAAGGCACATTCTGCGTTTTCCTAATCTTCAGATACTTGATTGAAAGTATCTTTTGAGTTTTTGGAGATGTATCTTGTATCTTATATTCTGCAGGGTTCCCACCTACCTGGAAAACCTGGAAAACCTGCAATAGTCAGGGAATTCACTATAGCTACTGAAAAGTCAGGGAAAAAACTAGCAAAAAATAAAAAAAACTGTAAAAGTCAGTGAAAATGAGCTATAATAAATAACATTTGAAATACCAACTACCAGTCTGCGGAGCCAATGGTGCCTTTCCTCCATGGAGATGCGTATGACGTCATCCACACGCTGATGACTCGATGTGTGATGGAAATGACAGCAGAAAACTTGTAACAGTTGATCTGTCAGTTGACGAAAATCTATTGGCAGCAAAGTCGATAGATATTTGTTATACATTATTGTACTGTCCTTAGAGCCAATTGTACCAACTGATGATTAAATATTAATTATTGAGGTACAAAAATAGCATAGGTAACCAAGGGTGATAACAAGTTAATTTGCTAATTTTTGCTTAATTCACTAATCATCACTTGGTACAACCGACTCTTACTATCTTCTAACGCTTGAGACCCTGGAATTGAGCCAAATAGACCTGGAAAAGCTGGAAAAGTCAGTGAATTTCATACCAAGATGTCTGCCCATCTCTGCACACGATATGTATCTACACCACTGCGTCACGATCCGAAGACCTATTAGACTTGTCTCTAGTTTGCGGTCAGCGTCTCGCCGTACACGTCTCCTCTGATTATACTTCTCGGGGTAACAATAACTCCTGGACATGCTTGATGGGATGAGATGAGGCTAGGCTACCTGGCTGCACTACGCGTCACTGAGCACTGCCTTGGAACACTTTTTATCCGCTTTATTCAATTACCTTTCCTAACGTGAACAAGTTTGTAGTTCAACTCACTCTGTGGATTCACTGGATTGGATTGTGAATAATAATATTGTGAACACGACATAAAGGCTGAAACACATATTGGACCAAGGTCCGGTATCACCAAGTCCAGTTAGCCTTTATCTGAGAGTTAGCATGGGTAACCATGGTGATAACAACTTCAAACTAACAGTTAGACTTACTCCCACGTTGGTAATATCCTCGTAATTACTGTAAAAGAAAGAAAATTGGAAAATTTCCGATGGATTTGTTTTCTCAAAATGCCCTTTTGTCATCCTACAAAATTTTAGACAAATCAAAAATTATGATTTTTGGCCTTTTTTACTTTTTTCAAATTTATTTTCTGACGTCAATTTTGGTTTTAAAATTTCCAAAAAGATATTTTCTTTTTCAGAATTGAATCATCTTGCTGAATATGTAAACATAATTGGACAATTGTCCAATGAATTGGACATTGAAAAAGACCACTCTGAAAGTTGGCTGAAAATGTCCGGTTTTTGATAAATCAGCAACGTTTTTCTTGGCAACTGCCTGAGCAATATCAACGAAACTTTCCAGTGATTTAAAGATCCCTAAGTTATGAACATAAAAAAATACTAGAACATCATAGCTCTCACCAGTTCAGAGAAATTAATTGTGAAAGGTCAAAAACTGCCTTAGTAACCCCTGTACTTTTTGGTCAAATTTTTTTGTCGCTTGAAATTTTTGATCAAATTTCTCAGTTCTGTTGTTATATATGTGTAGTGTGATCAATTTGGAACACAAATCCGGTCTCAGTTTCGAAATTGAATTAAATTTAAAGATTTTAGAGCAAAAAAATAATATCCTTTTAACACTTAACAGTTTTGAAAGATGTAGTCATGTCTCGTATCGTAAATCTTGGCCTGTAAAATCACATTGCACCTCAAACTACATCGGTTATACGTACACAAGGGTGATATTTTTGTTTGTTAAGTTGGTCTTCCGGGGATACAAGTATACGGTACAATGTGACACGAGTGAAGGGTGCTGTGCCCAGCGTGTTGCCCACCCAAGCCTCGGGGGGGGGGGGGGGGGGGCTGCCTTACCCAATCAACAACAATACAACGTAAATATTAAATAGCTACATGGTAGGCCTTTGTAACAAAGAATCAAACAAGGTCCATTTTTTTTATATATAAGTCATTATGTACGAAGTTCTTTTATTATTTTTATGTTAAAATCTATAATTCATTATTTTGCATTCCATCCATGGGCCCCTGAGGGAGGGGGAGGGGGGCGGAATACATATTGATGTGGCAGAATTGAGATCTATTCAGAATATTTCACTGTCAATTCATAACCGATTTCGGATAAGATATTTGTTTAAGGCCTACATTTGAAATAACGATGAGAAGTGAATAAGTGAAATAGTCTTGAAATGAAATGAAATCATGGGTTAGCCTACGAGGCGATGGCGTGAGGTATGTAAGGTTGGATATAAGGTCGAGACTTGACAGATTTGTATTGTTGTTTTTTTAAAGAAATTACAGTTTTTATACGTATAGGTTAGGTCTAAGCATTTTCATTAATACTTATATTAAATTTCGCGTACAGTACACGCGCGTGGACCTAACCAAGTTTTATTACATTTTGAAAGTTTAGACAGTTACGACAATCATCAAAACCTCTCCTCCTCCCATGCTGGCCATCGCTGTGCCCAAACGAGCAGGCACGTTTCATACTTACCACCCTCAACAGTATCATGTCCATGCCCTCTAGGCCTCTTTTCATACGTACAGTGGACTACTCTAAGGAGACCCAAGATCTATTGGCGTCGGATCAATGAAATACATACATGCAATAATCCTGCCAATAAGAAAGCAGGATACACACGCACAAGATCAGCTTGACTTTTGACTTTAGAAGGCACAAAATTACAAGAACACAAACACAAGCTACAAACAGAAACTGCAAGAATTAGGTCATCTTAATGAAATGATGGGATAACGATATCAATGTTTCTCACGTAGTTGGGAAGGAAGCGGTCGTGGCCTTCAGAAAGGAACCACGAAAAACCTCTGTAAAGGCCTATATATATATCCATGTATTCATGTATATATATAGTCCTACAAACCCTTTTACATTACAAAACATAATTATCATCTCTTTTTCCCTTATTCGTATTGACCCTATTCCTGTTTTAATGAAAATCAGCGCGAAATTGTCCTCAAGAGAGTTAATGTATAAAAAATACTCACCCAGGATCAGAGTTGACAATCGGCCGTGGACTGGCAGGCTGCCAGCATGATTAATTCGTTCCGCTACTTTCTGAATAAGTTAAAAGGCTTAACTCATGTTCAATCATTTGACGGCATTAAAACCCGGGCGATAACACGGGTTTCAGTCTATAAATAACCATCGTCCGCGTGTCACGTTTCACCACGCCAACAAGCATGACAGAGATAATTCACTCAGTCATCTAAGCTGACATTAAAACATCGAGCGACGACATTAAAAAAAAAAAATGTGACCGATAAAAAAATGTCGCTTGTATTTTGATTGATCGCTGTGTGAAAAAACGTTCCGCAACTGATTTGACTCTTGACTCTCGCCGCTTGGTCACGTGTGCAAAAACGCGTGAAATATTGCCGGATTGATATGGACACGACTGAAAGGGGTGAACTAGATCGATTAGATGGAACAGTTTAATTCGACTGTAAGTTTTAATGTAAACTTGATGAAATTGCTTTTTGTGTCTGCCAATAGATTAACGTAATGTTGAGCGTGATATTACTATTCCTTGTTCTATTGTTACCCTTTTATCCGCGTCATTGGGGAACACAGGGGCAGACAAAGAAAGGGTGCTGTTTTTTTTATAGATTAGGGAAAAAGAACAAGGTGTCAAATAAAAGGGTGATTGTAGCGATATAATATAATCTTCTGTCATTATTGTTATCTAGGGAAATAAAATTATATTAAATCAAAAAAATGTTTAATATACTGTATATTATGTTTTGTAAGGAGTGATTATATCTGTGTAGTTATATAGCTAGAGCCCAGACTGAAAGTTACTCCGTTTTTTGTTTAATTTTATTTGTCTTCATTTTGTCGTTCAAATTTGTAATGTATTTGAGATATTATTTTGTCAAATTTCAGATTCACGATTACATTATAAAATAAATACTCCGTGTGTGACCTAGGGCGACAAATATTGAAGGTGCGTCGAACTGAAATTAAAAATATGTCTCTTATATATAAAGTTGAATTTATTTTTTAAAAAAGTGTATTTAATATTTCGAGAAATGTGGACTCATGAATAAAGAGATTAGAAACAATGCTCAAAACATATTTACTAAAAACTGTGTACTTGACGATAAATTGTTTTCAAAGTAATTGAGCGAGGGAAGGGGGGTGCCAATAATACTCGGGCCAAGGGTCGCAAATGTCTTCACAAAGAACTGTTCTTGTGTATGTTACAATATTAATTCAATGTCAACCTTTTCAGTAAAACTAGATTCGACGATAAGAAGACACATTTTAGAACGACATAAAAAAAATTGCAGATACCTCTCTCTAAATAACCATTCTCAATCAGTCAGATGTGATCCCCGAAATGAATTGGCCTTACACCTTATGTTCAAAAACCTTACCCATAAACATCCCCATCCGAATGTCGGCATCTATTTGTAATTCGACAAAGTATCATTTCATCATCTTCTATCCTTCTCTTCCCTATCGCACATCTTCATCTTCTTTCCGCTGTTTATATTATTGTTAGCCAGATAATCAACTGAATAGCCCGAACAACAGTGTCGCCTTGCAAGCCCCTCGAGAAGAGCACTCAGCGAAGATGCTGGGCAGGGTTAGGGGAAGTCACGGCCCCCCGCTAGCAACACACAGCTGCTGAATACCTACAGCCATGAGACATCTTCAGGATTA
Organism: Brachyptera putata; assembly: GCA_907164805.1. NCBI lineage: Eukaryota > Metazoa > Arthropoda > Insecta > Plecoptera > Taeniopterygidae > Brachyptera > Brachyptera putata. The sequence continues at coordinate 564,162 of OU015464.1, forward strand.
GACCTTAAAGCCGTGTCATAATATTTCAACGTCAATTATCGACACTTTTATCTTTAAGTGTCGCACGTTTACACTGTTTTCGTGTTTTTCTTGGAATCTGGGCTTTATGGCGGGGTCTATATCGTGACCCGTGGCGGGCGTTGTTGTTGTTGTTGTTGTTGTTGTTTTTTAATGATGCTCAACGACCCCACGAACAGCTAGGTTATACGGGAGTACGAATGAGCGGGTGATAGTGAAACGATGAGCTGATGATAGGTGAAAGGACGATTACAAAAGCCCATGCCTTATGCCGTATGCGGGACTCGAACCCACGTCCAAGTTACTGAAGCGGTGCCTCAGCTGACTCAGCTACCGGGGCGGCTTTAGTAATCTAGATTGACGAAATATTACTTGATCGGCCTAACATATACGTCCGTGAAGCTGGCCCCTCATATGTCAGAATTTGATAATATGATTTTACCATGCACTGGTACTTCGTTAGTATCCGTTAGTACTGTAAAACTTTTCGTTGGTACACCTATCGTTTGGTCAGGATAACAAATTAAATTAAAAAAATATCCCCTCACATACAGCCTGTAACGAAAGTGTTGGTGGAACTAACCGTTATATTAACGAAGCACTAACGCTGGCCGAAGGAATTTTCAAGATTGGGCAAATAAATGAGGGACTGGTTTTCTAAATTGAATTCGTTATCCAGACCAAAAGAAAGGAGTACCTTACTATCGAAAATGTTGACGGTACTAACAAAGCACTAACGAATGCCTCATGCGAGACTCGAACCCACGCCTAACAGTGACTGAATGCCTTATCCGAGGCTCGAACCCACGCCTAACAGTGACTGAGCTGACTGGAGCTGGTGGCGGAGTGTGTTGACTTTGAATTCCAAAAAAATTAGTGAACCAATAATGCTTATAAATTGTGAATAAGAAAACAAAGAAGAGTTGGAATAATAAAATAATAATAAGAACAACAAAAAAGAATACCCACGCGATAAAATGAAATAAATAAATCAATGCTGAAGACTGTACACAGATGAATAAAATGTGTAAAGACCCTCGTAGGGCGAGCAAAACAATATTATAAACATTACCGCATGGATTTTTTCTTTTTTCCAAATTATGCCTACGCTTTCTAATCAAAAGGTCGTCCATATTCCAGCTTGCATTCTGATTAACTGTCATTAACTTCCCTCCACCCGCTCCCGAGCACATGAATCTGTCAATACGTGATTGATTTAATTGCCTTGCTCCTGCTGCCAACCATTCACGGCCTCTCTGATGCGCGGGTGGACCGACAATACGCCTGTCCAATCCCCTCCCTCGATTGTTCCACTCTCCTTCAATACGGACATGTTCGATCATTTGTTTGTCTATTACTCTTCGACTGATGCATTTTCCGTCACAACGAGTCCAATAATCTCCCCTATCAGGAGCGATGAGGGGGTGGTGGTGGTGGGGGTGGGGGGGGGGTAATGCAGGGGTCCGACATGATTGGCGTTTAATTCCGTTAATGACAGGTTTGTGAAGAGGTAAGTGCCAGGTTTATTGATAGCGTCCTGCCTATACCTAATGATAATAATACAGTGTTTTCAATACAGCGCGGAACTGTTGTTAATAATAAAACAACTGACTTTTAATAAAACAACTCAAGCTATAATGTAGGCAGGTGTTTGATTTATTTCCATTTCATACTGAGACTTGAAAAGCTACCCTTCGTAGCCTAGTCACCTATGGCACCGCTTTGGAAACTGAAGCCACCGTTTGGTGCAAGTTCGAATCCCGCATAAGGTAAGGGTTTTTGTGAACGTCATTTAATTCTTTCACTTAACATCACTTCATAGCTTCAATTTCAGTATCACCTACTCATTCGTCCCCCCCCCCCTCAATAACTTGGTGTAGGTAGGGTCGTTTAACAAACATTATTCACGAACTCTAATGATAAATCAGATCTATTGGCGTCGGATTGATGAATTACGAGACGGGGGACGGTGAAGAAGATTAGCCCGCATTTACCCGGAGGCTACAAAGGGCAATGATGAAGAACCACTGTGAAGATGACTTGAGCCTGATCTACCCTCATCTCCCGGTCATCGCATGGCGCAAGCGCATCAAGCTGTAATAAGACCAACACCAGAGAATCCTTCAGACAAAGACATTTAATAGATAGATTGTTACAGATTGCAACCGTTTAGCTGTCTGTAAGGGCTGGCTAATAGCCCCATGGCAGACATGTGTGCTGCGTTCTTCAATGGAATGCCAAACAGTTGTTGAATGTATCCCTAACACACAAGCCAGTCAAGGTTCACGTATATTCAGCTAATGACGCCGTGAAAACAGGCGGGGGTGTCACTCAATGGGGGGGGTACACGTGTGCTGACCCGGAGAGAAACGATTAGGGGCGGGGGAGGTTATTTACCGTCGAGGAAAGAGACACCTACCCTCTTCCGGTTACGTTTAGTTAACCCATCTTTTCCAATAGACTTGTGGAAAAGATTCATGTAATTTATGAGGGTATTTTATTTCGATTTCCGGTAACAATTGAAAGTTATTGCCTAATGGCTTATTTAAAAGCGTGGTGGACAAGTATACATGGCTGTTATCCGTCCTTTGGTCTTATTACTTGTTATGAGCGAGTTATTACTTATTCGATTTAGATTTTGAATCAATTGAGATTGGTAAACCAGTATCTAGTCCGCTGTAGCAAGGTTCCCATAACGATTCTTTACCGTACGTTTTTCCGTATTTTGTTCGGGCTACGTCTCAACTGGTACGATTATCAACTCGCATGTTGCGTGTTGCGTGGTGTGAGTTGAGAAATATGGACGTATAATTATTTGAATTTAAGAAAATGCACATCAATATTCCATGAAAAAACTTTTTCAAATTTATCCGTAAAGTCTGAAAATCAAAACATTTGAAATAACGTGTATTCAGTGCTCTAGGCATCTTTATTCCAGATGAGAATTTTGAAAAATAATAATATAAAAGTCCTCAATTATAAATATTGGTCAATATTTATTGATAAATGGTCAATGGTGACTTTTTTTAGAAATACTCGATGTATTGTTATTTAATACACTTTTTGAATAACATTTTCTCGTCTCTCTTGAAAAGCGTATCACTATTATCATTTCGTGTGATTTTTTTATTTCGAGCGATTTTTTTTCCAAGTGATTTTTTATGTCAGTGATTTTTTTTTCGTGTGATTTTTTTGATTTTGAATGATGTTTTATTTCGGTGATTTTATTGTGATTTTCTTTTTATATTTCGAGTGATTTTTTGATGTTTTTCAAAGGGCACACCTGGTTTCGGAAGTTGTTAACCCCTCGCTATCGACATGGTCATCAGGAATCATGTAATACGAATAAAATAGTTTTCAGTTCTTAAAATTCGAGCCGATGTCTAGTAACAATGCCTACTAGTGAAACCAGCCGTACAGGTTAGCCAATATATATGTAAAAACAGTATTTTTCATATGATTTATACAATATAAATCAATCAATAGACTTTTATAAACTATATAAATAAAAAAATCAGAATAATTTCAATATTCGTTCTAGGGTGATACATCTTCCTCAGTGACATTATCATTACACAAAGTTATGCATATATAAACATATCGCCTTTTTATAAAGGATTTAACACCGTATCAATGCGACATTTGCATTGCTAGAAAAACAAATAAAGCCGTTAAGCCGGCTAACAGATTTCCAAGCCCGCGCGCGCGCATTGAAGTATGCAGATTACAGCCTCCCTCCCCCTCATGGACCGCGTGCATTGATTGCCATCTTGGATGAATATAATCGCACGCATTGATCGCTGCCCGGCGTGCTTGATTATGCTAAATACTGACTGCTAAAAAACTATTCGTCTTATAAAGGCGTGATTACACTATACGTCTGGGTCATGGTTTTTACCGGGGTGCATTGAGGGTTGCGTTGGTTCGCCGTGTCGATATGGTGTCTTTATCTCCCTATCCCTCACATGTTATATATATTTACCAATTCATCGGTCAAATCTTTAGAAATACCGATCGTGTGTAGTGTAGTGATTAGAGGAACTAATTTGTTTACAAATACACGCAAAATTAAGTAAAATTAGATTAATTTATATTTTTCATTCATTCATTAATTTCATTACAGCTTTGGACCATCGTGCAGTTTATTCTAAATGTCATAGTTTGTAATTTGCTATTTTGATGCTCAGAACTATCGTAGACCAAGTTAGGCATAAGTCTTTGCTAGTAAAATAAATAAAGTTGAATAAACTTTGTATAAAGTCTAGTCTATTTCCATTATATATAACTTATATATATATATTATCGTAAACGCGAATTTGAATATTTATATTCACTGAATATCCTATTTGGACCATACAATTTCATGAAAGACTCTTGTATTAATATTAGAAATAAATAATAATAACAATTGATATATAATTTTATAAAATTATCATTTTTTTTTTTTTTCATTATTCATTATAATTAGGGCCCATAGTACCATTAATAAAATTGTATTAATTAAGCTAATTAATCAATTGCAGTACAAAAATGCCATTGGTAACCAGGGGTAATAACAAGCTAATCCACTAATTATCGCTTAACCGACAAATGTATTATTCATAAAACGGGCCCTTAGTATTTATTAATATAAATATCAACTTATTTTCACCAGACTTTTTGGTCACTGATTTATTTTTTTCAACACTATAAATCTGCATAATTATTCCCCAACAGCCATTAGGTCGCTAGTGTAACACGGCCCTAGAGATCTACATCGCCCTGTTTATGTTGATCCATCCTGGAGTTAACTTAATTAACACAGCTCCGCCCCTTCAAAGGGTTCAACATTTAACTGTAAGCTCCGTTTAACGAGCGAACTGCGGCACACGCTCCGAGCCAACTCGAACCATCTGGTCTCTCGGAACCCGGCCAACATTCGCGTTTATTGAAAAACAATTGCAGCCCACATGAACAGTATCGGCGCTGTCATCGGCATGTAAATGACGCGTGACTTGAGATTAGCATGGAACATGTGTGTGTTTTAACACCGATCTGCGCCTGATAGCCACCTGCCTTGTTAGGCGGCCCAGCATTTTAATGGTGTTTATCATTATAATGATATGGATTTATTCAAAGTAGAAACAGGTGTACGCAAGGGGTTGTTTCTCTTTGATGTGTGATTTTAATGGTTTGACTTTTGATGGTGAAATAATGTTTGTGTGTTTTCTGTATATTTTGCGTATGGATAATATTAATGGGTATAATTATTTTATTACGAAACATTAAAGACTCTGCCTCCGTAAAAGTTACATATTTGAAGCAGAGTAAAATACCAATGAGAGAGAGAGAGAGAGAGAGAGAGAGAGAGAGAGAGAGAGAGAGAGAGAGAGAGAGAGAGAATAAGATACGGTTTGATACAAAAAATGAAACGTGATATATAGTCTAAGAAAGTTAATATCGTAAATTTGCAATTGATCACATGTTTAGCAACAAACTTTAACTCATTCAAACTGTATAAATGGCTTCTAAAAATTGAAATTGATCCTTTTAAACTAGTATACTGAGGATAGGCTAACTCGGTTACCAAAATCAGCGAAGAAGTGACTGTGAGTAATTATTACCACTGACCAACTTGTCTCTGAGCATATTCTTGGAAGAATACTTAGTCGAATGGCGAGTTAAACAAGGAAAACGCCTTGACGTCGTGTCGTTTGATCTCGGGTGAATAATTAAAAATGTTGGCATCCCTCAGGGGGACTAACTATAATATTAGGGCTTAGGTAGACCTAGATTATTCTTACAAAAAGATCTTCTTTCACATTTTCAAAATCACAAGTCTCTAAATTTTCTAAATTTTTCGTATAACTTATGGTGGTTTAAAACAATAAATGTATAAATCAAAAACTTAATAAAATAATACATTAATTTATGAATGGAGAATTTAAAAAGGAATGAATGGATCAATGAATTAATGGACGAATACATTATAAAATAGATAAATAAATAAAAATCAATTGCAAAATAGATTAAAACCAAATTAAAACATAGAAACAAATAAATAAATAAATAAATGAATGACACAAAATCAATCTCCTTCCTGATGTATACCTCATTAGTCATTACTATATTGATCAGTACAAAGCTGTTACTATAAAGTGGATCGTAAAAAAAAAGAATTGTATTAATTGTGTCAATGAAAACAGAAGTCTCCGCTTCACTCATCCAATAAAAGGAGTAAATAACTGTGAATGGGGAGCGTATTGTCGGCTGCTGCGAAGGGTGAGCGAGTATTGACAGCCTCCCCATGCCGCTCATTGTTGTAGAGGGGTTGTGGACCTGGGGGGGACCGGGGGGGGGGGGGGGGGGGCAAAGGGCATTCAAATAAAGATCTAAGAAGGAGAGTAGATGTATGTAGCGTACAGTATTGATCTGAGAGGCATTTCAGACACTGCTGGCACTTTGGCATCATTGCATGGTCTACTGTCCTTCACGCAATCATTCCTTTACTACTATACGATCTATTGGCGTCGGTGATTGAGGAACCGCGTCGGTGGGGATCTTGATGGGGTGATGAGATGAAGGCTTATTTCATTTGGTGTTTTTGGATAGTGAGAAGGAGTCGGTCGTGGCCTGTTCTTGAGGAACCGTCCCAGATTCCTATCACAACAATATGGTGCCGGTTTTGATAGTGTCAGAACATAAAGGCGAGTAAATTATACTAGAATTAATTGAATCTTTAAAACTTCTATACTGATCGAGATTGATTTTTTTTTTAATATTTCAGTTGTTTGAAATGATATTCAATTTCAAATTATTATCAAAAAATGTAAATATGAAATCGATGTGTAATTTTTGTATTTAACATTTTATTTTAATTTTGTGCTGATTTGTGCTCTCACATGGAAAAAATCAAAACTAAGTAGGCCTACTTTTTAGTTTAATTTTGTGTCAGTAACAATATACAAAAACAATAAAATACACTAATCAAATAAATGAGTTCAATAGAAATGAAATATAAAATACAACTTGGGAAAAATAATAAAATATCTATAATCGAGACGTTGTCTTCCGATTATAATCAATATATTCGCCTTTTTGATTTTCTGATTGAACATTCTCAATTACACCTATAATTCTCGTGATCAGCGAAGCATATCACAGCCTTCCTTATACATTCGACATCCGGTATAGTTTATTCATTAAGAGCACCCCTCATTATCATTCGATCCTGCTTGCCACGCTTTGTTCCCGATTCCCGGCGTCCAGGGGTGGCAACGCGGCCACCCACCCTGAGCGTGCTCCTCTTTGTTGTTCCCCTTGATCCAGGGTTAATTGGTCGACTCGGGGTAGGGGCAGGTGGCGCTCCTCGCGGCGGGACGAGCAAGTCGAGCGAGGGAAATAGGGTGAAAGTTGTGTTTTAGCTGTGGGGATGTCAGGACGGTACCAACAGTCATTTGTTCCAGACTGCGCGAGGTCAAAGGTCAGAGCCGGAGATTGATGAAGGGAGTTGAGAGGAGACTTCAGTATAGAAGAGTCATTTGATATTACAGTGTTGTTGTTGAGGTGAACGGAGCATGGAAAACAGTTTTTGAAAAATGAATTTGTAGACTAATGAAATATCAACAAGTTGAAAAGTTTTCAATGAAGAATATGCATGAAATTTTAATTCATTCAAGAAAAGGTGAAGCTATAGAAATTGATTTTTTTATAGTCTTTTGAAAAGGATGCACAACTTTTCAGTTGGTTTTATATATGTACAGACATTGAGAGACGTCAATTCATCCTTTAATTCATTCATTATTTAATCGAGAACAGCCTTTAATCTGCCTTTTTCTGTGTTGTGACGTAGGCATTACTCGATTCTGTTCATGTTTCTATACAGAATCGATAAGGCCTACGTCACAACTCATGGTCTCCTAATTATAATTTTTAAAATTCAAGATGATGATTTCTAGTTTTCTCCAAGTTTATGGAAATAAACTAGTTCGAAAAGGTCCTATTTGATATCGTAAGATGTTTTGTTTGGACGCAAAGCAGCGCAGGCGCACAACACGTCCTGCAAAAGACGTGCTAGACTGTTGAATGGAGAGCTTATACTCACAAGCCTAATAACTAGGTAAACCTTAGACCTTATATGATCTTCAAAGCAGATAATCATTCTATGATTGAAGTGTTGTACAAATAATACAATTCTCTCATCTGTCAGTACAGTGTGATGTTCCCACGGGCTTTGCCACCGTATTACGTCACTATAGGCTATTACCAACCTAATAGACCTTTCAACACCACTCTACTTAGTCTCGTTTCGAGATATACATTACCAATCTTGTATACCTGTCTCACAGAACAGAGATTAACCATTTTATAAGACAGGTTTCAGTTTTCTTTAGTCATGTTTTTTTGATATTTGTTCTTTTTTTTAGTCTGGTTCACGAGTAACTTAGCTATCTAGTTTGGTATCGAGTATCGTGTGTAGTTGGTACACATGGATTTGGATTACGAGGGGTTGGGTTGGGATAATCCCACCTGATCCCGTCTCAATATCAAGGGATTTATTCCCCTCTCCCTTCCCCGCTCCCTATTTTTATTGACCCATGAAAACTCAATTAGAATTGATATGTGTCACCTAGATTGAAATTCAAAGCTTCGCAATAGATATACGAGACTTTATTACCTTCTTTTGTAAATGATTGAATTTTTTAATACAGTATATAATGTAAAATGTTTTACTTTTGATCTGTAACCTATTCGCAACACCTTTTTGATGCTGGATGAATTGACACTGATCCTAGATATATATGTAATTTTTCATTTATATAAACTTGTACTGGACGTGTCAAAATTTAATACAAAATAAGTTGTTTTAGAATATTTATAGGTTTTTCTTACAACTGACGTCACCCACTGTTTTGCTGGGTTATTTCAGGAAGGTCCGCGAGGTGTCGACGAAATTACATTTTATCCAGTGAAGATGTAATATTTCCAAAACTCACAAATTTAATCGGCCACACGAACAAATAATATTGAGAAACAAATGAAAAAAATGAATGAATAATTTGTATAAAATAATGAATAGGCTTACAATGAAAATTAATAGACTATCCTGACTGATTGAATAAAAATGAGCCATTGCTAAACAAGATCATCTAAATTCGACCTGACCTTATCGACCTGACCTGACCTTATCGACCTGACCTTATTGACCTGACCTGACCACACTAACATCAACTATTCTCACGAAAATTCGAGGTGTATACATCACATCAATTATATTTACCTAAATGAACCGTAAAAAATAGGATTTTCGTGACACGAAATTCGTGTCTCTATAGCCACATATATATATATATATATATATATATATATATATATATATATATATATATATATATATATATATATATATATATATATATATATATATATATATATCGTTATGTGTGTGTGTGTATGTGTATAAGCTATCGTATTCCTTCCTTCTAGAAAGGTCTGAGATATAAAGAAAGACTGTATATAATAGCATACTATTCACGAGGAATTAACACCCGATGTTAGAACCTATGATTTAAACTTCAAATATTAAGCTGTAAATTGAACATTTATCCCTTCCGTTCTCTGTTTTGTTGTCGTCACGGTCTCGATCCCCCCCCCCCCCTCCCCCCCCTCCCCCCCCCCCCACACACACAGAGAGCTGTTGTTCGATGTAAAAAGATCCCCGAGTCTAATGATAGAGGTAATCATAATTTTCCTCCCTGTGAATACTGTGTTGTCGAACATTGCAGTGTGTCGTTATTAGGATATAAAAGAGATGTTTTCTGAGGAACCTGAGTTATGACGTGTTGGGACCTGAATTATGACGCGCCGTGACGTGTTGTTGTCAAACATACGTGTGATTAGGAGACCGGAAGTGGAGAGACGCGAGACATCCGTTCGATGATGTTTGATTGTTATTTGATATGAGACGAGTGAATCGTAGAAGAAATAAATAACTTGAAAGTTTTTAGATGATGATTTTTTTGCCTAACGACCCCACCAACAGCTAGGTTATACGGGGGGGGGATGATAATGAAACGATTAAGTGATGATAAGTGAAAGGACGTTCACAAAAACCCATGTCTTATGCGGGAAAATACAATGCTGAAAATACAAAAACAAAGAAAAAGAGAGAAGATCAAGATAATAAGAAGATTTAAGATTTTTTCTCCCCACTATGAATGTTTGAATGTTTTCTAACCCTGATATTATTACCTTATTTAAGATTTGATTCGAATGATGAATGAGTAATCATATTTCAATTATTCTTTGGGGCGGTAAGATAGCCCTTGTGGTGCCCCGTCCAAACGATCTTAGTTATCTTTCATCCATAGCCGTAATTGGGGGACAATGATTTTCTATCAAGTTTTGATATTATTAAAAAAAAAAGTATTTCTTGGGCCGCATCTACCGAGATGTCCTGCGCACGCATGCTCTGAAGTAGTCCTACAATAATGAAACAAAAAAATAATTGAAAATTAGAAATTAATAAAAAAAAGTATCAAGAAAATCCTGAACACTACAATTCGATGTTATATTTTACGTTCACTCCTATTATCTAGATGATGCCTCGTTCACCTAGCGCGACATGGCAATTACAGCGGCCGAATCCCACCCTTTCTGTGCGACCATGTGTGTGACACGCACAACCCCTGTGTGACGTTTACACGTCGTTAAAGCCGAAGAACTGATAGGAACACGAAACGGTGGAATGATCAATTTAAAATCTCAAGCGTTGTGAATTGTGAGAGGAACGAGTTAGCTCCCTGCACAATATCCTAGGTTTATATCCACTGGTAGCTGTAAGCCTGACATAGAACTACAGAAGGGCCCAGATTCACAAAGAATTTCATCTCTTAAAACGTTCTAAGTTATAACAGTTTTAGGACTTATCACCAGACTTGGTTATAACTCGTATTCACGAAAAATTTTAAGCAAAAGTTTTAAGAATAGTTGGTGATAAAGTTATCACCGGTCTTGACTGGTTTTAGTGGAGATACAACACTCACCTCGCAATTGATTTCGATGATTTTGGATATTGTCCTCACTCAAATTCACTCAGTATCAAGTTTCGAAGATAAAGATGAATGTTGGGAGAGCTTGGAAGTGAAGACACGATCCTATTTTCAATTATTATATTTATTATTCTATCCTAACCTCACATTTGGGAAGTTCGACTGACAGCTGACAGAATTGGCGTTAGACAAAATGCAAAGCCTTCTTGATGATCAACATCAAAAAGATTCACAACGATTATAAGAAAACAAATGTAGAAATATGTAGAACATTTTATTCTTTCATTTTGATTTTAAATATTATCTTGTTGTAGAAAACCAATAATTGATGTTCATATTGCGTTATTACAAACTCATTGACGTCCCACTCTTTGCTCTCATTGGTTGACAGTCGAAAACAATGACTTGACAAGGCCACGGCACGGTAAGTTGGGACTAAAGTAAACACCAAGATAAAATGTCCTTAAAATTCTTTGTGAATAGGGTTTAAAGATAAAACCGTGATAAAGTTAGAACGTGTTATCTCGGTTTTAGCTTAAAACGGTTTAAGCGCTAAAATGTTTCAAGATAAAATTCTTTGTGAATCTGGGATATCCACTATAAGCTACAAAGGTATTCACCTTCTGCCTAGTCATGTCATAGGATAAGCCTATATAACTTATATATATATATATATATATATATATATATATATATATATATGTGTATTGTAATTAATTATTGTAGAGCCTAGCTGTAAGTAAGTAGGCATATAAGTACAGATAAATAAAAGACAATTTAAATTTAATATGTGTCATTTTTTTTTAGTATCCATAAAATCATTTCAATTATCTATCATTTGCTGCAATTACATTAACAATAAATCATTGCTAAATTACAATTCGAGTCTATTCTTATTAAACGGTAACACATGTTTTACTAGACATAATCTAAATTATTCAAATTTGAATATTAACACACAGCTCTGTAGTCATCAACCCTCAGCATGTATAAATTACCCCGGCTGACATTCAGCGCGGAACGAAAGGCTAACATATTTCACTTGTTAGATAACGTGATGATGAAGAGGCTATAGCTGTGTCCATATTCTAGCACCGACCAATCAGATAGCGACATTCATAATAAAACTAGATGGCGCACGCGCAGTTGTTTGATGCCATCCTCCGCCCGCGTCGCGACGTTCCTTCAGCTATCGAGCGTCGCGGCGCCTGCGCTATTTACGACGACACGAATATACGCCATTATGGATGTTAGTGTCTGCAATGATCATTGATTTTGAGAGAAGTTGCTGCGATAACTGAAGAAGTGATGGAAATTCATTTCCTTACTATATAGGCCTACAGCAAGCAACACTTTCTTTCACTCAGTATTGTATTTCCTATTCAAATAGTATATTAATAGAATTGTAGAAGTGTTATTATAATTGTGTTGTAATACAAAATATGTACCGTATAGGCCTACATAACATTGTGTTAAAACTTGAGAAAATAAATAAATAAATATACTGCTCTTGGAATTGAAAATGGATTTAAAATCCATCTCGACGAAAAATATGACGTTCTTTTCCATGTAGCTGGAACTTCTATATAGCTACTCATATATTGCTTAATGTTTGAATGAATATATTTTTCATTATTAACATCAAAAATTATTTCACGGTAGGGCCTACTCGAAAAAAAATAAACGTGAAAAATAATTTTGAAATGTTGAAAAATCTTCTAAGAATAAACCAGGAGGGAAAATATGGAAAGAAATCCTCCGAATTAATTCGAATATCCGCAGCATTTTAGAGTCCATGGGAGTCGATTTAGCAGAACATTAGGTTTCTGTGATAACTTTTGAATGGTATGAGATATCGAAATTCTGAAAACAAGGAAACACAGATATTTTCAATACCTTCTAGACGGTGTAAATAATAACCATCTATCTCAAATCGACTGTTTGTCAGGCGCATACGGTTGAAAATACACATTGGGGAGAAACAATTGGTAAAATGAAACGTACAAACTCAGACACGATTTCATGATGAGTGATAGTTTTATTCTTACGAACTAAAATGATATACACATAAATTACAAGTTACAAGCAATGACAATATACAGAACGTTCAACGAAACAATGATGAGTAAAGTGTGTCCAGGGCGATGTCGTGATTGGTTCAGTTGTGCAGGCCGTAGTTCAGATCGCTCTTCTTCCTTGCCTGCAACAGAAGAGGAGGACACTGCGATTAGACCACGAGGACCATCCAACAAGACCATCATGTTGTTCTTACTAGGAAAACTGCATTAGAGGCCTAGCCATTGTTAGACGAAGCAGAAACGATAATAGTATGGGTAAAAACTGCTTCGAGTGGTACCAATTTAGTACATTTCATGTTTTTTCTAGAAAATGGCTGACCCGATCATGCTGATTGTTTTTAGAAATGTGTATCAAAATGTAATTCAACTTCACGCGAAATTTCATTTTTTTGGAAAATAAAAATATTTTCTTTCTTTTTCCGCCATGTTATTCTGATGGGAATTTTTGAAATTTCTTAAATTATAAAAAACTATACAGATCTAAGTTAGATGAGGAACCATATTGAAAAAGTTTGAGGTTGATAGATGTAGCCGTTTGACCTGTGGAGAACCGACAAAAAAACATAAAAAAAAAAAACATAAAAACGAACACCAATATTTTCAGTACCGGTATGTCAAATTGAATCCTCGCTAAAGCTCGTCTAATAATTAATTTCGAATGAAGCTAGAAATCATGAATTCATATAACTATAGAAACTTTTACACACCCTTTACTTAATATAAGCTCTATCGTCAAAAGAGAAATCGTTAATAGGTCTAATATTACTTTCTTTATAATTGTATGCCAAATGATTGATTGGAAATTGAATGAAATATAGTGGGGCCTGATAACTGGAAAGTAAATATATTATTAAATGTATAATATAGATCTATGAAGGTAGTTCTTTTCCATAACGTTAAGCTGTTCCCGATTTTAGCCATGAATCCATCTATCATGAATCCTCTACTACCTATCATTCTATGACGGAATACCATGGTTACAGCGCTATATTTGTACATTCATCATAATGGCATTACTTCCAATTATCCCCAAACACCCCGCCTTGCGCTTCTATTATCTTTCCTCTGCCCCGACACCACGTGCGCCCGGCTTAGCGCCCTCCAAGGGCTCGCGAGGTTTGTCCCGCGCCGCCAATACACCCCGGTCTGTGTGCGCACGGCTTTAGCCCGCGTGTGTGCTCAAGGGCTCGGCGGGCGTCCAGGCGTAGCGCGCCGGCCGCGCGGTTCCCAGGCGCCCGGCGATCAAGCAGGCCGTGAACACCCCATCATATCGGCAGAGGTGGGAGAAATGTATCTTTACTATTTGTTTACATTTTCAAAAATCAGTGTGACTGAATGGAAAGTTCACATCTCCAAGATAATTTCATGCTCTTTAATTATTATGACATTTTATTTCAGTGAATTCAATCAGTTTTGTGATAATACGTCAATGAATTTTATCACAGTCTTTTTATTCATTGACGTATTATCTTAAAACTGATAGAATTCACTGAAATAAAATGTCATATTACTTCAAAGAGCATGAAATTATCTTGGAGATGTGAACTTTTCATTCAATTACACTGGTTTTTGAAACTGGAAAAAAATTAGTGAAGGAGAATTTCTCTATTTTTATAAGCACCGTGTACGAACATGGGAGTCGATTTAGCGGAATATCAGTTTTTTGGTGATAACTTTTGAACGGTAAGAGATATCGAAATTATAAAAACGAGGAAATATAGATATTTTTAATACCTTCAAGGTGGTGGAAGTAATAACTATTTATCTGAAATCGCTTGATTGTTAGGCGTATACGCTTTTAACCGTTTAACCGTTTTTTAACCGTATATGCCTGACAATTGGACGTTGTGAGATAAATAATTATTATATTTACACCATCTTGAAGGTATTAAAAATATATGTGTTTCCTCGTTTTCAGAGTTCCAATATCTCATCCCGTTCAAAAGTTATCACCAAAAAACTGATATTCCTCTAAATAATAACTTTCGTTCAAAAAATTCTGGTAGATCTAACTGAATTTGAACATTTGAATACTCAACATATTTTCGTTGACATGTTCCCTTTTCATATTGCTCATTTTGACGTGAGACACTTCACCTCATTCCCATTGGTTGTCTGCCGCTAGTCGGCGGCTGGAGTTGGCGTTTTTGTAGAAACTCGAACCAACCCAACTCAACAGCGATCGCATTGGTAATACAAGAACATTTTCGGACTAGAGTTTTCCAAGCCAATTGTGACAACTAGTGTTGACCGTATGTAGGCCTACCTTGCTAAGATATCCATGTTTTATAAGTGCTTTGTTTTTTGCTATCCTATATATATAAACCATTCCGGGTCGCTACTTGACAATCCCATAAAGTCCTCAACGCAAGAGCTAAACTCGCTCCAATTATCGCAAAATATTCAGTAAAATATAAAGAATTTTCTTTGAATAAAATGCAGTATGAACCTTCGTCAACTAAACTTGGGCAAAATACAAGGAATGAACATTCAGAAGACTAAAACCTTAACCAACTACGGCAATATTATACTCTATATTTTAATTTAGTATTTCAGAAAACAAAGCAGAATATTAAAACGTTATCGAGATATATTTTCATGAGAATAAAAAAGATTGGCCACAGCGAGATTCGAAGTGACGACAACAAGCCGATATAAGCAGGAAATGCAGAAAAGTGAGCAGAAGTGATTTCGCGACTTGCTTATAAATCGGCTATATATCTCTAAGGCTCTGCCGTTACCACCTCGCTTTTGGTCGCGAAGGTCGCCAACTCAAATCTGGTTGAAGTCGTACTTTTTTTGTTCTCATGAAATGATGTATTTAATAATGTTCTACTATCGTTTGTTTTCTGTAAACCTAAACAAATATCGCTATATTGTCGTAAGAATTGATTTCTTAAGAATTTTAACAAATTTAAAAATTAAGAATTGGTTTGGGCACAGAAAACCTATGGTTAGGGTTAGGTAGGTTAGGTTTGTGTCTTCTTGTTAGATTGTTTCGTGTATTCTGCTCAGGTTTAGTTGAAGAAGGTTCACACTTCATCCTCTTAAAAAAAACAAATCATATTTCACTGTTCATTTAGCCATCCTTGAAGTGAACACAGCTCTTGGGGCCTATACGGGCCCGGGGGGGTAATAGAAAGCATACTTGCAGTGAGTGTCGCTGAGGGCCGCCATGACAGCGCCCCGATGACGCGTGGGTCACGTGGTTGTGGTGTTGCAGGCTGGTGGCCATCCGGAGCTGCAACAACAACAAAACACTCGAGTCAAGCACGAGCACAACTACAGCAATACAGTTCATCATTGATCTTTAAAGTTACATTTAGTTATCTCTAGTAAATTATGGAAATTTAATAAGTATATTATATATATATATATATATATATATATATATATATATATTGAACTCTCTTTATATGCATATTTGTAAGAGACACAGATACCATTGCAAAGTCATTATGTTGGATGATAATTAATTGATTGATACTATGCAAAATGAAATATGTTTTGGAATGAGGGGGTGTATATATTATATATATATATATTATTATTTTTATGATGGGGTGATATATGAATAAAAATATATATATATATTTGGTATAATTTATATTATTCATGATATTATATATATTAATAACGAATATATTATAATTAATATAGTATCATCCCCAAAATATTCCCTACTATTTCCTTTTATCAAGTAAATGTAGTATATTATCTGCGACTTGTAATCTCAGCATTGGTCACAGCAACATCATTTCAGGCTAGTATACCAAATTTCTCAGACAAATCTGATGCCTCACACCGCACAAGATTCGATAGCCTCAGCTTGTATCGCCCAGAGCATGCTCCTGTCTAATGCTGCTGAGTCATCACACAGCTGAACTGATCCAGCTGCTCCGCTGGCGATATGATCGCACGTTTGGCTACCCATTATGATTAGATTAGAATAATAACCCTTAAAATAGCCTATATATATATTTATATATATATATATACACATATATATATATATATATATATATCCGCTATATCCCGTTCAATTTCCGGTCGAGACGTATCTTTACGACATGGCTAAAATATCCCACATACCTCGATATTGGATCGTATCCAAGAAGTTTAATTATCACATTATTCGTCATGCCTAGGTAAAGGCCGAAAAGAGTACACAAGGACCTGTGGTAAAGTGCAATCTTTACACCTTGGGTGAATCTAAGCCCTCTATAGGGCTAGCCCCAGGAAGTGTCGTCACTCTGAGAATAGCCATGACATAAAAGTAATATCTCGGTAGCTCAGTGGGAGAGCAGCGGACCGGCAATCTGAAGGTCCCGGGTTCAATTCCCTACATGCGAATATATATCATTAAGAAATGAAACGCCTTTGCGTATACGAGTGGATGTGTGCAAGATTTATCATTGGTGGAGGTGCCAGGTTCAGAAGTTCCTTCAATTCTGGGTTTCAAGCTCAAAATCTTTAAAATACAGGCTTACTGTGCAGATTTCTGTTAAACTTAATGGACACCACAACCCTGAAACTGGACTTAATTAATAACGACGATATGCATTTCCCATGGTTTTAAATGTATGAAATTAGTACATTTTTCAAGGAAAAAAATACTGACATCAGAATAATAATGCAATTCGTCTTTATTAATCACATCGCTCCATTTCCCCAGCAATTGTCATTACCTCCCAGGGGGGTATTGTTCTCCTGCGCCGTGGCCTCTGCGCAGGGTCAAGAACGGCTGTTTTATCACCCAGCAGGACTAGGCGCCTCGCCTAACACCGCCATTATCCTCTCTCTCTCTCTCTCTTCTCTCTCTCCTCTCTCTGTCGCCTAACACCGCCTGTATCCAACCATTATAACCGTCCTCTCTCTCTCTCCCTCTCTCTCTCTACCATCGGCCATTGTTCGCAGTGCTCGCTGATCAATATCTGCGCGGAGATGCTTGCAGGGAGCCGACAAATTACAAGAGCCCCCCCCCCCCCCCCCCCCGGCACTCAATCACTGGCGAGCGCCCCAAAACACGGCCCTCTAGCCAGCGCGATCACATGAAGTCGCTGTCATGTTCCGACACATATTGACGGAAATGGATAATAAATTGCTGGAATAAAGGATTCGCTTTACATTCAGGTGAAGTCGTTAAGGCCCCCAAGTTGAATGATAGTATAAAAAGGAGGAACACTTTTATCTCAATACTATCGAAATCTTTATTTATACAATCAATGTTCACCTTTTATCAATGCTGAAGATGAATTAATGATACCGTTTCGAAGCGGCACTTCTTGATTGTATATAGGCCGTCCTTTCACCAAACACAAATAACTATTTCAAAAAGAAAACTCTTGTGTATGGTTGAAAATAC
This sequence comes from Brachyptera putata, assembly GCA_907164805.1. Classification (NCBI taxonomy): domain Eukaryota; kingdom Metazoa; phylum Arthropoda; class Insecta; order Plecoptera; family Taeniopterygidae; genus Brachyptera; species Brachyptera putata. Next base: position 582,653 of record OU015464.1, read on the forward strand.
GGATGTAAGCATTTTATATTAATTACATTGGGCCTTATTAAGTCATTAATCACGTAACTAGACTATGAAAACATTGTTGTAGGCCTATTGGAACAAATAATGTTGAAAAATCTTCTTCCAATTCGATTATTTTCCACTGGAATCTCTAATGTGATGAATAGATTCCGAATAGTGAGTAGGTATCTCACAAGGCTTTTAGCTTGAATTACTATAACGATAGAAAAAAAACCCTCTCGGCAAATGCAGATGTTAAAAAACCTCCAACAATAATAAACAATGAAATAGGTCCAGTAACAAAGCCTGTAAAAATCTCCCTCTTGAAGTGTTTACAAGCTACCTGTAGCGATCACCGGATTAACTATTCTTCAGAGAATCGGATTACAGCATTGAAACCGGCCGGTATTCTGTGACGTCAAAGCAAAGCTCTCGCCTAATTCGTCTAATACTCCTGTTCCTCCTGAACCAGAGGCATTGCGCAACAGTAGCCGAGGATTGACGTAACCAACTTAAGGCGACACAACAGAAGAAAGCTCTAAAAAGTGTCGCCAAAGATGTCTCGTGATGCATGTGAAACGAAAATGAAGGTATCAATGTCGTCTTTGTGCGCATGCTCGGGGATCGGGGGCGTAGCAAGATTCTCACAGGGATTGCGACTGTGTTATCTGCTTTCAGAGGCTCTAATTCGCATGATTGTAGGGCAGCTGATTGTGGAATGTTTTCATTTCTGAAGAGATTTGGTTCTCTCTTTGGGTGGACAATTTACCGACAAAATTGAAATTGAGAAGTTTTAGATTTTTTGGGGGGAATAAATGGAGAGTTTCTGATAACGATACGGCTTATTATAGATCTCTTCTAGTTATTTTTATTTTATTATTCATTTTATTCTATTCATTGTGTTTCGATACTTCGGACAAATGGTCTAGTTAGTGACTTGAATGAAGTTTTGATCAAGTATCGGCCATCACAATGTATAGAAATTTAGTCTGAGTAGTTCATAATTGTATGTTTATTGATATACAATTATTACCTATAGGGCTACTCATAATAAATCTCTATACAGTGTGATGGCCGATACTTGATCAAAACTTCATTCAAGTCACTAACTAGACAAATCTTATGAGTGTTTATGCGAAACAAATAAGAAAATATTTCACTTTATTCATTCCTTCTGAAATTTTAAAGGGCAACCAAAGCAGGAAATATAATATTTATAATGATTTCTCTATTGAAATTGATATGTAATTTGAAATTTTCAGCTTAGTATACCTTAAAATCTAGACGAGCATCATTAAAATATACTTTTCTCTCATTCAATTCACATGCAGTATCTGGAGGAGGCCTATACCAGTACTCTCATAATTTACTTCAATATTCACTTTGATATTATGCACGTCACTTTAAAACAAATCAGACCATCACGAAATGGAACAGAAGGACAATTTAAATACATAGAGTTCACTTTCAATTATTCAATTTATTACATTATATATGCTAATGAATGAATTAAGTCATTCCTCTATTCATGCTCTTTTGTGACTCGCAACTAAAAACAACCCTTTTAATTAGTAGCCGAACGCTATATGATCGATGCAAAGACCTGAGCCATTGTGAGGGTATTAACGCACAGCTCAACGAGTTCCGTATGCAGATCGGACGTGACCCAGCAACTTGTAAATACTTTTTAAGCATTCAGATCCGCGTCAGCTGCGAGCCTACATGTCAGGTGCTCGCTGTTCCATCTATCACCGGCCACCCCTTTAGGACGGTGGGGGGGGGGTGATTTCATTAACGAGTCAGTGAAAACAGTTAGCGATGTTAGGGGAGGGGGTGAATCCGATTAAAGGGTTGTACGACGAGGAGTTATGTTATTGGTAAACGAGAGAGCGCTGTCGCCCCGCGGGGTCAATATCAACTAATAGTTGACAATAATGCAATAGCTCGCTACGTATAATTTGAAAATCTAACGAATTGGATATTCGTTGAACAAAATGTAACGCATTACGCTTCGTGAGGTGCCCTATTCAGAGATGTGATGAATTTGATGTATATATACCTACATAAAATTATGGTCAGGATTTCAGATTGCGATTCCTAAGATAATTTTCACATAATATTGTAGAAACAAATCCTTTATATGTTCGTTTTCATCTCACATTCTTGATTAACCTATATTTTAATGACCCCCAAATAGCCCACATCTTAATGGGGTCGTTAAGGAAACAATACTCTATTTGAATGAAATGTGAAAACATAAATCCCACAATCATTCACTCCTTCAAAGTGAACTCAGGCCCAGTTTTAACAGTTCGTTAAAAGCGAATCAACGTCTGTAAGGCTATATGTTACCTCTCTTGGATACCTGAGTCATTTTATTAACTTGACCCAAGTGAAATCCAGGACCTAAGAATGCCAATAGAAATACATTTATTCCAAGTGATTTATTTCCTAAAAACGAACCAAATAATCTAAACATTTACCTCTCAGCACTGACCATTAATCCGGTTTCCTCGGACGAGTTCCATTAGTCATCAACTAGTTGACTCCTCGCACAAAAACGAAGCATTTCCAAAGAAATTGTCGACTTTTCAGTCCCTCTACTTGACAATGTCGCAAATATAAAAAGTATTGCATTGGTATACCTGGGTGTGGAGTGTTGTTTGGGCCCCAGGGGTTTATACAATGGTCCCTCCCCCGCGACGGGGGGCCATTTCCCGGCCCGCTGCCCTCACACAATGCCCCCCCGAGGGTAAATGTACCCCAATGGAGATGTCAACTAGGATGTCACAATGATTGCAAAGGGTCCTCCAGTATCCCAGCGGGAAGCTGAAGACGCGAACACTTCTGGCCTCGCCTAAACGCGACCCAGAAGTCATCGAGGTGTTCAAGTGGAAATACAAGCCATTCGAAACCAAACAAGCTTGACTATAAATATAAACAGATATTTATGAATCGGTGTCGACGGCGACGGCATGGAAATCAACTCGTAATGGATCTGAGTGGGATTTTATGCAGGATGCACTTTTGTTTGGAGGCAAATAAAGTCGAAATATTATATTGAATCATGGACAGTGGAGAGAAGGTCAACATTTATTGACGGCTGTTTATGTAGCCTATTATTATATTGGATACCAAAAAGAGATGGCGCAATAAATCAATATGAAAATACTAAATTGTTTACATATAGATTAAAAAGAAAAAGATATGTAATAATGAAGAAAAGAAGGAAGCTCAAAAATATAAAAACCTTAGGTATAAAATATAAGTATTCAATTGGAAAAATAATGAAGAATTAAAAAAAAATATCAGTTTGATTTTATAACTCACATATAAGTATACAATAAAGTGTAATACAATCAATGTGGCACAGGGTCAAGGCAACAGCCGTAAGTTATTTGGAGGTACATCGAATGAGTGAATGATTATAAAAACCAATACACTTTGCGGGACTCGAACCCACGCTCGTCCAAGTTTCAGTTTATACAGAGATTCAGTCATGAGAAACCTCATAGGGCCTATTATTGAACATGCGCGGGAATCGAATCGCGGACACCTAGTAATAAACGACAAACGACGGTTCAGAGGAGTAATGCTTCAAATCTTGGCGATAAAACGGCGTAGGCCTATAACAAGAAAAACTAACTTTCCGATGTCTCTAAAAAAGAAAAACTCACACAAATTTGAAATAAGTTTCCTCAATACTAATTTAATCCATCCTTGTTATTACATCATTCGTTTAATAATTACGATTTTATTTTTTAAAAATCCAAATCTTTCATCGAATCAATTGTGATTTGAAGCATGTGGTCTATATTCCTCTTGAACCTCACATGCCGCCATCTGCATTTCATACATCCCAATCAACCCAAAATATCGTATAAATTATAACCTAAAATTGTACAATAATAGGAGGAGGGCAATATAAATCGTTGAGATCCATCCTCCATAACGCGGACAATGAGCTAGTTTTAGGAAATATTATTGCTCCGAGTGACCCCTCAAGGGATGGTCACTACTACATGCATAACGCTTGACTGACAGCTCAATGGGGCTTATATTGGCCATTGTTGAATCACTTAACAACAGAGAGCTGAAGTTAAGAGGCTGTTAGGAAGTTTTCAAGCAAACACTGCTAGCAAAATACACCCTATTATGTTTTTTCTGGTCTAATGTATTGTTGTTGTCTTGAAGACTTTCTCGTTGACCGATATATTATTTGGACGACCTAGTTGATGCGGAATGCGGCCAGAGATCGACAACAAGGGTGGATAAAGCACATTTTAGTTGTAAAAATGGTATATTACAATAGGATTTGGCTGCGCGCGTATAAATATGTAATAACATACAAACTTACAGCGTTTATAACAAAAATGCATCTGCTAAATATAAAACGTTTAAACCTAGTTTAGTTGATTCTGATGAAATTGGCTATGAGTTACTTTCCGATGATCACCATGGTCACTGAGATATTATGATCATCCAAACTTCATGATGCACTGTCATCTATTTGTTACACTTCTTAATGAAGACGATTTTGAACATTTTCTATTATAATATACCACGAACTTGACTACATCAAATTAGTTCCAATCAGAATATTTCAACTTGAACACGTAGGCCTATTGTTGGACTCGGTTGTTTCTGATCACTCGTTTCGTTAATCCACCTGAAGGACGAAAGATAATATGTATTGTGTTTCGCTGCTTCTCTTTTGTTTTGTAATTTTACTCACTATTGTCACTTTATGATTTTTATATTTTAATATCTCATCAATAAGCTCTAACATTTCATTGATTTCATGTATGTTTATTGATCTGCCCAATATCTAAAACTCAACATTGATTGTCATACGAGTAACATAATGTAACATCTTCTTTAACGGAATAAAATTATAATATTCAGTTTTACACCAGACAATAGAAAAATACTATTTTAATACTTATTGATTTTGACTATTCTTCATAATTTCATAGCAGAGTTAAGGTTTTACACTAGTTTATTCGTACCTAGTCACATATTTGATGAAGATTATCTCGCACTGTGCTTTACTTTCTGCATCCCATATAAATCAATGCAGATAACTCATTTCCCTCAGGCTCTAATCCCATCCTGCTTCTGACGCGTCAACAACGAGGGGGGAGGTTAAGAGGATTAAAGATCATGCAGCCCACGTATGAATATCATATATTCACCGTTTCTTACCTAATAATAATAACCTTTACATTTCAACATCTCAATCCTTTCAAAACTAGATCAACAAAAAAAGGGTACGAAATATTTTTATATATAAGCAACACTCCCAAGTCAAAACGTATACAGTTACATGCTTTATCTCGAATATTCACTGAATAGATCCTCTCGAAAATACTCTATTTATTTTCGTATATTTCAAATAAAGAAATAAACCCCTTAATATATTACCTATGGCCATTACTATAATAGTAAATAACAAAGAATTTGTATAGAACTCCCCTTCAGCTAACATGTTTGTGTATTTAGCAGTGAAGGCTTGTGAAAGTATTATGTGAAAAGCGAAATTGATCCTTACAATGCTTCAACGCCCCCGCTACTCAACAGTCCTTACAAAGTGAACTTGTTTATTCCCATAAGGTCCAATTTGCTAATTGGCGCCCTCGTCCCAAATGAACCCTTACAACAAAGGACCACCCGTGTGTCTACCCTCTGACGTCTAATGATCCATGGCGTGAAGCCTTTGTTTTAGTTCGGCGTGGAAACGAGAGGAGCGTGCTGCGAGAACTGGGAAAACTGGGAAGTTTGGAGGAGCGAGGGCACAATTCGAAGCTTCATGCGCGCTTTAGTGTTCCAAACAGGGCCTTACACATAGGCTGTTCTAGATTGAATATTTGAATTTAAAATTCGGATTATAGTAGACCTACCTCGAAATAACTTTGTATTGACCATGGACTTACTAATACATTGTCAATGATTTTGAGTTACTAGTTCAAATTTTAAATTAGCGTGCTGCGAGTTGATGTAAACTGGAAAGTTTGGGAGAAATGCGCGCTCAAGTGTTCCAAACTCTAACAAGGCCTTACACATCGGCTGTTCTAAATTGAATATTTAAATTTAAAATTCGGACTATTAGTACCTCGAAATAACTGACGTTGTATTGACCATGGACTTACTAATACATTGTCAATGATTTTGAGTTACTCATTCGAATTTTAAATTAAAAGTATCACATTCACAATCCGATTTGTATGACAAGCTCTATTGCATCCCTCGAAGCGATTAATGCAGCCTAGTAGGGTCTAGATCAGCGCGGATAAACCTCGGGCCAGATCGTACAAACTGGATCAGTAACTAGAGAGTGAAGTTGGTGATTAGCCTGGATGCTGAATTCATGTTATTTCAATTCACTAATCTCGTGATTAAACTAATCGCCAGATTAAGAATTGTCTATACTCGATATAGCATAAGTCTCCAGCAGAGGGTCGCTCTGGTGTTGTCCTTATAAGTGACTCAGTAAGGACCGACTTTATGAAAGTTGGTATAGAGTATAACATTATACACTTGTTGATCAAGCGATAATCAGCGGATTAACTTGTTGCTACCCTTGGATACCTGTACATTTTTGTACCTTGGGCCTATTTTAATTGGATTGAGGCCCGGTTTTACGAATCTTAGGTACGGTATTACCAACGTGGGAGTAACTCTAACTGTTAGTTTGAAGTTGTTATCACCATGGTTACACATGCTAACTCTCAGATAAAGGCTAACTGGACTTGCTAGGCTAAAGGCTAAAGGCTAACCGGGCCTTAGTTAAGTACTAATCCACTAACTATTAGTTAAAGGTACGAAAATTTAGTTGGAAGGTGCGAAAATAACATATAAACATGGTGATAACAACTTAATCCGCTGACTATTGCTTAAGCCAGTTTCGTAAAACCGGGCCTAATACATGTTTATATTAACCGTGAACGCGATTCTAGGGAGAAGTAATCTATGTTCGAGTGTATAGGGCCTACCTCTAGGTCCTGGTCGGAGGGCCGCTCTTGGTGCTGGCGGTAAACGCGCTGCTTCTCCTCGAAGTCCCGCAGTCTTTGGTTGTAGCGCTCGATCTGGTCCCGCAACATCGAGTCCTCCATCTACACGGCAAAAACAACTTTCTTACTAAATTCTTCTACAATCAGCAGTCAACTCATCCTCAGCAGAATCATCAGCAGTCTAGAAAGAGCTCAACTCATCAGCTCAGCAGCTCTTCAATTCATACTTATCTTGTGATTTCGACTTCACCTCTTTATTCTTGAACTATCTTTACTTGGTAATACTTCATTGTACAAAGCGATGTTATTTTCACGTGGGTATGTAAAAAAAATTATGTAATTATTAATTATTATGATTGTTCTAAAAATATAAAGTAAATTTCTTCCGGAATATACAGCAATGTTATAAAAAGATGTAAGATATACTTATGCAATTGCATGTTTTGATGTATGCATCAAATCCCATAAAAAACGTGGATATATCCATTTCATAACTCTGGTTCTGAAAATAACAATTTTATTTCGGACATTTTGCATATTTGGGCACAGTTTTACAAAAATACATTTTTTTGCATGTTTCTACATATTTTGGCTGTTTTGACACATTCCGTGCAACTCTTGTTTTTTTCCGAATTATATGCACAGAAAAGAAATCATTGCACATCTAGATTTAAGTGAACATTTACCTTTATTGACGAATTTAATAAATCCGAATACAGATAGGAATACACAATTTTTTTTTATTCCGCTAATCCGGTTTTTGACTCACTTTTTCTGTTTTTTCATGTTTTGCATAGTTTTCCATTTGTTTTTACAAGTTTTGCTGTTCGTCCTTGCATGTATTGCGGTTCTATTCTGCCCAACTCTCCTATCTCTAGCTATAAGTATCTACAGTCTCCTGCATGACGTGACGGGACTCACCAGTGCCTTGTCCTCGTCGTACTCCAGGCAGCCGACGCCGTCGAGACGCTCGAGGTCCACCCAGCCTCTCCATCGCACGCACACGCCGTTCATGATGAAGTGGGACCGCAAGTGAACCTGCATGGCAACACACGCACACTCAGTACACAGGGCAGAGCGGGCTTTCACAGATACTTACACACACATATATATATATATATATATATATATATATATATATATATATATATATATATATATATATATATATATATATATATATATATATATATATATATATATATATATATATTTGACTATATTTGTTATAATTTAACATCTTGGATACGATCCAATATCGACATTTTTGGGATGCTATAGGCCTAAAGTCATGTCATAAAAGATACGCCTCGACCGTATCTCGCCAGTCGAGGCGTATCTTTCATGACATGACTATACAATCCCAAATAGAATCTAGCGGTAATCATTTTATTTTACTTTATCGAAGGTTTTAAACTGATCTGTCTTTCTCCCGTATCAGATTTTTGAAAACTTCAAGTAGGCATACCATTCAGAAGTTATCAACAATCTGATATGTTTCTAAATCGACTCCCATGGACTCTTAGTGGCTCCTTATATTATAGGTAACCTAAAATGTTATTAAATTAACATTATGAAACTGTATAGGTCTAGGACTAGATCTACTAAGCCGCTAAGAGCGTATTGGTATATCAGTCCACAAATTCACAGTATAGAACATATGACTGAAAATATTTACATATCACATTTATGCCGAAACCCATCACTTGAAATCTGGCTCTACAGTTCAGGCCGTACAATGATACCATTATGCCCTTATGTAATTGAGACGTTGTATATGACGTCACTCGAGACCCGGAGATTGCCCCGCAGTGGTCACGTGGTCGGGCCAATACTCCACACCCGGGTGTTGAGTGTCGGGGGGGGGGGGGGGGGGGGCGCAAAGCGACAAGAATAAAACCTGTATTATAATAGCCTGAAGATATCCATCACTCGACTACTGGTGTGGAACCGATGTCGGGGGAGATATATTAGACAAGTCTTTTCTGTGTTGTATAGGCATAAAAATACGACAGAAAGGTATAAATTTCCTTTTTCAAAATTGGATGAAAACTGGGAGAATTATGTGAATAATGTAGATTTGTATGCCTGATTTCTCTATTTACACGTAATCGGTAGAAAATAAAATGAATTGTAAGATATTTAATGAGAAGCAAATCAACAAATTATAAGATGTTTTACGAGGATAACAACGGAAGATATAATTCATATTTATACCTCCATACATTATATGGAGTATATATTTGATTCATCAACTTCGTAACTTGATACAAAATCATTGTTCCCCAATTAAGGCCATGGATGAAAATAGGATCGTTTGGACGGGGCTCCACAAGGGCGATTTTACCACCCCATTTTATTCATTTTATATAAAAAAAACAATTAACTTTTACACCAGGACTGCGTTGTTTATGACCATACTTTGATATACTACAGAATGTAGACATTGACTGAAGAGATATCTCTTTTAGTCGATGATGTAGACTGAAACAACAGCGAAAAAGATGGAATATTCGTTTGGAAGTCTTATTCTGCCATGCACAAAAAACTTACAGAATATATAAATAATCATATCATTTGAATCCGTGTGTTAATCAGCGACCATGATACCTAGCGATACCCTGAAGTCAGCCTACGTATGGCTGGCCATAAGTTGATCGCGATCTCGATCCTCAACAATACGTCACATCACTTCCGGTTGACTAGCTTCGCTCTAAAAACCCCGAACAATTTCACACCTTAAATAACACATACCTTTTTTCTCAGCCATGACTTTTTGCGCACGTAACAATTCGGTAATAAATCGCCACGCATATCAAACCCCAAACATAAGATCTCTGGTATAATAGAAAACCTTCCGTTAGGAATGCACGCATTTCACTACTTCTCTACCAATGTGGTTTTCGCTGCCTCCTTGTGTTGACTCGCCATACAATACGGCTTGTTACAGTTTCATGCAATAATCCAGAGATGTGAGAACTGGAACGCGAACCACCCGCGCGCTAGTGGTGTGGGATAGGAGGGACGGTCGCTCGGAACCTTCATCACTCGTGGGTACTCGAATAGAGACATTCGACAATGTGTGAAAACTGGATCTAGGAACCATTTATCTTTTGTGATTATGTTTACTTTGACGTGTATGACAATATTGTAAAGATCGACGTTTAGAGTATGTTGACAATACGGATTAGCTACCTGGGCATTTGACACTTCAGAGTCAACCTGGAGACGTCTTAGTATGTTGTTTACTGGATTGTGAGAGACAGGGGTTCGATTACCGGCATGCACATTACTCAGATCTTACGATGGCTTCCTTCAGAATGTCCCTAACTTTCCCAAAACACATAATAGAATGAATTTTGACCTCTTCTTCCCGTCATCTCATTCACCATACAAGGAGTCCGATAAGTGTTAGATATCATATTACATTACGGTGAGAGGGGATTTAGCAAAATGTCAGCTTTATGATGACAACTTTTGAACGGTATGAGATATCTATAAGTTATGCGGGGAAAACACGGATATGTTTAATACCACAGATATGTTTAATACCTTCAATTCAAGTAAGTTAAAACTATTCACCTCGTGTCGCCTATAGGATCTACCGCTGAAAAATTCACATCATTTTGAAGTATTAAAAATATCTGTGTTTCTTCATAATTATAATTGTGTTATCTTACACCGCTCAGAAGTGATCGCTATAACAATGCAGACAATATTGGTCGAAAATGCTATTGACTCAAATTAATGATAACAAAAAGGTGAAAAGATCAGTAATAACACTCGATATTTTTGCCAGTTATTTTTATCCCACCACGTTACTCACAAATAACGTGTGATCTATCGTTAGGGTAATGTTAGTAATAGATCGACAGTAATTTAGACGTTATGAAAGACAATCCATTCAGACGGATCGTTTATATTTCAAGTTGACACTGGAAATGTTACCTTATGAGCAGATTCCTCTTAACAACTCATCCAGACAATTTCTCATACAAATGTTATTAACTTTAATATCTTCTCGAATACATTGCAATTTTATTTGCGCACATCTTGTCTGTTTTGCGGTCAGCATCAGCGGTCCACGCTGTTATACGTGAGAATCTTCACGGAGCTGATTGGAAACGTTCTGAGGTTGATGTTGATGGCTTCTCACACCAAGACACGCTAGCTGTGTTGATACGAGTGTTCAGAGGCCATCTAGGAGGCCATTGTGTGGGATATCAGCTTTATGGTATCACTTGAGATATGTATAAGATATTGAAATTCTAAAAACGATGAAACACAGAGATTTTCTATATCTTCAAGATGGTGTAAGTAGTAATTATTTATTTCAAATCACCTGATTGTCAGGCGTATATACGGTTGAAAACAACATTTTTAATCGTATACGCCTGACAATCTTACTATACGAGATAAATAGTTATTACTTACACCATCTTGAAGGCATTGAAAATATCTGTGTTTCTTGTTTTTAGAATTTCTATATCTTATACATTTCAAAAGTGATCCCCAAAAACTGATGTTTCAGTAAATCGCCTCCCTGCACTCTTAACTGACATACGGGCATCATAAGGTGTACGTGGGTAAAAAACACAAGTCATCGCAGATAGGGTTTTAACCCCCTCCCCCCCTGACACTTCCTGTGTTAGCCCACGTGACACGTCATTAACACGTGATTTACTGACACCCAATGACGCTGGATATATTGACACTCGACTTGGGAATATCGATTGCCTCGAATTTAGTCAAGTAAATAATAGTTGATCAAGTTCAATCATTTGAATATAAATCCAGTTCTCGTGGTATGAAACTGTAGAACGAAATAAGATATTACTGTGGTGCATAATAACGACCTCACCAACAGCTATGCTGTATGGGTGTACGAGTGCGCTTAATGATCCCACCAACAGCTAGGTTATTTGGGGATCCAAGTGAGCTCACGAATGTGATAAAATCCTTCGTAATTTGGGTCAAATTTATTTAGTTTTGTTGTCTTTCAGATGAGTATACTGATCAATATCTTCTCAAAAAAACACACAAATAGTATATTAATGTAAGTTATAACTTGGTTGGATGGCCGCCCCCGTAGCTCTATCAACTAACGCGGGTTCGAGACCCATATGAGGCACTGGATTTTGTAAACACCCTTTCACTTATCATCACTTCATCGTTTTATTACCACCTGCTCATTCGTACCCCCAAGTAACCTAGCTGTTGCTGGGGTCGTTAAGCAACAGTGACAGGAAAAGATATAATATACAGTTTGTTAGAACTGGTAGAGCCATTGGTAAGAGGTTTAAATATAAATTTCTAGTGAATAATAAAAAAAAATATATATATATATATATATATATATATAATTTCTTATTATTCAATAGCAAGAAAATAATATTTTTTTACGATCTTGTACATTATCCTAGCGTTTTCCAGCTATTCACGCAACAGTGAGACGGAAAAATATATCATAGGCTTACAGTCTGTTAGGATATGAGAGCAATTGGTAACGTTTAGTGAATGATAAAAAAAAAAAAAGCTATAATTTCTTACATTATTCCATCACAAGAAAATACTATTTTTTTACGATCTTCTACATTATCCTAGCGTTTTCCAGCCATTACCTGATGATGCCACGGTCTTAGGGCATGGTAATGGGTGAAACTGGCTCCCGTACCAGTTGCTCTCCTCACGCCCCGACTGGCCAACACACTCCCAGCGACAAGTCACGTTCAGCCATGCTAACTACGCGAGAACAAAACACTGGTCCGACTTCTCACGATACAAAAACAAAACTCATTCACGTACAAAATAAACTTACTTCATATTATGTTCTAGTTTATCCGTTGGCCGTAACCTTTTTACATACAAAAAAACTTACAAAAGTCATTTGTATGTTCTTCATTATTGAAATAAATAGGGACAACATTTTTAATCCGAGTCGGAAGTCGACATGCAAATCCGTGTTTGGGTTACTGTGTCAACATTTTCAATTAGGGCAGTTTTACTCTTTGTTTAAATATATATGGAGACCCTTTTATGGCCATTAACACATTGGACCCTAATAGAATAAAAGAGTATATATATACATCTACATACGTTGACAGATCACATTTATTATGGTTGTCAAAAAACAGTGACCCTTTCTTTGAGCCACCGTGAACCCCCCGGCTGATTATGTATGCAGTGCACGCAAGGGACGTAGCAAGATGTTTGACACACAGTTTAACACGTTCTTTTCATCGCACCGGACTCGTTCCAATACGTACACATCATTTGTGTTACAATTTATACTTTTACGCTTTTATAATTGCTGTAATTGTTGAGAATAAACATCTTTTAATATATATGCTCTAGTCTGGTAGACGCTATTCATTGGACCATTGGTCTGTCATGATGATGATTATTGTTTGCTTAACGACCCCACCAACAGCTAGGTTATACGGGGGTACGAATGAGCGGGTGATTATGAAACTATGAAGTAATGATGGGTGAAAGTATAGAAAGTATCAGAAACTTAAGTTTCTGAAGCGAAGCCTCAGCTAACTGAGCTACCGAGGGCGGCAACTCTGTCATCATATGCTGATGTTGTTGTTTTGTATCGCACAGCCTAAACGAATCTGAATAAACACAACCTAACTAACCTAAATGACCTAACAGAACCCAAATGATACTAAACTAACCGAAAAAGCTAGTTCCGTGGTGCGACGAATAGCCAGTTCCACAGACTTCTGTCAGGTAGAGAGCCATGAAAGAGAGCTGCCATTCAGTGCCTTGATTCGTCAAACATGTCACATACAGCGACCGTATTTCAATATTACTCTCTGTCTTTGCAATATTACTCACATATATAGGCAGGTTATGTGTTATTTACGTGCAATTGATAATGTATGGGTTTTTCATTAGGGCGCAATTAATTTTCAAGTAATTAAGAATGAGTCATTAGAATTAATATTCAGTAATAAGCTTAGTGTGTAATGCGATGGTTTCCATAAATGAAGGCTTCTGTCAAACCATCGTTACCATGGCAACACATGCAGCGAGCTGAGGAACATTCTCGTCGAGCTTTAGTGACAGCAAGTGTAGCCAGTCAAGTATCTAGATAGAGTATAACCTCTGTGACCGTGATCACCAACAAAAAACAACCACTATGGTCAACATTCAATATCAACTAAACCATGAAGCATTTTAATCGAAGCTTGTAATTGATCAGCGAACGCTACAAACAACTATACACATATTGGGGGCAAACAAAATAAGAAATATATAATTGTTGAAAAATATTTGTATGAAGAGTAATGGGCATGAAAAGGTCTTCGAACGGTAAAAGGTGTTTAGTGTATAAAACACTGCAGAAGTTGTGCCCAGTTTGTGATTGGAGGAGACAAATGTGGGGACATTGTTGACTACTACACAACAATGTGTGACGTCACACGAAGCAAGCCTATAATATGTAACCAAAAACTTGTTAATATTATGATCTTTGTTCGATCAAGCTGCGATACGGTCCTGGGTTCGATGTTACTGTCACCGTGTTCTCGGATGAGAGGATGAACTTTCTTCTTGAACGCGATACGCTCAGCTTGACGGAAGTGCGTTTACATCAAAACATTTCTTTTCTTATACCGAAACTAAAACCAATCAAGTGTGATTTATGTATTTCAATTGGATTCGCTGAACTTCAATTGAAATCTGACTTCTGTTCGAATATCTCGGATACTATGGCTTACATTTGATTGCTTGAATACTGAAAAGGAGTACGAGTATATATAGTAGGTCTTATACGTAGGGGGATAGTTATATTACACAGAAGAATTTAAATGAAGAAGTATGTTTTTCAAGTCTGTACTTGATGAGACTAGAACAGTCATAGTTGACTGAGAGAATAGATTCCTCATTCCGAGCGAATGACTCGGTGAAAGAAAGTACGGCTGACATTCAACATTTCCAATTAGTTTGATCGGCTTTCAGAAGGCAGTGATATCGACAAACAGAAGAAATTCAATTGACTTTCAAGTCTGTATTACCTTTCAGATTTCCATACTCCGCCTCCTCGTGATCGGGATCAATATACGCATTATATATATATATATATATATATATATATATATATATATATATATATATATATATATATATATATATATATTACGTTCTTTAAACTTTCGCGTTCAGTATTGTGTTGAAACATCTTTCAGAAATTTAACGCATACAGTAAAAACTAAAAACACAGGGATAAATCAAAATAAGAAATATAACATTACACATATATTATCATCATATTTATTTTACAGTATTTGCCTCCGTGTTTGTACTGGTTTAAACTACAAATATTATAATATCCTATTATATATATATTATATATATATATTTTATTTATTTTATATATATTATATATATATATTATATATATATATATATATATTTATATATATTATTTATTTTTTTTTTGATGGTGAAGAAAAGGGACGGGGTGTATAATTATTATTTATTTTTTGAAATATTCTATATTTCTATTAATTTTTATATTTATATATATTTATATTTATATATATATATATATAAAATATATATATATATAAAATATAATAAAATATATATATTATAATTTTTTTGTTCTTGATGGTGAAGTAAAGACGTGTGTATATATTATTTTTATTTATTTAAAATATTCTATATTCTATTATATTTTTTATATTTATATATAATTTATATTTATATATATATATATATATATAATATAATATATAAAATATAAAATATTATATTATTTATTTTTTTCTTGATGGTGAAGTAAAGACGTGTTGTATAATTATTATTATTTATTTGAATATTCTATTATTCTATAATATTTTCATATATATATATATATATATATAGTCAATCTTCGTGATCGTGATGAACATGTATGGGTTCGAACCCCGGTCCGCTCTCTAGGCGACTAATTGTCCGCCCAGCGTAAAGGGTTGTACCGTACGCCTTTTGTTCGACACAGAATCACCCTGGGGGTGTTTTTTTACTGCCAGATGTTTGATCGAATTTACTGAATAAAAGTCACAATTCGAACTGTAATATTCGCACGCCTTGATTTCGGGGCGGCTACCAACACATCCTGGAATCGTGCAACTGTTAATAATCAAATAATAAAAAATAAAAAAATGTTTCCAGTATAAATCGGTTGAGTCAGCGTCAACGGTTCCTCCTCTGTCGCTGGGAGGGTTTCGAAAGGGGTGCCAATTGTCTCAATAAGATGTGAAAGGAGTAAGTGAAGTCGAAAGGGCTTCACGCCGATTTCGTGCCAGCCCCCTTTTTTATTGTCGAGTAAATGGGGGCCCCCCAGTCAGGTTACCGGGCGCTTCCTCTCGCATTTACAATAATACAATTATATGATTTCCGATCGAGCGCGTAGACAATAGTAAAACATTGACACGTCCGATTGTGAGCTTGTCGGCTCATGCTGGGATACGTCATAGGACCAATTAATTGGAAACGCTCTCGAGGGCTGGAGATGTGGGCTGACTTCAGTTCGCTGCTTCATTTAATTATGAGAATGTTGGACTACAATAACTTTGTATCAAGTTATTACAAGTTGTGTTGCGTTCGTCAATATTTCGTTATGTTCCTCTCATTCACTCAATCTCTCTCTCTTTATCTCTCTCATTATGAAGTTTCAAAAAGTTTGTCACCTTGTTCGTATATAAAGGAACGAAAATAATCTGATTTGCATAAATGTATAAAGGCCTACACAATGTTAAAATTAATATACGTGATAAAATAAAAATAATATAATGAGAATAAATGAATGATAATAATTATATTAAATGATCATATAAAAGTTTTTTCAATTTTGCGCAAATAAAATAAAACATTCTCGCTCCTTGGGTTGAGCCAACAGCATAAACGCATAGCAACTAATGTTTCCAATTCATCAAGTTGATTTCTCAAAAGTACTACACTTTTTGTACAGTTTCTGCATCCGAAATACCGAATACTTTTGATCACTTATATACATTCTTGAATTCGAACTTTGTACAACGCACCAAACTATAAAATACAAGAAAAACAACTATAAAATTCCGAATAACGCTCACGATTAATGTACTTGTATAATAATTAATTAGTACCTATTTATCAAATACCATTTCATTCATAAGTCAGTATACGGAACGAATATAACTAATCGTCTAAATCACGCCCACCATCCAACAGTACCAGTAACATACCTTTACAAAGTACCGAGATGAAGGCCTGCTCACAGCTGCTAGGCGACGTCCGGGCTGCCCACTGCGCATGCCCGGCCGAACAATGACCATTACACGGACACAAATCACGCAACAATACAATACAAGCTGACACGTAAAATGGTCATTATTTCACGGCTACTAGGAAACTGTAGCGAACAAAACCCTTTCACATTGTTGCCTGCGAGATAATAGCCGGCCTATTACCGGACCCGGAGGCACAAAGGAGGCAGGTCATTTAAGGGCTGCGCTCAACTCGCATGGGTTGCACTTCTTTTGTTTTATCAACTATACAACTTCATTATTCGATTATGCATATTCAAACAGTATAGAGGCATGATTTTAACATCCAAGTAACAACAACTGTGAGTTTAACATCAAGTAAATGAATACATAACTTATAGATTGAGAATGAATATGACCTTTGTTATTTTTTTATATATTCCTTTGTATTTATTCCTTTATTGATGGCTATAACTATACTAACTAGCACATTATAATTATTTAAAGACTCGAGACTCGGCTCGGACTCGATAAGTTTATGAAGAATCGGACTCGAGTCTGAAAACCTGGACTCGCTCACCCCTAATATATATATACATATAAGGAAAAAAAAATAAGAAACCACAGAACACAACATTTGAATTGTGATTATTATTCCCAAGTTATTAGTAGGCCTACAGCTATGATGTTTGAAACATTGTTAATTTATAACACTATAATTGAATATTACATTTTGGTGTAGTTACATCCTCGTCCGAAAGATCCTACCTGGTCATCCATATCCTTGAATCTTGTGTCAAGTTTTCAATGAAAGAGCATAATATAATGGAACCTTTCACTTTACGGATTCATTTTATTGGTTTATTGAATTTAGGTTAATTATCATAAATCTTGTGGATGCGTCTTTACAAAATGCATTATTATTCTAGCCCAACCATCGTAAAACGGCCCTTTTCGAACCATTTCCTTGTATTGTATCCCTGTAGGTTGACCTCAATAAGACTTGAAAAAGAAAGTATCATATAAGCCGTCCAATTGACTAAAGTACCCTCACCAGAAGTGTTTATGTGCCCGCTTAATCTAAAGCTATACCTTCTCAACCAGGGGTCTTCCATATAATTAAGTTATTTAGTTCTGTTCAAATTATGTTTGTGTTTGATGTTGGTACCCACTTTTGAAAAGCATTCGTGCTTATTATTACCAACCGAGGCTAAACGCAGGGCCCAACTTCTAAATAGGTCTTTTTGCTAGACAGTTTTAGGCGTAGTTTTATGATGGAATTTTCTTTTATTGCTGCTCATAAAGTTTTCAATTCTAAACAACAGTGATGGGTAAAGCAATGTCGGAAAGTCGGTCTCAAACGAAGCGATACAGAAATAAACGTCAGACTGTCTGCTAGATGAAACCCTTCGAGTAATAATAACAGTACACTGTGTATAATTTGACATTTTATGATAGAAAAAAAAATTGTTCTTTTGTTTATTATATGATTTGCTGCAAGCCATTTTGAAAGTCTGTTAAAAGTCGTAATAAGCGGAAGGTTAATAAGTTTCAACGTTTTCGTAAACGAGACGTTCTATAATAAACATGACTGACGGTGGATTGGAATAGTTGTAAACAAAGCGATAACGCGTTGTCTGTCAGTAAATATGTTGTTTACTAGATATTACATCTTGCATGGCGACTTGTTGTTGGAGACTGAGACACGAAACAATTACGAATAATTTATACCAACTTCAATTATTTCTAAATTATAGTTTTAAAATTTAAATTTAAAATTCCATTACCTACATTTTCGTATGTATAAGATCTATCACCAGCTTCTGCATTGTTGACGGCATGATGAATTATTAGTGTAGACTGTATAGGGTGACCATATTCAAAAAAGGAAAATCCGGGACAATCCAAGAAGTTGGAAAGTCGAAATCATTCAACGCCAAATTGTATGATCGGAAGGCAGAAGGGAGAATTTTTAGTCTTGTATAATTTTTTTTCCAGTGACATAAAATCGTAAGTATATTTTTGATATATTTTTGTGAAGGCAAGGCCAGAAGAGATGCAAGTTGAAGGCCGCCATTTTGGTGGCAACTGCTACAGGTATTACTGAAGAAGCTGGGAACAAGTAGGCCTACAGCAGCGCTGTTGCTTCTTGGAGATTTCAATCTCTTCGATATGCAATCATATATTCCAATCTCACTAGTGACTGATAAGGGTAAATGTAGAAATATCTAAACTCAATAATGATCAACTTGAATCACTATTGTAGCATGTAGTCGTTCCTATCTTTTATATTTCTTCGAACATAAAATCAGAAGAAATTCTTCTGATTTTGCTTACAGATTCAATTCAATTCAGGCCTATATTGGGTTTAGCGATACTCCGGGATGCCAGTACGATATATTGGCGTCGGATGAATGATTTATGAGGTGAAGGTTTCTTAGGTAATGAGAAATATAGTGGGAATGAAGCGTCGTGATTTATATTGTAGGAACCATCCCAACATTCACCTGGGCTACAGAGGGAAAGCACGGGAAATGAAAACTGACTGGGATCGAACAGAGTCCCAATTTCCCCTCACCTCCCGTATCACACAGTGTTCATAGAGATTATATATAAGACAGAAAAGGAAAACTATAAACTTCTATTCAAACAGCCGGACCCCTATTCCTGAGATAAATGAGATGTGAGAAAAATCAGTGAGAAAACTATTTCATATAATAAAGACATATTTCATCTCATATTTTATGTGAGATACTCGAATTCTCACTCATTTTTATTTTTCTCACATCTCATTTATCTCAGGAAACTATCTCATATAATAATGACATATTTCATCTCATATTTCATGTGAGATACTCGTTTTCTCACTCATTTTTATTTTCTCACATCTCATTCATCTCAGGAATAGGGGCCCAGTAGCACTAAAAACATACATATTTGATCAAAATACATTATTAAAAAAAAATGTCCAAGTTAACATCGCTTTGGTGCTTGGTCCACCATTGTGCTGGCACACGGGCGAACTACACGAGAGGCAACAGCCCCCCCCCCCCCCCCCCCGTGACCGATCACCTGGTCGCACCATTAATCACGGCGGCACAAAGGGATGAGCACGGATCACCCCCATTTGTCAGACACTAGCGCTCGGCGAGGGGAGCAACTACATGTGTTCGAGAGAGTTATTAAACTTTAAAGAGTTGTTAATATTGAAATCGTTTGATTTGTTGTAGAAGGGTGAAGTTATTGCACGTGATGAAGAATGTTAATATGGACTATTGTGTAAGAGAAGATATTTGATTTTTTTGGGATGAGAAATAGTTATTAGAAATACCATTCGAGTTATTAATAAATTGTTGATCTCCATATGAGGCTGCATCTGTCGCAGGACAAGAAACTCTGGAGCCTTATTGTGTGCGGCGGTGATATGTGATTGAATACTTGATACTTGAACATCAAATATGTGGAATATGATATAGACAAAAATACAATTCCTTTACAATCTATCATTGATACTAGATCATTAGATCATTGTATTTATTCACATTGGGGTTAAGAATATTCATCCCATGTGAAAATTAGAATAACCAATTCGGACAAACAACTATATTTTGAATTTTCTAATGCAGAACCATTGAAGTGAATATTGAATTGATGAAAAATTTATTTGAATCTTTTTGTCCCGTTTTTTTCCCGTGTACCGGCGAAGTAATTAAAAACAGGAATTCTTACGTGCATTCCACAGACATTATATTAGGCACGTGAAACTTGTCAGAGTTGATGTTCAAACTGATGCGCATGCGCAGGCCATCAGATAGTTAGAATTTCCACGTCTCGCCGTTTTGATAATATCATAGTTACAATCACAAGAAGTTTTTACAAAATTTCGTGGGATTTTAAATAAATCTGTATTAATAGAACGGCAAGATACGTGAAATATGTCTCTAAAATATATATCGACAATTAAAATGAGACAATCTTTGCTTTGATCTTTCCACCGTAACAGTAACACTCGATATTTTACCTCACGGCGTACCGTTACATACAAATAACACGTAACACAATATATTGTGAATGTTTATTACGGATCGAAAGCATTGTGAAGCAGTTCATCCCGAAAGTCACTGCGATCGTTTATAATCATTCCTGGCACTGAAAATATTACGCTGTGGGCGGATAACCCTTAAAATGAAAGTATGATATAATTCTATAGTCTACATGCAGTTTTCAATTTTTAGAAACCATTTATATAATTTGAATTAATTCAGTGTGTAGCCATTTTTTTTTCTCATATCATGTGCATTTTCTTACTTTTAACTATTCTTTTTCTAAATAATTAATTAATCAACTACAAAATATTTTTTTTTTCTAGAATTTAGCTCAATATTATCATTATTTTTCTGTACCATTCACTAATTTGTTATATTCGTTATTTTTTTTCTATTCTGTGTCTATAGGCAACCTTCTTCAAAAGGCAGAGTCTTTATTTTAAATGAATAAAGAATTTATATATGTGTGTGCCCAACACATTATGCTCTTAATGATCTACCTGTAAATATCCGTCATTTCCTACATTCATTATTCATTAACACAAACACCATTATAAACCATTCAACCTACAAGCGCTGGCGTATCATCAACCGAAAGACCCTACTCGTTAAACAACAAGTTAAAAGAAACTCAAGCCCAATGTAAAGTATTGGGTGGCTAATGAACAGGTCTGTGTCTGGTCCGACCACCCAGGTAACTAATTGGGGTGGCAGTTGATCACGGCTTATCGGAGCGTGCCGCGATAAGCCGATAGCGCTAGTACGGCTGCCAGGACCCACTCGAGCGCGAGACGAGAGGGGACTCGTTGCTGGGAGACTGATCAGATGCAACTGCATGGCTACTTGGCCTCTTGGCGCAATATGGTAGCTAGTAATTGTTTGCACCTATTGACACTTATGTGCGATCAAATGCAGTATCATGATTCGATGTAGAAGTATAAAAAAGAAATTTAGACTCTTTTCTTTAATACTGATGATTCACACACATACAAGGGCCTAAATATATATATATATATATATATATATATATATGTGTGTGTGTGTGAATGCCATTAGACATGATGATGAAAGTTAGGAATAGAAATATCAGGTTTTTCGTGATAACCTTTGAACGGTATGAGGTTGTGAGGTATCGAAATTCTGAAAACCAAGAAACACAGATATTTTCAATACCTTCAAGAAGTTTTCAGTAATAACTACTTATCCCATATATCGCATAGTTGTCAGGCCTCTGGCGTATACGATTAAAAAATGTGTATTGTACGCCTGACAATCAGGTGATTCGAGATGAATAAGTAACACTCACACCGTCTTGAAGGTATTGAAAATATCTTGTGTTTCCTCGGTTTTAGAGTTTCGATATCTTACCCCCTTCAAAAGTTATCACGAAATAACCGATATTCCGCTATATCGCCTTCCATGGCCTCTTGAAGACGTCTATAAACATGCAACTTATGTTGACTTCAGTGGTTGTTTCAGCTCTGACCACAAACCACGGCCGGGGAGGTTTTGACATCATTATGACTTTTGCGACTCATATTCGAGACAGAAATACTTCTTGATGACCTCAAAACTAATCTTATGTAAAATGTTTATTATAATTGGCAATATTGTATTCTGACCGCAAGGTCGATTTATATTATAGTTGTTGTTTCTGGGAATCGTGACAAGGGCAAAGTGTTAGATGCAAAGAGACTGTCAGGTCGACGGGGACCCGAATCCTGAATCCGGGTCCGCTAAGCTTTAGTGTTGACAGTTGAAAGTGGGCGGGGCCAACCGTAAGTGTTGTTTAGAGACGACAAAAAACTTGTTTATTTCTTTATTAGATCAGATTGGCTTTAAATAAGCCGACGCCAATAGATCTGAGTCATCAGTGCGTCGTTAAACCTAGTATAAACAAAGAATGATAAAAAGAGTATTTAATAAACACAGTGCTTGCGGATGATACAACTAATATAAGTATAACAACAGCTGGTAAGTGATAATAATAGCCATGCATTGATAGAAAGAGCTTCGAATATTTTTTTTTCTGTTTGATTTTTACTTTTTAGCCACTGCACAGATCGCAGGTTTTGACTGATCGACATGAAACGTTTCAAGTACTTGCAGATTATCCAATTTGGAAGTTTATAGTTTTTGGGTTAAATCGGTTGGACCATTTTTGAGAAATTCTATCTCAAAATTTCGAAAAAAAAAACACAATATTATTGACTGGACGGGAGAAATTTCAAATTTTCAAATTTTCGAAACAGCTTAGAAAAGTATAGATAAGATGATATAAAAGGAGAGAAAACGAAAGAAGACGACAGATGAAGAGAAAAATGAAAAGAAAACGAGCTATTTTGTTTTCAGTGTTCCAGTTAACACGACATTGTTTGTCTACGCCACTAATGATTGTCGTTCTATTTGCTTGCTGACAGGTAACACTCGTACAGGTGTCACGGCCCCAGGGATCTCACGGCGGCGTCAAGCGTGGCAGATCAGGGTGGTCCAGGAGGGTCTCCAAACGAGCAGCCCGGTCCCCTGTCATCTCGCATCAAGCCCGCTTCGTCCCCCCCGGGACACGAGGGCGCGAACCACCCGGGCCCTAGTGGTGTGGGATACGGGGGACGGTCGCTCGGAACCTCCAGCTCGTGTGGACACAAGCTACACACGAGAGATGAGGGCGCGAACCACCCGGGCGCTAGTGGTGTGGGGTAGGGGGACGGTCGCTCGGAACCTCCAGCTCGTGTGGATACACTTGACTGGTATTATATCACTGAACTGAACTAAAAAGAATGAGCATCAAAAAGAGAAGAGAAGAGGATCATAATATTGAGTGGAAAATATTGGAAACTTCATTTCTTTCGGCAGCACAAACCCACGTGTTAACACGAAACATTCGTAAACATCTTCTGTAGGTTAACATTCAGTGGAAATGAGATTATTTTTCAAATTTTCGAAACTTTGAGATGATATTTCTCGTAAATGGTCAACCGATTTGACCCAAAAACTATACATTTCTAGGTTGGATAAGTCAGCGTGTCCACAAAAGTTTTATGTTGATCAGTCAAACCCTGCTACGAACAAATAAACAGGAAAATATACAGAGACAAAGCTTCATACGAGTCGGATGGAACCGAGGGACTTGACATTTTAGTTTAAACGTGATTTTTTTTCTTCTTTTTCTTCCTCTTTCGTGATTTTTCGTGATTTTTCAGATTTTTCGTAATCATTTTAATTTTTATATATTTTTTTTTTGTTTCTCTCTGAATTTTTGACTTTTCTGATTTTCCTCTTTTTTTCTCTCAAAGTGTACACCTGATTTAGTCGTTAACCCCTCGGATGGAACTCTTCGCTAGGGCTCATCCAATAAGAATCTCAGTGAAATGTTTGTAACTGTGATCCGTGTGTCTGTAGCCAGCATGCAGTGTGCGATACCTGAGGGCTATTGCCACCTGTGCGAGCACCTCACTCGGAGGAGGAAGCTGGCTCACGGCTCGCTGGAAACATCGCAGTGGCGGGGCAGCGAGACAACCGACTCACAAGCGTCTCCATAGCAACGGTGAACTAACACAGATTGTG
Organism: Brachyptera putata; assembly: GCA_907164805.1. Taxonomy (NCBI): domain Eukaryota; kingdom Metazoa; phylum Arthropoda; class Insecta; order Plecoptera; family Taeniopterygidae; genus Brachyptera; species Brachyptera putata. The sequence continues at coordinate 607,508 of OU015464.1, forward strand.
ATGGTTGGAGTCCAGGGGAGGCCATTTAGCGGAATATCAGTTTTTTGATGATACCTTTTGAACGGTATGAGATAACGAAATTCTGGAAACGAGGAAGCAAATACCTTCAAGATGGTCCAAGTAATAACTACATACTCATCTTACATCGCAAAGGCGTATACGCTTAAAAAAAAAATGTTTCAAGCGTATACGCCTGACAATCAGGCGATTTGAGATACTCACACCATTTTGAAGGTATTGCAAATATCTGTGTTTCCTCGTTTTCAGAATTTCGATATCTCATACCGTTCGATAGTTATCACCAAGAACCTGATATTCTACTAAATCGACTCCCGTGGAATCAACTGCTGGACATATCAAAAGTCACTTGACAGAAGCCTCTATTGGCAAGGTCTGTGAGCAGGTCTATGAGCCGTGGCAGGCGTTGTTGTTGTTGTTTGAGAGAGAGAGAGAGAGAGAGAAATGTTTTATAATACCTAAGAACTTATTATAGTCTCTAGGTAAGGCCTAATATCCCAATTTTCAACATAAAAGGACACTTTCGATGATAAAATATTCATTCGAATTGAAATTATTCAAATGCATTGTATATTATTACGAGCTGTCACTATAAAGACCTGCCACTTCGCCACTGCCCATTCAGGACCTTGACAACCAAGTGACTCAACTCCTAACAACAGCAGATAATAGGCCTATATAAGTGATACTCGCATTCAGGGCCGAGAACAGAGGAAAGAAATGTAGAAATGTCCGCCGTGGTCTCGTCTAGACGCGCTGCTTGGAGCTTCGTGGATCACTTTCACTCGGCTTCAAAACAGAGGCCCGCTTTTACTCGATATAAACTACAGATTTAATATCATTCTCCATTACACCACGAAACATACTTAACTGTTTTTCCTCAATAGTGGTCGAGTGGAAGCCATTTGGTGACCGGACTATATGGAGGGAGTATACTGAACCTTGCGTTTTTCTTTTTCTTTTATTTATTTTTCTCGTCACTTTTCTCCTATCGTTTTCCTTTATTTTTATTTTTTATTCTATTTCATCTCGTCTTACTTTTCTAGCTGTTTCTATCCCGCTTCCTCCACATGCTTGAAACATCCACAAACGTTGACAACTATGGCAAAGTACACGGACATGAACATAAGCGCTAAAATGACCTCGCTGTCGACGCGCCTCTAAACCCTAACATTAACTAACTAATACAAACAATATTAGAAATAGAATTCATACATTTGAAATTATCTCGTACTCGGTAACTATGGTAACCAAATAGAAGACGAGAATATATAAGCTATATATTCGATGATCTGTATTAAAAAAGAAATATATGTACCATCATAAATCTTCCATTTACATTGGCCTAACATGATTGATGATTATATCAATGTATTGATAGAATCATACCTCATCTTGTTAGGTTACCGTAAGAACTATAGAATTTAAGGATTTAACAATCTATAATATTGAATTGTTGTGATTATAGATCACAATTTGAGGGCCATTGTTATTCACTTATTACAACAATGAGTGACCTCACTTACAAAAAAAACCTTCAAGATGTTCTCATAACTAATTGTCTAATGAATGTAGAGAGTACAGCCAACGGTCATGATCCGATACGAGCCACGCGCATGCGCAGTCGCGTGCCACGACAATGCCGGCGCCATCTTGTGCCCGTGTCTAACTGACAGGCCAATAGCCGCGCGCTGACACGCACTACGTGATGCCCCGATTGTTGGCAAGGAAAGCGCTCATGACAAAGATTGTTTTATACATAACGGGAGCAATTAGCGCACTTACAACCTATTATAGATGTTGAACCTGGCTTTGAAATGTTCTCACGCGTGGTATGAATTGAATTTACATATTCAATGTCTATTATTTAATTAAAGAGATTGATAATTAGAAATGTTGAAGGCGAGAAAGGAATAGCAGGGACTAATTATCAGCAACGCGCGTTAGTGTATTCGAATGCCACTCAAGTGTTGGTTTGATGTCTTGGATGTTGACAGTGAAAAGTGTCATTAGATCATTCGACAAACTGCACCAACATATTTAGAGTTAAAAACATCGTTATATTCATTTTATTAGCGGTTATTTGTTATTCTGAATAGATTGCTCTCCTATTCTGATATTTTATTTGTAGATCTTTTTCTGTTTTGATAGTTTATTATATGTCATTTTTGCATTCAATTATTTTACATTACTATTTTGAATCTTCAAATTCCAGTACTTATGCAAGTTTTCTCTCTGTCACGTGTACTTATATGCTCATTTTTATTTTTGTTCAACATTTGACCGAGAATCAATCTTCGAACGATCAATCATTCAGATCAATCAACCAATCATAATGACGTATTCACCTGACCTTCAGGCACCAAATAAAAAAAGGAAAATGAAATTATTCAATATAATTCCAATTATCTTTTACACAGAAAACATTCATAAAATAGGTTTCAATCGAAAGGCTTTGACTGAGTTTGTTTCACGGTCTTCTTGAAAAATTCTGCGAGGCAGTAAACCCATCATTTGTTCCAGCAGGCTGTGATTTACAGATTTCGCAAATCTATCTGCCATGTGAACTCTGTTCGAACAAATATTTGATCAAACTTCATTGCTAGATAATCATAATATAGAGGACGATTCTATGTGGCATTAAAAGTGAAGGAACGAAAACTGTGAAAATGGTGAAGCCAGGTGACAGGAAGAAAACAGTGTCAATAAATACTGGAGCTACAGGCAAGCAGATATGGGCAGTATAAGCCTACATGTTTCACAATGTTATTATCTTGTATCTTGTTTCATGAAAACAATTTGAAAAACGTATCTGTAACATTTCCATCGAGCATGTTACAAGATACATATTTATGTATAGAATGAATATTTTCTTTTACATTTTCGAGATACTCTGTTCTTTACAAAGACTTCTCGATAAGTGTGCACATTGTTTGGTACCGGTAGTGCACTGTCAATTTTGCCGCCCTTGGTAGCTCAGTCAGCTGAGGCACCGCTTCAGAAACTGAAGTTACCGTTGGGCGTGGGGTCTCGAATTAGGCATGGGATTTTGTAAACGTCCATTTCACTTATTATCACTTTTCATCATCACATGCACATTCATACCGCAGTATAACCTAGCTGTTGGTGGCAAACAATAATCTATTGGTCATATTATTCATATAGATTTTATTTTCATTATCATCACTGAAAACTGTCAGTTATCTCCAAGTTCTAATTCTAATAGTCCTCACAATTATAAATATCTTGAAAATCCAGCACTGAAAAAAAGTTACCGCAAAAATAAACCTTTTATCTCAAGCTATCGTAAGTATATTATATATTTTAAGATGTTGAGAATGTATCTTATATCTGGTATCTTTTGGTGTGTCAGGAGATCTTCTCGTATTTTATATCTACGACACACTTTGTAATTATCTTTACCCATCTCTGCAGGCAAGAATGGTGCGAACGAGTCTCCCTCAACTGACAGTCTTGTTAAGAAGAACGAAGATACCAACATGCCCAGCTCCTCAAAGCACGAATTTGAGAATCGTTCAAAACAAAAATCCTCAAATTCTTCTCGAAGTTCTTCGCAGAATATGAATGAAAGAAAGCTTCGCCTGACAATACACTCATTGCACAACCTTAAACCCTTCACTCGCCGCGAGACAGCGAAAGTCATTGTCGAGTTCAGCGACAACGTGGTCGTGTCGACGCCCAAGATTCTCCTGAAGCATGACGGTCACAATGCCGTCAACTGGACCGTGGACATGAGGTGCTACGCGCAATCAGTGGAAGAGCGCAGAACGTTCGCCAAATGCCCAATACTCTTCACTCTAATCACAGAATCTCTTAATAAGGAAGTAAAGACTGTACCAAGAACTCCACTGGCAATAGATCCAACACTTTCTCAACAATCAAGAGAGAAAGTGATACAATTAAAGGAGGAAGAAGAAAAGAGAAAACGTGGACAGAGAAAAAGCGAACCAATTGTATTTGGTTATTGCTCCCTTGATTTGATGCCCCTCTTACTTGGTCGTACTCGCATCAAAGAAGAAATTCTAGTTGAGCAGTTTAGATACTCTGCGGGGTCTAATATCATCACTTGGCCGAACTTACCTCGCTTGTGGGTGAGTGTGAATATAAGCAAACCTCTAATCAACCCTAAAGACATCAGAGAGAGCAACATGCTGAGTATTACCCTGGAATCCATGTACAACCTATTCCCTTACATGAAGAGGTCACTGCAGTACGCAGCAGCCACGGCCTTCCCACAGCAGGACGGGAACACCAAGGTCAACTTCGAGATGGGCTGCTGGACAAATCAGCCGGACAGAGATAAAACGAAACGTTGGAATCATCTTGCGGATATCGATGGGCGAGGTTCATATACAAAGTATACGTTGGGTGAGGGAACAGTGTTGAAGAATCCGTTAGATAAAGAGGTGCCGAAGATAATGGACGAAGCGTTACCTCGGATCGAGTGGAATTTAATGGAAAGTTGTTGGCTGCCTGATCAAGGTGCGGAGTTGATATTCAAATACATTTCAAAATATCGCTGTTGGCCATTAGAAATACTAGTAACGTCAAATTCGTTTGTTTCAAAAGTGCCGATTCGTCGAAAACAAACTGGATCAAAACATAAAATGTTCAAGATAGATTCGAAAAGAGGTATTTCAATGAGAGAGGCATCAGCTCAAATGCTCAAGCTATCGACAAATGATCTTCCAACATTGCCTCGTGGTGAAGCTAGAGAGGTGGCACGTCTTGCTGCATATTTCGATGTGACCAATCTCTTGCGTCCCGGAGAAACCAAAGTCCGAGCGTTAGGCCAAGTGTTCACGTATTGCCAAGAGGATATGATGAAAAGGTGCGGGATTAATGAACCACTGCTTGACCTTCGACCAAAGACCGAGGAACCAATCGTCGAACCAGAAGTGATAACTGTTAAAAATGATCCGGTACCACCACCATCGACAAAGAAAGATAAGCCCGATAAAATCTTTGCTAGAGCGCCCCTTAAAACGGTAGAAGAAGAACCAGAAGACGTCCCAGCTGAGGCAGCACCAGTCATCAATCCTTTCTGCCTCGACGGACGCTCCACACCTATGTTGACAAATAAAGGGAAGCCCGTCTTCATAGTACTCGAGTTGGAGTTGTGGAAACCTTTGACACCAAAGAGGAGCCTCACAGATACCCCGCTCTGTATTGACGACGTGCTCCCGAAACGAGAAGGGGTGCCCCAGCACGTGATGACAGCCACGCTTGCAAGCGAGCACTACGCGCGGTGTATTCAGACAGCGACGGAATTAGTTATATCTGATTATCGGAAGATGAGAGAGGCAAGTCTGAATGGTGAAGGTGACGTGTTCATCGAGCAAGACTTGACGAGGGAATTTTACTCGCATTTAATCACTAACGGTACCTATCAAATTGTTAAAACTACATTACGCAACAAGTTTGCCCTGATGATAAGGGAATATATGGGACGTGGTTCCCGCTCAAGTGAAGAAATACAGGCACTGTTGCCAGATGTATACATACATTTTATGGAGGAAGCAAAAACAATACTTGGAAGTTTTATCGTTGGTTCACAGAAACCAGCCCCCGCAGAGTTGACGAACGAACAGCTTCGCTTCTTCGCGAATGAATACGCCGGTGAAAAGGAATGCGAATTGGCACTAAAACTCTATCGAAAGACATTAGCCAACGATGTTAAGAACCCAGATAACTGGTTACAATGCGCCATATTTTGCGTAACGTACAGAACAGACGAGGCGTTCGAATGTGTGCGCGAAGCACTTTGTCTGGACAGTAAAAACCAAATAGGAATCCTTTTGTACGGCTTGCTCCTGGCAGGCCGAGACCGTAACCATGACGCTGAGATGTGCTTCACTTGCCTTCTCTCTCTGTATCCCGACTTCCTCGAAGGTTGGGTCATATTGCATCTATTTTACCTGAAACTTGAAAGTCATGCTGCTGCTGATGCGGCATTGGAGGCGGCTCGGGATTGTTCGTATGATCTGCATTATTATTCCGAAGAATTATTCAGAAAAGCGTTAGAAAACGCAAGTATTGGTTCGGAAAATGTCAGCTTTCTTTCAGAGAAAAGCAGTATCGGTACTACCGCATCGGTAAATGCCAGTGTAGTTTCGGGAAGAGCCAGTCCAGGTATGAAAGAAACCAGTATTGGATCGGGAAAAGTTGGTATTGGTTCAGATAGAAGTAGTGTCGGTTTAAGAAAAGCCAGTCGTGATTCGAAAAAAAACAGTATTGTTTCGGAAAAAGGCAATATTAGTTTGAATAAAGGTAGTATTAGTTCAAGAAAAGAAAGTATTAGTTCGGAAAAAGGCAGTATTGGTCCGGATAAAGGTAATATTGGTTCAAGAAAAGAGAGTATTGTTTCGGAAAAAGGCAATATTAGTTTGAATAAAGGCATTATTGGTTCAAGAAAAGACAGTATTGGTTCTGGAAAAGTCGGTAATGGTCTGGATAAAGGTATAATTGGTTCAAGAAGAGACAGTATTGGTTCTGAAAAGGAAAAGGTCAAATTTAAACCTAGCCAAGTCAGTATTGATTCGAAAAAAGGAAATGTTATTTCTAATCCTACAAGAACCAGTATTGGTTCGGGAATAGCCAGTATTGATTCTGGAAAAGCTGATATTGCGTCGGAAAAAGTAATTATTGGCTCGGAAAAGGAAAAAGTCACTTTCAGTTCTCAAAGTGTTGGCATTGGCTCAGAAAAAACAGGTACTGCTTCTAAAAATGCCAGTATTGCTTCGGAAAGAGACGTTACAGGTACTAAAGAAATCACTAAGGACTCCTCAAAGCTCGACGTTGTTCCGGAGGAACCCGAATCTTGTTCAGAAAAACACGAAACAAGCGAGAAAATTTTTCAAAAGACAGAATTCAGTTCGGAATATCTAAATCAAAAAACAGATTACGGTTCAGAATATCTATACAACACATCAAAAGAAACTCAAAATTCAAAATCAGAATGGCCATGTATCGTCACTGAATTCCTCGACTGGATACCGAACACCTACCCACACACGAGCATCTTCTTGACAACGACCGACCTACTCTTGAAACTAAACTCCATCTTCTTCACCGAGTTCTGCCTCGCTCAGGAGCTGATCCACACCGGCGTGTCCAGACCGTACTGGTACTACCTGTCCGTCTCCCACTTCAAGGAGCACCGCTACACAGACGCCATCTCGCACCTCCAGCCCTTATCCGACCCCGACCTGCCAGACTACCCCATCCACATACTGATAGGCCACTGTAAATACAAGCTCCGCGAGATGCAGCGAGCTCAGACGTACTACGAGAACGCCGACAACCACCAGAGGCGTGTCGGCAACGAGCACCTCGTCAACCTCCGCCTGGGCCAGTGTTATCTCACGGTCAAAGACTACGCGATGGCCAAGGAGTCGTTCACCAAGTCGAGCACCGACTACGCCACGCCCAAGAGCTGGCTGGGCGTGGCGATCGCGTGCTACAAGCTGGGGGAATACCACGGCGCGGAGGGCGCGCTGATCGACGCGAACCGGCTCGACAACGGCTGTCCGCTGGTGTGGGCGTACATGACGCTGGTCAGTCTGCGGCTGCGCAGAGAGGATGAGTTTGTCGAATGTTTCCTGCAGATGATGAGAAGAGACATGCAGGACGACGACCTGCTGAGCGAGATCTTTCTGTTGCAAGAGGAGCTGGGGTATAAGGTGCCGGGTGTCAACACCACGGAGCCGCCTGGTGAATCTTTCGACAGTGGGAGAAAGAGAACTAGTGGAAAGGAATGTGGAAAACCCGTGAGAAATGCATAATTGTGTAAGGTTTTTACATGCACTGACATTAGTTTTGAAGATATTTGTCAATAATAATATATATAAACATTTGTGAGAAACTAGAATTGATTAATTGTTAAAATTAAGTGTCGTTTAACGACAATTCAATAACATTCGATAAGGAGTTTTTCTAGGATTGATAAGAACACAGAGAAAATAAGTCCAACGTTTGATTTAATACCGCTTTTATAATCAACTGATGGATGCTTTTTATTCAGAAATTAAGCTGTGGTAACTGTTGATTACCTATCTCCCTTACTTATCTGTGTTGTCTCATTGACTAGTGGTAAGTCGTTAAGGAATCTTCGACGAGCTATTGAAAAACTGGACATTGGTATTTAATATTCACAAATATCGTTGGCCCATATTTATACTCGCTCTCAAGTAAAACGTAATCGAGCGAATAACTGAAATAATATTGAGCCTGACATCTTTTATGAAATTCCTTTTCTCAATTTTACCTTTTTATGATCATTTTTGTATCGACCTTATTTGAATGCATGCTTCCGTTGTATGATGTTATATCATTATATTATAAAAGTATTCAAAGCTGAGGTCCATTGGGAGGTCTTCTTCGCCTCGTCGCATCACTTCAAAAGACAGAGCACCAAGAACACATTGCGAGCAGTTTAGCGGAACAACATTCAATCACACACGGTTATGATTTAAGGGTACTCATGAGATGCTGATGGTCAGTACACTACAGGGCATTCACCTCGTATCGGGAAACAACAAATATCTACATGGCGGTGAATCATGCAGTTTGGGTGATCGTATTGAGCTCGGTGACCAAGGTGACCAATAACCAAGTTTCAGTATCAACTAAACCATGATTGCTTGCGCCTCCATATATATATTTTTTTATATTGGGTTTAACGACGCACTGTAATGATAGTGCGAAGATCTCTATTGGCGTCGGATGGATGATTAATGAGAGGTTGGGATGAGAGCCAGTTTTACGAATCTTATAGTTATGTAGGCCTACACTTATCCGCTAACTGTTAGTTAGCAGGTTCAATACTGATAACATGGGAGGTATTTGTGGTTTCTTGCGGTCAAATCAGAGCCAAAAGTCCCATTTGCCTGTCGCGATTTAGCGGATTCCCTTGTGAACTAAGAGTGACTACGGTACTGGTGACATCGTTGAACTTGGAAAATCTATTATTTTCGTGAAACACAAATAATACCTCTAACATAATAAGCCGTGTATAGCACTGTTTAGCATTGTTCGGCGAAGAAGTGTGGTCACAGACAGTGTAGACCTGGTGTCAAAGTTCATCGCTTTAATTTGAAATAATAATAAAATGGGGTGTTAAGATCGCCCTTGTGGTGCCCCGTCCAAACGATCCTACTTTCCATATATAGCCTCAATAGGGGAACAATGATTTTGCATCAAGTTTCGATGTTACTAAAAAAGAAAAAGGTTCGATATAAAAGCGATAGTTGCGCGACATGCACAAGGGACCATGGACTTGTGAGACGCGGGTCGGCACGCCTCGTCTGATGAAACATGTTGGTATCAGTGGTAAGACAATGAGAGGAGTGCAGGACAGCTGGGAGTCGCGTGGTGGCCATGGTTACCGGGGAACTACGGGCATAATGACGGAGGAAACCGTTTGTCAGAGCGAGCCACGACTGTTCGACCAATTAGACGTCAGGCAGAGGATATGAGTAATTTCGCAATTATTACAATTTAATATATATATATATATATATATATATATATATATATATATATATATATATATATAACGCCATATGAACCCATCTTCCCCCCCCCTCTGAATCGTCACCCAAGACTTCGAGAATATCATTTATAAATTCACTTCTGCCATTGTTATAGATTTTTGAAATTAAATTATCAACTACCGTATACAATTATCTTTTGAATTAATTTAATATTCTTTGTATCCGTTTTATATACAGTTTTTTATTGATCAATAAACTGCACCTTCGTGGCAACCCATCAAATTAATTTATATTTCTCCCAAATTTTTTTACCTAAAAAATCCTTCGTCCTACATCAAGTGTGAATTAAATTTCGATAAATACACATTTCAGTGGAAAATATGTAAATATCTTCCCTTTGCGTGTTTTCTAACGATTCTTCCTCGCGTTCGTGATCTATTAACAGTTCAAGACGTATCATTATGATAAGTTGAATGAATTCTTTTCAATTCGGCTGATCTGATCCACCTCTGATCGCTGCGAGATGCCGAGCGCGCGTGCGCGATTATCAAACTCTCGGCTAGCACGCTGAACCGTCATTCAGGAGACCTCGTGGTTTACCTGCTACGTTCTACGGATAGTTCCATAACAACAGACCACGATCGACTCCTGCTCTCTATCCAAAAGCATCTGATATAGAAAATCACCCAATTCATCTATTATTTCGTTCATCATTCACTAACGCCAATAGATCATAGTCATCAGAAGAATGCATAGTTGAAAACCCAATATAACCCTATACATTAATAAATAAACGCACGATGGAATTGAAACCAGATTGAAATATTTAACGATAACAACAGAAAGCGAATAATGGATTTTTGGCCATTTTGAGAAACCATTTTATACTCACATTCATAACATAATTATTCGTCATTTTTGTATTATTTTTATATTATTTTCATATCACTGTTTATTACTCCATCATTATTTCCTACCATAATTTTTTATCAATCATTCATTTGTGATTTATTATTATTGTATGTTTGTTCTACTTCATTAATTTTTTATTTGATTATTATTATTGTGTGTTAAATGGCAATCATGTGTAGGCCTACCATCACATAGTCTTCAATAAAGATTTATCTATAAGTAGGAAAATGGACGCAATAAATATGAAAGTTTGATAGTTGATGAATACGTATAGTTTTGAAGATGAATTCTAATTATTCGAATGGATCCTTGAGAACAGACATTCCAATATAATAGAACTTGATATCTCCATATCGGTCGAGTGTATTCACAAAGGACTCGTCATTATACGCCTGCCTGCAGATCTGTGAATGGCTCTCTGGTCGCCAATAGGCCTGCTACATGCAGACATAATGGCAATGTTTGTATCGGAACGAATCGGTATTCTGTCACCGTGCTGCTTGTACCGGCGATTCGCTGCGCCCCAGTCTTGCACACGGCACTAAACCTCGGGCCTGTGACCAATGTTCTCTCAAACGACTTGCCAACGACCAAGATGTCTTGTGAGGATAGCGGACGATAGCCTTTTATTGTAGCTCAATTCATGTGACAAACTACTGACAATATGTGTGTGTATATATATATATATAGGCTATATATATATATATATATATATATATATATATATATATATATATATATATATATATATAATGATATATATATATATAGGCTATATATATATATATATATATATATATATAGGGCTATATAGGGTATTCAAAATCCTGTTACAAATGCATGTAGTCTATAGGTATTTCGTTCTAATGGAGACCAACGGATCGACTGTACGTTGTACGTGGAGAGCATACAAACTCGGCCCTTCCACCAACAACGAATAGTTGGTTCTGTGTCCAGCCTGTTCTAGCGAGTAGGTGCCTACCTTGCCGTGCTCCTTGTCGAAGTCGCACTCCCTGGCCGGGTCCGCCGCGCTGTAGCCGTTGCTGCTGGGGCTGAACACCAGCTGGATGTTGGTGCCCGTCGCGGTGAACGCCTGAGACACAACACTTTATTAGACGAGCTTCAATTCGACATACTCAAACAAACTGGTGTTCGTTCTCCACAGGACAAACGACTACACCTATCAACTTCAAACTGTTCCTCATCTAACTTAGATCTGTATAGTTTTGTGGCATTATCGGGGGTAACTTTTTTTCATGAATTTTAGATATTTCAAAAATACCCATCAGAATAACATAGCGGAAAAAGAAAGAAAATATTTGTATTTTCCTAAAGAATTAAATTTAGGGTGAAGTTGACTTACATTTTGATACACATTTCTAGAAATGTTCAGCTTGATCGGGTCAGCCATTTTGAAGAAAAAACATGAAATGTGCTAAATTGGTACCACTCGAAGCAGTTTTTACCCGTTTTTACCCATACTATTACTATTACTATCCGCTCGTCTAACAACGCATATATGGCGTTTTCCTAGTTGCTAGAAAATATATGTTCGGTTGTTGTTTTGAAGTGTCGTATACAGCTAACAGATACGTCTCATACACTGGTCACAGCACCAATAATGGCAAGAGAATGTGGAAGAGCCATCATTGCGGCACTTCCACCAAAACACCTCCATGCATGAAGTTAGACCTATACTGTAGCCTACATTCAGTTAAAATTATACCTAATCATTATTTTTCCCAATAGTAATGCTAGTATAGCCTATAATATTAGAATAAATATATTATATCCTAATGAGAGAAAATGTATAGGCCTACGTGTAACTTATTTATGGAACTTCAATTCCTATATTCCATTTAGACAGCGCTTCTTATATTTGCGGAATGTGGAATAAGATGTACGTGTAGCACATTTAGTTTAACAGACCTATAAATATAACCTCTAACACGTTCTTCTCAGCTGCATGCATGTATAGCCACACAGTACACCATTAACTGTGTATTATGAATGTTAATACGATGGTACTGAATTATACATTTTAAATTGAGCAATATAGTCAACAAATAGTCAGTCTTCTTATACTTGGATGGTCTAGGGTCTAGGACCGCAAGTCATTAGGGCCCATACCGAACTATAGTTGATGTGCAAAGATATACTATATATAACTTATAACTAAGGCTTAGCAACTGTTTAAACATGGCAACTGAATTGCTGCATTGAAATGACTTATGGCTATAAAAGACATTTAAGACCCAATTTTTTGTTTTATTTTACTCCCTCATATTTCATGTATTGGAATGTAATACATATTTTTTCAGCCAGCATAATTCTTTAAAGTTATTCTATGTATTCTGTGTGACTTGTGGCCGTTATTGTTTGATAATGTCGGATCAGACTTACGATTTCTGTGTGTCCTTCCCGGCAGCCGTTCTGGAACCTGACTTGCCTCTCTTCCTGCGGCCGATCCCTGTACCCCGTGTACCGGACCTGCTTCAACACAACACGGCACACATTACTACACTTCCAGGCGCGACACAAGCATTCAATCAGTGCGCAGTGCGAGCATGACTTGGACACTTTAGAATACTGTGGCTTGATGCTATACGGTGCAAACTATTGAAAGTGCGGGATTCGGCAAAGTCGTCAATTCCCAACCAACATCTTTTTATAATTGAAAATCTTGTCATGAAAACTCACTGACTCTCAATGTTAAGGGGAACCCACCCAGAAAAGTTGTTGAAAGTTGGAATAAAGTTGTTGAAAGTTGGAATACTTTTACAACCTTTTGCATGAAAACAGACAACGTAATTTTTTCGCAGCATTTCTTCTGACCATTACTTTGGCGTATTCTATGTAGCCGATGTATCTTAATACTCGATCAAGAAAACGTCGAGAATCGCAATAATCATATTCACAATAATTTGAACTTCATCGCCACGCAGAACTGCATAAGATCCAACAATTCAGCCTCGTGTTTCTCAGCTCTAAGAGAGTTCTAAGAGTCCACATTAGGAATAACCACGCACGAGCTGCGTATCCAAACAGCCATCATGAGTAGTCTGATACTGACAACTATGGTGATTGGTGTATGTTTGCTATAATTGCATCACAGACAATTTTCTTCTTGCGTGGATAATTTCTACTTATATGTTATCGAAAAATTCACGCAAAATAATTGTTTCTCAATTGAGGCCGAGAATGATCAGGGTATATCGTTCGGACAAAACACCACAAAGAATATCCTGACCACCTCTAAAGAAAATTGTAATGTAACTCATTTATAATTAAATTATAATTATAATTAAATATAATGGATAATTATGAATAATTCTATCATTTGTGGAGGTTATGCCATGATTAGGAAATAAATCCTCGATCTTCACTTCACTTTTTCGATTTTTTTCGAATCGCGAGTAATAAATTGAGAAGGAGTTTATATAATATACCTCACAGTATTTGTTAGTTATTATTCACTATTTGGTTTTACTTATCCTGATTATTTGTTCTTAATTATTTCATATCAATTATAATTGGAGTAAATAGTTATACAATATGTTTTGTTGCGATGTTATCTACGTTCATACCTTCATCTACATTTTTTATCCCAGGTTTTTTATTCCGTGTCATAATGGCAACCTTCTATTCAAAGGCGGAGTGTTATTTTTATAAATAAAGATATATGTATATAATCTTAATACATCCTTAACCTTGACATGATTGTATGTCAAGATTTCGATGTTGATTGAAATAATAATAATAATAATAATGATTAATATCAATTTTTTTAATCACACGTTTTCATATCATAGACGTAGGCTACTCATTTTTATAATAATATTAAGACATTATATTTGATTAGTTCAATTTTCTACGTTCGTTAAGGTTTTATGATATTAGAAAAAAATTGATAACACCAAATACCGTTGAGAAAAAAATGAGAAAAATGATAATAATTTGTTAAACTATAATGAAACTCTTTCCCACAAAGCCTGGAAACGCTCATCTCAGGGTTGAATATAACAGAAAATAGATATCAAATGCAGCGTTCAATAATGATGTGATGAGAAATGCGTTTAGTGCCAAGAGTATTCACACAGTAGTGCATTCAGATTCTAGGTGATACTAACAGAATTAATATTTTAGAATACATTTCAAGTCAAAGCAAAACATAGACAAATGAATATACGTATACATAAACACTTTCTAGGCACAATTTCTAGGTGAACTAAACAGATATCTCACAGAAAACGTATTCTATGACATTGAAGAGTACTTTAGTCTACAAAACTGAAGTTATGTGAAACTGTTAGTTGGTTTATAATATAATTCAAATGGTATTAATCATTGATTCTATGATTTATCAAATAATTTGTTACAGATTAATTATTAAGTATACATTTATTTTCATTATATTTTTTGTACTGTTCAAACATTGTATTATGTAAAGAACTAATACATAAATAACTGAAATATCTGCTACCAATTTGAATAAATGAAACTCAAATCGCCGTGATCAAACATACTCGCGCTTTTCCCAACCAGAATTATAATTCCACTAGGATGAAATATTTGTGCGTAATATAATTTGCATGAATCGATTAATTATCATAATTTAACTTGCTAAATAAGAGACAGAGTCAAGAAAATACAAAAGATATATTTTCAAATACAAGTCCACTTCTATTTTTCTTCTCAGATGACAATAATAACACATGTGAGGAGTGATGTAGCGTTATAAAAACCTCTTTCTTGTCGTCATCGTAAGCGGTAAGGAATCTCGAGAGGAAATGATGCGGCCGCAACTTCCGGGAATAAGCATGAGCAAGCCACACAACTCCCGGCCTCAACTCGACAACAACACACTGATAGAACGTTATGTAACGACAAGGAAAAATAGACTGAACCAATATTTGTTCTGGGAAATCATTCAATAACGAAACCATGTGTACAATTAAATAATTGGTACCGTAGTTATCTATTGAAGTAGATATTTTACAGAATCGCGTATACCAAATATATTGTATGAATATTGTATTGGAATGAATTGGAAGATATCAAGAATATAACGAAGATTGGTGATTTAAGAAGAGAGCTAAGAAAAAAATAAAGTATAATTATATCGAGTATGTTTGATTGTAATTTCATTAGGTATAGTAACCATTACCACCTGTTTTATGAACAATCTGTAATGAATAAATAAAATATGTAAATATGTAAATAAGTATATTTGAATTTGATTTCTCATTTCTGACCGTCTCTATAGGGACGAATACGATTGAAGGAGGTCTATTTACAAATGAGACGATACGATAATTTAGGGATTGATTAAAAGACAGAATTAATTTAGGGTAGACCCAATATTATCATCAATTACATAACTTTTATAGGCAAAGATCCGGCAATTAAAATGTATAATAGGCTACATGTAATAGTCGATGGAATGTAACTTATGAAATAATAACAGTCTTTCCTAAAATAATTACTGAAAATGACGAAGATAGATGTGGATGAAAACGCGTTTCTTCCGCACGTTACCTGATTGGTGTTTTCGTATCATTTACAATATTAATTACGTTAACATTTAACGTTCTCACGTTACGATGTGGTAATATAGCTCAGAATTTAAATTTGACTATTTGTATTTTTGTTCAGGTAAATCTGAATTTAAAATTAAAGCTCATTTCGGACAACACGCAAAACACAATAGGCCAACACTTTTCTCACACCAAACTGAGAGCAACAAATTTGGTATTCCACACATTTCAAAATTCGAACGCACTTTTTCACATCACTTCAACTACCATGTAAGCGCAGAAACTTCACTGTAGGCTATGCTAATCAAAATGCACGCGTTTATTTTGACATTAATTGTATCCGTCGCTAAACATCACCATAAAAAATGACACTTCAAACATCAAAAACAACGATAATCTTCTCCATATTTATATCGCATATAGACTTACCTCACTTTCTCGACTCAATCTTCTAAACAACTCATCCGATTCGAATTTCGACTTTTGATCGGGCACTACGCGCGGCATTTTAAATATAAACCGCGGTTTCGGCTGTTCGTACAAGCCAATCGAATCGAAGGGCAACATCCCAGCTAACGAGGCCGGATCGTTCATTGCATGCATCGCGTACCGCGCTTCGATCACTACTGGCGACCATGCTCTTCTTCCGACGATCCGTGGCCACTCGCTGCAAGACACGCCCACTTGTGCGTCACAGACATGGCGGACGGACTTCCCAACAATGAATCATTATTTCGAGGAAAATAAAGTCGAAGAAGGTTAATTGTTGAATCATGATTATAGAGTCTAGATTTGAAAGAATTTATCCTCATGTGAATAAGTGAAAGGCTACACTGGTTGGTGGTTCAAGAACAGAATATTGAAATAGGTAAGTTGTTTTGCTTACCCAAGTTGTAGCCTAATACGAAATACAACGATATTTAGAATATAATAATCGCGGATTCCCAACTGCAAGAAGTTATATCAAATTTAATGTCGATTCAAAAGGCTTCAACTTTCAAGTGATGTCCCCTATTTTTGTAAAAACTGAACAACAGTGTGTCCGAAATTGTGTTTTTCATTTCTAATTTGTTACATTGTGAGGCCCCCAACTTCTCATAGTTGCTAGTGTAACAAATTTTCAAGTATTTTTTACTTCCAATGTAATTATAACCGGCTTCAAAGTTTCAATATTTAGCCCTACATTATAATTATACAAATAAATTTTAGTTTTTTTAGCGAGAAACAAAAATGTCTATATTAGTATAAACTAAGAAGTGGAGAACACTAGTCTTCACACTAAAACACCGTGATGTCTATCATTTCATTTTAGCGACATTTATTTCCGCCAACACGGGATCAAACTATTTAGCCTCGTTACGAAAGAATCACACAAACATTTTTCAGACTTATTACATAAAGTTAGCCAGAGTTTCATGTGAGAGAAAACAACCTTATAAGTTGTAATATGCATTTTGGGCGAATGGAGGGTTTCAAAAAGATCATAAAAAATGATGGCATTGATTAAAATTTGTTTCACAAAGACTTGAATAACACTTTATAATGTATCAATGTTTATAGCAATAAGAGTCAATTATAGTTTGTCCAAAATAGATCCAAATCAATACGTGAACAATCGAAGATTATATTGACAGATGACAAGCACCTATACTTTTCTCAGAACAGTTTTTCAAGACTTCAAATTGTCTGTCTTTTCCTCGTAAAATTCCCAAATAGACTCAATTAAATGATGGCGTATACACAGTATCAAACGAAACCAAATCTCCTTTCCTTTTCCCCTCATCACATTCAACATTGAATCCTGCAACAAGCAGATGAAAGATAACAATCCCATGAATAAATTAAATACGGATTTGCCTATAAACTGGTCTTATATACTGTGATATTGAACTAGGGATGAGCTAATCCGACACACATTATTGGGGTGCCGACGCGTCGCTCCTCCCCTCTCTTCTGATTGGTCGCCGCGAACAAAGCGTCGCACGGCAACCAATCAGGTGGCAGCTGCGCTCGACGCTCTAAGCTGGCCCGTCGAGCGGAATAATCACGTATAAACACACATCCCCTTGAAAGTACACCAATCCTGATTGTATGTAATATTATGAAAGTGTCATAAAGCAAAGGGGTTGTTTTTTGTTGTCCGTGACAGCTCAATACAGCCCTTATGTGTCGTTTGACAGATAGGCTTGGAACTCTTTGGGATGTGAGCAGCTGGGAAGCTATTAATATCATTGGATTATGTTACCATATCGAGATATATTCTATCAGTTACATAAGAGCTGGTTTTATTTGAAGGACATAATGGGATGAGCGATGGCGAAGACTTCTATCGTATTCTTACGAAGTTTTGTCTGTGTGCTTTTGTGTTTTGTGTGTGTTTTATCCACTGCACAGGTCGCACGGTTTGACTGATCATTATGATACTTGTTCTGGATACGCGGACTTATACAAATTAAAACTGTATAATTTTGGGACCAAATCGGTTGAACCATTTTTGAGAAACACCAACACAAAGTTTCTAAAACCAAAATAGAAAAATTTGAAAAATAAAATCTCTTCAAAAAATTCAAATTTTCACTGAATGTATAAACACAAAAAGGTACACATTGATAGGCCTACACATTTTTAATCAAATCGGAGAAGCCGTATTGAAAAAAATGATTAAATAAGTGTTTCTTATTCGACAAATATAGATGGAAATAATAGCAGAACCATGTTGCGAAGATTCCTTCTTACTTAGACTTGATAGTTGCATAAGTCAGCAAAAAGTATAGCTGCTATTGTATAGGCCTACTCGTATTGCCTACTCGCTACGTCTTACAACGCATAGCCTTCGCTGTGTTATGCCTATATGGTGTAAGAGAGTATTTATTTCAACTCAATTAGGCCTAAAATAAAGATTGAAAAAGATTGAAATTGTACAAATTAAACGTAGTTTATAGTCTATATATGGGCCCACGGCCATGCTCAAAGCATTTTTATCAAACACACGGAAAAATTCAGCACTAATTGCGGGGTCAACGGCACTAATTCAGGACTAAATATTTGTAAAATTTGACCTCGATCACTTTCTGGGATCCTCGGCCTCCACAGCCTTTTACAATGTCAAGAAAACATGCAGTGCCAATTGCTGGATCATCGGCACTAACCCAGCACCATTTCAATAATTGCCCTCAACATTTCAATCCCGAGTTCAACTTGAGGCCACAACTCTATGGTACAATCGTCTTTCAGGAGACCGCGAGTTCGATTCCCGTCCTGGCGTCCATCCTTCTTGTGGTTTCCGTTTCCTTTAACTATTTCTTTTCCGACCGAATTCTTTCCCACTATCCGAACACAAGATGAAAAAATAACATTTTATATCTCACTATTCGCCATTCACCGATGCCAATAGACTACATGAGGTCTTAGCAGTCGTCAGTCTTGGTCAGACAGTGCGTCGTTAAACCCAGCATTCGAACTATGTTTCGAAGATGGCATATCTTCGGAAGGATAGAATATTGATATAATCAACAATTATTATACGAGCCAGCTGTTGTAGGCCTACATATAAATGACAATTAGTGAATTGAGCAAAATATTTAGCGAAATACTTTGTTGGTATTACCTTGATTAAGTATCAACTTATACATTATTTTCATGGCTAAACGTATAACTTAGAACTGGCTAATTTATACTTAATTTCGATACACAATCCGTGTCATATAATTTGTAAGTAAATAAAATAATTGTATTATATAATATGAATGTTGGTATATAGGCCTATATTATCCAAATGATGTCAATGGTGTAAGTCTTTTAGTTGATTCTAATACTAATTATACATTGCCTTTCAGTGCACTGTTTTAATTGCATTTAACATTTGTTAACGTTCAACAGTTAGGCCTATATACATGGAATGAGAGATTCGCAGATGCGAGCCAGCATGAAGTTGATGGGAATATATAAGAGTGGGTATCTATAAGTATGTTTATTTCCGTTAACCCTGTTTCGAGGTAATTGGTTGGCCTATATGAGTACAAATATAAATACAAATATTTCAATACAATGTGATCAAGCTGAACTGTATGATTTGGCGCAACTCAGGTTTTCGTCAGGGCAAACATCTTGAAACTTAATCATCTTATATATTATAGGCGGGCCTATAGGCCGGCCGACCTTATGACCCGTGAAAACCATCCGTCACCATTACTGAATGAGCGAAGGGAACACTTAATTTGACTGTATACTCGATAAAAAACGAATTTTTTATTTGTGCTCCTTGCTAAACGAAAGAAAATATTCTGATAAACTTGGTATGCACATATAATTATCATCTCCGCGATGATGTCTAGTTTTCAGGCGCAATCGGTTGAAACTCTTTGAAAACCCCATGAGAATAACCCAGGAGGGAAAATATGTAAAACAAACATTTCACCGAATAAATTCCAATTTCATTTCATTTAATTTAAATTCCAATTTCAATTTTATAATAATATAATGACGAATATTCATGTATAGATATGGTGGGCCGCATTAAAGATGAAGATATAGTTATTGTTCAGATCAATAACAGCTATTACCGTCAAGGAGGTCAACAAGTAAAACCATTCACAACGCGAACCGCCTGAAATAAGCAATAGGTCACTCAGGAACGTTGTGGGTCAAATAGACTCCATGACAAGTCATCTCGCTCATCTTACAATTAAAACATGTGCTGCGTTTTCCTTTAAAGAAAGTATTCGACAATAACGAGCAGAATGCGCATCTAAATGGAAAATAGTCGTTCAAGTTTCTTGCATAAATACTGTCAACGGTGTAGCATTCTTGTAATAAACGTCACTGTTGAGATAGGCTTGCACTTTATTGTGTTACTTTTCACAAGTCCCGGTTTTATTTATATTTGGTTCAACGACGCACTATACTGATGAATATACGATCTATTGGCGTCGGTGAATGATGTATGACATGAAAGGTTATGCTATTAGGTGTTTTTAGATTGTGGGGAGGAGTCGGTCGTAGCCTATTGTTAGGAACCATCCCTGTGTTGACCTGAACGCCAGAGGGAAACCACAACCAACCCTGTCAGGATGATGGACCATAGCGGGAATCGAACCCCTGTCTCCTGAATGACCGTTCAGTGAGATAACCACTAGACCACTCATCTCAGTTTCTGCTTTTCAAGACGTACATCTATACCGACAACTTTTCTGTCGAACAAGATTTTTTGCCATCAACAATGGAAATATAGAACAACTAAACGTTGCCTGGAAACAGATGATAAAGTGTCTGCAATGAAATGAGACTTTCCTCACGTCACATAACTCATTGTTACAAGAGACAGACAACAGGATTGGCTAACTGATATTAACCAATCACAATCCGTGTTTATTAACGCGCTGTGTTGCTTTGGAAACGATTGTTGGTTATTTTGTTACTAGACAGAAACCTTATAATGCTGCTTTTATGTTCCGTATGGCAAAAAAAAATATAAAATATTCTAACGTCTATGAGCAAAAGTATATCGAGAAGAAAGTAATTTAATAAAAGCTACGCCTTGCTTATAATGTAGGGCCTATGCCTATCGATGTATACGAGAAATCTCTTTCATTAAAAATAATTTAATACAGCATATATTTGATATTTTCTGATATAAAAGCTGAAGAAAACTTGAGCTGTACTTTGATCCTTATTACGGTCATTATATTTCTGTTCGTATTATATTTCTATACAATATACATATATATATTTTACACTGTAATACAAATTACCATAGAACACGAGGGAGAGCGCCACTCGCAGGGCCACGTAGCAATAGATCATGTGTTTAGGTAAAGTAGGCAACCCACCACGTCACCATGTTCATTGGATTGCCTAACCTCTGCCACAATATTGTTCGGGGGACGCCGCACCATTCCAACTAAACGTTATTTGTACACTTTTGTAGACGATGTAACCAAAATAAGTCTTTTTCAGAAAACATTTAAATTGAAAAAAAATTGAATATAAAAATAGGTGGATTGATGAATAAATCCAAAAATAAACGAATACAAAAAAAGAATGATAATGGGTAAAAATTCGGAACAAAAATTACCAGGTGGGAATGAATACAGAAAACAGAAGACTTCCAATCATTTCCTTTTTATATTAAAAAAATATATTTATGATTTTATTTGACTAATGCCCGGTATTACCGAGTCCAGTTAGCCTTTATATGAGAGTTGGTGGAAAGAAAATAACATGGGTAACCATGGTGATAACAACATCAAACTGCCAGTTAGAGCTACTCACACGTTGGTACCTAATACCGGCACTAAAAACATCAAAAACATAACTAGAAGACTACAAGTTCCAAAAGTTCCACAAAAATGATTTCTACTTATCTCCCTAATTTGTATAGGTCTATAAATAAACTGAACAGATCAGATCATGTAATGGTATAAGTTTAATCCGTAAAATACATAAATAATTCTTCAACGTGAAGATAATCAGCTTAGTCAACGTAAAAGAAAGCCTAGTAACAAGTGAAAGTCCACGATAAGCTGGTCTCGGTTTAAACCGCTGGCGTTATGCACTCGGACACCTCGAGTAGACTTCCGCCCTTGACGAGTGTTTCCACGTCAATAACTCCGAGCGAACAGAGGCAGACGAGAGCCGCCCCCTGCTCCGCCCACCGCTTGTTCTTCTCCCTGGAACACATATTTACATATTTTATTTATTCATTGCAGATTGTTCATAAAACAGGTGGTAATGGTTCCTATAACTAATGAAATTACAATCAAACATACTCGATATAATTATCCTTCATTTTTTTCTTAGCTCTCTTCTTAAATCACCGATCTTCGTTATGTTCTTGATATCTTCTTCCAATTCATTCCATTCATTCATTCACGACACGAGAACAAGATTAAATAGGGGAACGTGTTATGTGTTTCAGAATTTGTATTTTTGTTTGACCTGTAGAGTGCAAACAAACAAACAAACAAACAAACTTTTTGATATCGAGTCTTCGCTTTGCTCATCCGATTCTCATTACATTTGTTTTCAGCAACTATGAATATCGAAACAACAGATGCAGATTTACCTGCTGCTTCATGATTGGCCATAGGCCTATACAGTGAAACCTCTATCCATCGTTTTCCTGCTTGTAACATTCATTTTTTCTCATCCCACTCCCATATAATCAATATTAAATTTTCCTGGATGGGTCGTTTTCCTGCATGGATGGTTTTATTTTCCTGGTCCCTTGAAAGTCGATGCATAGAGGTTTCACTATACTCTAAAAGATGAACATTCAATTATTATTTTCCCCAATTATTCCAAATCATCGGTCATCGGACCGAAACGATGGATCGATGCCACAGAACGGTGGGTCTACGACTCACCAATACGTCGAGCTGTACTTGTTTCCGTGCAGCGTGACGACGGACTTGAACAGCTTGTCTTCCTGCTGCGTGTCGTACTTGGGCTGCCGCTGCCCCGTCTGCCTCGACCAGATGAGCAGCCGGCTCTTGGGCAGGTCCACGTCGGCCGGGTACAGGCTCCTGATGAACGCACACTTCATCTCCACGACGTCGTCGGCTGTGTCGTCCAGCTTCCTCCTCTTGAGCACCGGCGCCAACGACAGCGGGACCACTTCACGGCGACCTTGCATCCCTCGCGACTTGTACTCCAGCTGTTTCGATCGGCAGTACTCGCCGAGACCCCACAACGTGCTGGGAAACAAGATGAGGCGTAGGTTGAACCCGATGTCAGACACAATTTTCACAAAAACAACAATTGGCATGTTTCTCTTGTATAACAATTGTACGTTATTTAATGGTTTTACCGGTACCATACTGTTGTTCTGTACAAAACACGATATTTCAAAATAATAGATGCACAAAAGTGCTATTTTCCAAATTCTAAATGCTACAAAAAAAGAAATAATAGATGCTATGTTTACATAATTCTCATGTAAGTTACCATTGTTGCTCCATGGTTTGTGCCTCCAGCAGTTTCTTCCCTCTCGGCGACTCCTGCAACTCCCGCAACATGTTTTGCACGCAGTACTTGGTGTTGGCAGGGGCGTTGTCGTAGTCGACCGCGTACTTCAGGTACGACGTGATGACCTCGTCGAGCGGCAAGCGACCTTCGGGACGGAAGATGGAACAGTTCCACTGAGCCGCTCGGGCGATCATCACGCTCTCGGCTCCGGTCGCTTCTCGGAACTTGGCAATATCTTCGTACTTGGTTATTTCTTTCGAACCACCGCTGAGAATAGCGAGGAAATAAGAGTTTATCGACTGTATTCATCCAAGCTCTTTCTGATGACCAAGATCTACTGGCGTCAAAAAAATGATGAGATGAAAGAAAGGTTATTTTTTATTAAAATAAGTTCAGCATTTTAATTAAAGAAGAGAAAACAACAGGCGCTATAAATTCAAGCACTGACACATGTAGTTCCGTGCTACTGGACTTGCTTCATGTGATCTGGGAGGCGAGGGTGATTCAGAACTCGGTTCGATTCCCGCCACAGGGTTTTTCGTGGTTTCCCTCAGTAGCCTAGGCTAAGGCCGTGATGATTCTAACAATGTACGCCACAGAAACCTTCATCTCATCATTCCATCATCTCACTATTCATTCATCAGATGCCAATAGATCTTAGTTATCATTACAGTGCATTGTTGAAACAAACAAAAAATCAACTTTTCAAGAACTACAAACTCATCATCGAAAACTTTTCAAAACTAAACCTAGTAAATCATGTGCTTGAACATACTTGGCAATGACTGGAATATTGATATTCTCCGCCACGGCTCTGATGATGTGATTGCGGTTGGGATGGTGCGGCCGCTCGACCTTGGTCCGCCCGTGCACGGCGATGGCCGAGATACCGCTGTCGACCAGCGTGCGGACAAGGGCGAGCGTGTCCGACCAATCGGGCAGCACGCGAATCTTACACGTCACGGGAACGTTGAGGCCCTGGACCAGCGTCTCCAGGATCTCCTTCGCTTTCTGCGGCTGAGTCAGTAACGCCGAACCCATCCCGCCCTTGATAGAGAACTCTTTCGGGCAACCCATATTTATATCTATTCCTGCTACATCATTTTCTCTGCAACGAAACAACAATACAAGCTATTTTGTGACCCAATTCCAATATTATTTAATATTTAGTGACTGATAATAATGATACAAGTCATAATAGAAGTAAAAATCTTCTACATAACTTGGTAGGTATGTGTAGAAAAATAATCTTTAATTTCTGCTCCACTTGTTAGAACACCGTACCTGCATTTTTTACGTTTTTAGATACATTTTCTCGACTCATTTTTCTCAGCTTTCCATTGCACGTAGTTAGAACACCGTATCTACACTCTCTAAATTTGTCAAAGCAATAAGCCTAATCACAGTATATGCAGAACCAGTGAGGGTATATAAGTAAATAAAACACAGTATCTACCAATAATTGGATAAATCCCCATATGTGCAGCATGTAGGGGGCAGTGTTTTATCCAAGCATACATCAAAACAAACGATAACACTGTTTATTTAAACATCTCAGAACCAATATTTTGCAGATACTGTGTTCTTTATAAGTGGGGCAGTATTCCTAGTATAACTATTATTTGGTTCAAAACCCCAACACAGCGAGTTATTTGGGGACATATCGTGGTAACTTACACAATTTTTGCTACTTCTAAGGCTCGTTGAGGATCGCTGGTTCCCATCTGCAAAACAACGTGAGGCTTCTCCCGTGAACATGTGCGGAATATTATCGTTCCGTCGGAAAGATCTACGAAGTCAACGGTTCCAAGAACCTCTAAAAATATAAGAAGAAAATCATCTCTGAGAATTGAAAGGTAGACCCAAATCACAAAATTTTGCAGGTTTTGATAGGTTAGGCCTATTTGGGGGTATAAATGAGCGGGTGATAATTGAACTATGATTGATGATAAGTTGAGGCATAATATAGCAGCATATATACCATTTTCTCTCCTGGTGGATCTTATTAGTTTCCAATCAATTAGTTCTTCGCTGTAGACTATATCCGCACCATAGTCTAGAGCTAGCAGTCTCATCGGAAGTGTTCCTGTTCGCACCATTGGTGCCAAAATAATCTTATTGACATAATTTAATTTTCCACATGTCCCAGACATGATAATTTGAATATACTGTTATTCAATGAAACTTTAGTGTCCACACAAATGGTCCATAGCCTAAATCACTGAGTTACAAACTCGATGAACAAATGCAACGATCATACTAGGGCTACTCAGGTGAATACGATGAATTATTTATGAGAAAAAATGTAATAATACGATTAGTCAGTAGATATGACAAGTATAGTTAGCAAAAATCATTATATCCGTAATGAGATTCACAAATTATTCCCGGAATACAGCAAAAATATAACCTAAAACTACTTGCACAAGACATTTAAACGCCATCTTCAAAACGCAACACGTGTTGTCAGTGCCGTCTTGGGTTCGTGACGTTTTTTAAATTAGTGCATCTAGAGGGCTTTTCAATGTGGCGGTAAATTCTATTACGAAGTTGTTTGAGGCCGTTATTATGAGGGAATTCTATTACGAAGTTGTTTGAGGCCGTTATTATGAGGGACGAATGGACATTCTAATATATAGACTATTGGTACAATGTGTTGAATAAGCTACCAAGTATTTCTTTGGGGTGGTAAGATCGCCCTTGTGGTGCTCCATTCAAACGACCCTAAAATATCATCCTCTGCCTTTATAGAGGCTTTGTGTCAAGTTTCTGATGTTGATGAAAAAAATATTCCTCAAGTGCCAATAGGTTTTTTATTTTCAAATTTACTGTTGGCTATCACTATACACCTATGTATGAAGTTTGATTAACTTTAGCCTAGTTTTAGGTACATACGACAAAAGCTAGGTCACCAATCAAGTAGTGAATAAAAAGTAATAGCCTCCAATACGGGCACATAGGCCTACCTCGTCCATCAATGTAATGAAGATCGATGATAAGAAAAGTGCTGAGAGGGGGAGAATAACAACATAGTTTGTAAGTACGGTCCCCATATTAATTCCATGTTTCTATTATTACTACTATTTCATTGTAACGAATTTAATGAACATGAACTGCTCTGGTATTTTCTTAATGAATGCAAAATCATGGAAAAATCAACAAAGGATCGGGAAAATAACGTAATACAATAATTAACAAAATATTATTACAATCATCATGTTTTGATTACAGAAGTAGGAACACATCTAGTTTGTATCTGTATTTATTAGCAGTTTTAAGAAAACAATAAGTACATATTGATAAATATTGTCAAGTAAGAAAAAATAAAATCAACAAGAGATGAAGTCATCTATAGAATTGATTTTCCATTAAAAATTCTTTTAGCATTGATTTAAAAACCAGCCTGCTTCTTGCATTTGTTATGCAAAGCGGGAGTTTGTTGAAGAATTTTCTACCAGTTTGGATCACTCCCTTGGCAGTTGGGCACTTTTCAACTTTTCACAGTTGGGCAGCCAATAGGCTATAATACTTGATAACAAAAAAACATTGGGCGCAAAAATTCATTTACTGTGTCGGTACGTCTCAGATTTGATAACTTAATGGACTATACTGATCACTTATGTGACAGACTCGTTAGTGTCTGAATTAGATAAATCGCTGAATACTAATCTCACTTGTAACGTAACCGTCTAATCACAATGCACGTTCAGCCATGCTATCTACATTACATAACGCAACTCTACATTAGGTAATGAATATACTTGACAATATTGAAGCCCATGTTCCTGCAACAGAGAAGAGACACACATCACATATTGTATTAGCCAGCACAACAGATTATTTATAGGAAGTTGAATCAAATACAGTGAAACCTCTATCCATCATTTTTCAAGGGACCAGGAAAATAAAACCATCCATTCAAGAGAATGATTCATCCAGGAAAATTTAGCATTGATTATATGGGAGTGGGGTTAGAAAAAATGAATGATACAAGCAGGAAAATGATGCATCCGGAACGTTGCATAGAAGTTTCACTGTATAAAAAACCACACATTTTACAAATTCGTTAATTAAAACTACGATATTTCAAATCTTTCTGTAAGTCAAATACCATGGTAGTTCTGGTCCCTACAGGGTTTTGATCCACAAGCTAAATTTGAAATACAGGATTTTGAGAATTCAAACTTTCATCATTATTTGCAGAATCTCTTTCTCTCTGTGGGTCAGTGTGCGTGTTAGGAACACACAGATTATATTTAGTTCAGCCGATCTAATCAAGAAGTTTAGTTTCTATAATCATATGATCATTATATCAATATATTGAATACAGGTCAGCATTTACGGTATAATCATTTTCTGCGATTAAAAGCTTTCATTATTCGTGGTAGAAATCAAGAGGAGAACAAGAGACAATGGTACGCATAGTGTTCAACAATTTGACAGGCCATGTACACCATATAGTAATAAGATGTCTTTGGGACTGGCAAAGCAAACACATTTGAAGGTAATACAATATATCAGTTCTAAAAAAGTGATAATTAGAAAACTTCTTCTCAAGTTGAAACCAAAATAAATTATAAAAAGATCGGTCTTTCCCGGCTTGGTTCAAGGGTTGATAAATCTTTAATCGAACCTCAATCAATCGATGTTATCCTGAACTAATGTGTGGGCACATTAACCACACAGGCCTACTCTTAGCCCAGGCCTTTATACCGTCGGTATTGTATGTTGTTGACTTACTTAGCAATGACTTTGATAAAGTCCAAAGTAACGATGCACTTCAGTCTGGGTGCTTCAACACAATCATCCCCTGCGACGGCGAGCAAGTCAAGTTTCACGAGCGTAGAAACCTTCAACAAGAGAATCAGCCGCTAACGTTGTGTACCCAGTCCAGAGGCAAATATTCAAACATTCACATTTTCCTGTGCTTTTATTACATAGGATGCAATTTCTTGCACAAACGTAATTCTTGCAAACCTATAAAATCAGTTGGAATTCATTTCAATTTAAAAATGTATCTGCGGGGCCTTTCCATTATCGGCTTGTGATCGGGTACGTCATTGACTTCATTTCCGTTGAGGGTGTTCATTTTATCTCCTTTCTATTATGCTGACTTATCCAATAATACTTGTAATTCAACTGGGACCAATAAATAAATGAAATGAAATGAAACGGGGTGTTAGGAGTGTTTCAACACGCCTGTTGGTATTTGAACGTAAATTTATATCCCGTACTATACCTAATGATGCTTTTAGTTCTCATTTTAGTTCATGTTTCCATTAATAAAGTGAGCGTATTGGGGTAACAATGGGATAACACCTAACCATACATATTTTTGCATAACTATATTACGTATATACATTTGCTAGAAAATGAATTTTCAATATTTGTTGATGGGCCGTATACGTATTGAGATGCCCTGCGCATGTCTATGCATCATAGTAAGAACTGTGGGCTTGTGCAAGCCATAAGGGTCAGGTTATTATTGTCTAATTGATACATTACCTGCGACTGGAGATTGACGGTGAGCGAGAGGCGTTCATCTATGATCGCGTAAAAGATTGCAAACAATCTGTCCAGACTAAAGTATTTCGGTCCTAGCTTTTGATCCCTCAATTTGCTTTTATTGATAGAAGCTTTAGTCTTCTTCTGTTTCGCGTTAGCTTTGAAGAACAATCGTTTGTCAGTCTTCTCGGGATTGTACGACGCTAGATACGCGGCGATTAGCAAGTACTTTGTGTAATAAGGAAGCTCGTATCCCAGCGCCCACTTCTCCGTGAAAGTTAATTCGTTCGGTTTTTCGTTGGGAACTGGTTTCGACTCGGCAATGTCATGCCTGTGGAGAAAGATCAGATCACTTTCGTCATTTAAATTACAATTTTTAAGCGTGGTAAATTGGAGTCATGTTGGGCGTCGGCATTGAGTTTAGAGGATAAACTCAATCGCATGGGTTTGAGTCTTCAGAAAGGTATGGGTTTTGTAAACGTCTTTTCACTTATCATCACTTCATAGGATTTACCCCCTAATCTTATTGGGGTATAAACAACAATGTATAACATTTATTTATTTCAACTTGACTTGACTTGTATAGGCCTATTTGTATTACCGGTACTATGTGCTAATCTGTGTTTCAATAACGTTCTGCGCGTTTTCTTCATCATCATTTGCTCATTCACATCCCCATATGACTGAACTGTTGGTGGGGCATCATGAGAAAATTGAGACAATTAGAAAGTGTACCGTACATATAAAGTGGAACAAAATTTTAAAACTGCTCAATTTTAAAATGAAGCCGTCATGAGTAACGTGAATCTATTCACACAGATATCTGGCATAATGGGATAATCATGGAGTTGACTGGCGGTACATTTTAATTCGAAGAGTGATTTTGTGGAAAAGGAGTTTTTTGGTTTACGGGTCCCTTCCATGTCGGATCAACGAGGGTGTTCTGTAGCTAGCTACGGTTTGCGTTTGCCGAACTTACCCGTTCTGTAACTTCTGTTCCATGTTGAAGTGAAGTTCTTCAATCGCGTTCTTCAGTTTCGGTCTCAGGTTTCGCCAGAGTTTGTTCTCCTTGTTTGGATCGTCGTGCATCACCTCTCCCCTAACTATCGGTTCGCAATATCTCTCAAAGTTCTTATCTGCCTGAAACACAAGAGGTACTAGTAGAATATTATAAAACTTTGAAAATTAATCTATTTTACGTGTCTTCGATAATGCCTTATGCTATTAGTATGTATTGTTACTTTATACCTGACATGTCCAACATTACATTGTAATTCAATATGGACGAATAATAAAATAATAAATAAATGGTGATTACAAGTGCGATTCATTTGGAGTGGCGTGGAGAATACGGGAGTGTGCGGAGAAGGATGTCTGAACGGGAAGACGCAGCTCTCCGAATAAGAGAAACGCTCGTTTGACTCGGTACTAACCAGCCGTTGCAGTTCGTCGAGATTACGGCAATCTCTGTAGAACACTTGAACCAAGAGCTTCAGATAGCCGCGGTAGAAGTCCTCGGGATACTCGTCCGATCCAATACTGGCGAATAATACTTCCACAAATTCATCTACGAGTAAACATGGCATGTCATTAATAAATTTATTCCCCCACAAATGCACGTAGTATATTACACGTAGTAAAAAGGAGCGCACCTTGAGTGTACTGAGGAAAGATGATCGTGATGGGTTGACACAAACTGTTTTTCTCGGATGAAAACTTTTCAAATACCACATCGCTTGACAAGATGACGCAAACGTTCAATTGAGAAAACTCTTGCAGCCGAAGAAGTGCCGGTAGAAGATTGATATCTTTAGAGCGCAATTTTTCACAACTCTCCAAAACCTGAAAATTTGAATATGTAATACGCGGTTTCAAAATCAAGTTGCATGTATAGCTTTCCATTACATTTCACATACATGGGCCTATATTGCTCATCTTGCAACGCACATACTGCATTACCCAAGTATTTAAAAAATACAAATCTAACTGTACTTCACACTTTACAATATCACCTTACTTTCTGGCGTACTTGCAGCCACGGCGTAGTGATACCAACATACTTACAATAACAAAGATATCCTCCAAGAAGTTGAGTGACTCCGCAGCTATCCGCAGGTGGTAGATAAAGTCCACGACGGTGTCACATTTTGCGTACGACGCATAGTTGTCAGCAGAGAGAACTTCATGACCTACGTAACCATTCGGTAATTACTTAAAAATTGAGAGAAAATTGGAAGTCATCATCTCAATTTCAGAAGTTGAAATGTATGTATCTGTCCTCCAGCCACACTGAGCACGTACGCATCACTCGATTCTATATCGAAACGTAAACTGAATCGGGTAATGCCTACGTCATGACTTGGAGGCAAATCAATTGAATATAACTTCTGAAATTAAGACGATGATTTCTAGTTTTCTCTGAAATTAAGAAGAAAAATGGTATGATTAGTAATTATACATTCAAATCCAGTCCCAGGGCTGTAATGTTCTTCAAGATAGATAATTAGATATAGTTCTAATACATGCTTCTACCAAGTTTGAAGAAATTAGATTTGGCCGTTCTTAAGAAAATAAATGCAGTAGGCCTATATTGGAAAAAGGTAGAATATATTCAATTTCAAGTTGTTAGGGAAAATAAACAGGTTGGGTTGAATTTCAAAGGCAGTGAGCCATAACTTATGAGGAGCTAGGCTTGACATTTCCAAAACCAAGTTGTGCTTGTGTATAACATTCGAGTTCCAATGACACAGAAATCTCATCATCTTAGAATGCACATGCTGCATTTTCCTGGTTTTAGTTCCGGTTATGAGATAGTTACCCGTCAGCTGATTCAAGATGGACTCAAACAGCAATCTGGTAGAATAGCAATCGCAGCTAACGACGGCATGGCGGTATCCCAAAGCTTCCAAAAACCTTGTAGTGGTAAATGTTTTTCCAGTCGAAGAAATTCCGTGTAAGAAAATGTTTTGAGGTACGGCCTCTGTTGGCTGAAATACATTCAGTTTAATCATTTCAATTTTCAGTTACTTATACTTTCCAACTAGGCTAACTGCCAGTTCTATAATTTATAAACGTAGATATACACACGTGTATAGTACATGGAAATAAATCTTGTCTTTAGATTACAATGGCCAAACTCAAGCGTGAACGGCAAGGTCGGACTGGCAGCAAAGAGACCTCCCGGAAAAAGTAAATCAAGGCCTCTACTTTAATGATAGACCACGAAATCGAATAACTTCATTGATGAACTAATATTCAATTATGAGTAGGCCTACCTCTATGTGATGTGTTACAGGTAGGCCTACTGATAGGCCTACCTGTAACACATGCTATGCAAAATCCATTGCCATTGATTTTTGTAAGTATTTAAGCCATGTACTGGTAATCAAAGGCAAGGCTTCTAAAAGCTAAATGTTATGTTCCATTTCAGTTGCCCAACTTCATCAGCAAGCGACTATTCACAACAGAAAATATGCCTATATATTGGCCTACATGTGTGCATAGTCTGTGTACTACCGTGGTACTACTCACCGCTCCTATCAATTGAAATAACCGAGTTATTTGCTTGTCCCTGCACTGTACGCTACGGCGAAGTAATTTCAATACATCGGAGTGTCCCATGCCTACAAAAGTGAAACAAAATGATGGAACATTACATAAATATAAATTCTAGCAACTCTTATTAATTGTCTGTAGACAATTTAAAAATATTATTGCATTTTTATGGTTTGGTCAATTATAGGCCCTACGCTCATTTCATCTTATGTCCAAAAGTAAACATGTTAGGCCTATAGGCCTATTGCACTTTTTTAGAGTGGTAACATGAAAGAACGAAATAATTTTGAAAAAAAAAAATATATTTAATACACCCCAAAAAAATAAACGTTACTCTACATGCATTCCTGGCTAGTTTTAGGCTCGAGAAGTTTACCCCCTTCTCTGACTACTCCTAACCTTCAAAGTTTGACAGCTATAGTTTCTGCTTCACAGCAGTCCGCAGTAAGATAGATTTATGGGAAATTATGTAGGCCTACTCACCGACAGTACTCAATGTTGGTGTAATACGAGAATATAATGCTATCAATTTTTTATTTCCATTCAGATGATATTATCGTAAAAATACCAAATCGCATCCTAGGCCTACTTCATGACTATCGAGGTTAATTGTGTTGACATTCAATTTCCATTCGATAGACCTCCACAATGGCAATATGTGAAACTTAATTACCTGAATTTTCTGAACGTTTTCGTTTCTTTTCTGAACTTTTGTGGAAGCAACAAATGCCCTAGGCCTATCCGTATAATAATAATAATAATAATAATAATAATACCGGCTGGTAGTAAATACAACAGCTGAAAATCTCGCCCGCCAAAATGTTTCGTATACATCAGCGCCTTCTAGTTTCAATGACAAATGCTTTGACCTCGTGTTACGTATTTCCTGTTCCTGCTAAAACAGTGAGCGTTTGATCGAACTTGTCATTTAATTTGTTGAAGCATTCCATTTAAATAGTTTTCCGGCGCACTAGTTCACTTGATTAGTGTTTAATTCAACATCTAGGGCCTACATAGCTCAAAGGTATGTCTATCTCAACTGATGAATTGTACAATTCTGCGACTCGAACTCCATACATTAACCTGATCACTAGTCCTATTTGGGCCTAGGCCTAGGCCTAGCCGGTTCAAAGTAGGCTAAATAGGCCTAGGCACGTCTAGGCATTGGATTTGTAATGTTCTAGTCCTAGATCTGCTGTAGGGTCAGGCCTAGTAGGCTCAAACCTATTTTAAGCCAAAGCTGGGAGGCCTAGGCCTGGCCTATGCTTATCTGTATGCCTACTTGGAGGTAAGGCAATCTTAACCTAAACCATTGAATTTGTAGGCCTATCTAAAGCTACAAATTCAATGCCTAAACAAATCATAAGTAGACACTGGCATGTATGGTCGAGTGGCTAGCACATTGAACCGTCATTCGATTCCCAGCATGGTCGACCATTCTGACAGATTTTTGTGGTTTTCCCTCTGTCATTCTGGTTGATTACTGGATTGGTTCCTTAACAGCAGTCCATGACAGACTCCTGGTTGCCACTAACCAGAAACTCCTAATAAAATAACCTTTTACCTCATTCATCATTCACCGATACCAATAGATCTTGGTCACAGTGAGTCGTTGAACCCAATTTAAATAAATAAATGAACAAATTGATAGAGATCTACTTCCATTCCATAGTTTATCAAGCATATGCCAAAACCATTGAGTTTGTAGTGTTTATAAACTCAATGCCTAAACTGATATAGGACATGATACTGCACCATCTCCTTTCATAATTGAGTCATAATTGCTTGAAGTTTCCTACCAATACTGTCCTCACAGCCAACTTCTGAAACTTTGATGCCGTGACAAATTGAATTTTTACAGAGAAATTACATCAATCTTGAACTATTTTCCGAGAATACTGGATCATGGCAATGGGCCTGTAGTTGCTAACCATAGCTTCACCTCCTTTTTTATATAATTATAATAGTCCTTCAGGAGTAATCAGGTGACTGTCTTTTTCAGTGACTTTGGTCCATACAATGAAGTAGACTCTTGAGATGCTTAATTCCTTTTTTAGAGAAGAAAGTCATTGACAATGTGGCATTTGTCTTACCCTATACTGGTCCTGGTAGTTATAAAAACACATTACATATGAGGTCGTAGGTGAAACACTTGTTAATACTGTCGTGAATCGACCGTTAGTCGCTTGGCGCTATGGCTATATATTTGAATTTCTGAATTTCTCAATTAATATGGTGGATTGACGTTCCAAAAGTCCATGGGTAGAAAATAAGGGAGTTTTTGCTATGGGTTATCAGGGTCCAAAGCCATGCCTGATATAGAATTTACTGTATGAACTTTTTTGGTAGCTTTTCCTATATGACATCCAAATTCCTAAGGTAGCCTAATTCAAATTGTTCGATCCTCATATAATCAAGGTCTGTAGTTATGTCGTTATTTGCTTGCCTGTTGAATAGATGCACACATCTAGAATTATTGCAACGGTAGCAGGATCATTACCAACACCAATTATAAATATTGATCATAATTTAATTGTATTGTTATTTTCAGGCCTACTGATGGAAAACCCAAACATCTCAAACCGTAGAGATGACGAGTCGACGGACGAAGAGGAGGAGGAAGAGCTAATTAATCCAAACATGAAACCGTACGATCGATCACAAACTGTGTAAGTTGATCCATTGACATTTTAAACTCTACGGGTCTGTGGGAATGGGTAGGCCATTCCCAATTGCCAAATTTCTCATGGTCAAATTTAAATTACTGTATTTTCTTTTGGTTCCAAAGAAATCACCTAGGTTCGTGCCAATAGCATCGCTAAACTTCAATAGACACTGCTCTGAAATCCTAATCCATATAAGCGTAGATTCGAGACTCACGTAGCATGGTTTTTTGTGAGCTTCGCCTTATCGTCACGTCATCGTTTCGTTATCAGTCGCTCGTTTGCACCGCCATGTAACTTGGGTGTGGTGGTATCATTGAGCACTATTTTAAAAAGCGTGGTTCTTGAAGGGATTATTGTGTCGTATCCACACTTCATTTATGATCGAGTGTTATTCCCACGGTATAAAACCACTAATGAATAAATGAAAATAAATAGTCGCATTCAATTAGTAGTTGGCCGACTTGTAGGTAAAAAAAATGTGATTTCAATCGGATGAGCGACTCGTCGTGGTGATTCTTTAAAACGCAGCGTGCTTGACGAAAATCTGACTGGCTCACTACCCATACCTCTGCCATACCATACCCCGTAATAATATCTTCGTGAGTTTCAGTTGTACGACTTTAGTCTAAATTGCTTTATATTTAGAAAAGTACAGTTTAAAATTCACCTTATAGTGTGTCGTACTGGGAAATCCAGATGTAATGTTGGGGGGTGGTAAGGCGTACATTAACAGTGTATCCTGTGATTGTAACTAGGACAGGTATCTATGTTTCCTACATCTCACTGCGTACAAACGTCACGGAAGGACAAATGAATTGATAATAATTTCTGAAATTGAGATGACGATTTTCAATATTCTCTAATATCGAATATCGCCAAGTTACTTGTTGAAATCTAGTTTCGGGATCCTTTACAATTGGTTCCACATAAGCGATCCTCCCCATCTGTATGTCCTAGTCCGGTACCAACTACTCAAATATCCTACTATAATAATAATTCAAATTTTCCAGACAATTCACCGGAAACGAAGAATCCAGCAGCTTCGAGTTGAATTCCCGCGACGTTACAATAATTCCCAGTTCTGGGGAGCACGAGACTGGAAGCTCGAAGATTAAAATGAAGAATGTGGTCGACTT
The DNA here is from genome assembly GCA_907164805.1 of Brachyptera putata. Classification (NCBI taxonomy): domain Eukaryota; kingdom Metazoa; phylum Arthropoda; class Insecta; order Plecoptera; family Taeniopterygidae; genus Brachyptera; species Brachyptera putata. The sequence goes on from OU015464.1 coordinate 644,317, forward strand.
CAATTGGGAGTTCAAGTACTATCCCGGACAGCTCCTGGCCATCCACGTGTCCGGAAAGTATCTAGCGTACGGCATAAAGAGTGAGTTGAGTGCGGTATATTGATTTATTCATTCGGTAGAACGGAATGTAGTGCAGAGTTGTTAGACAAAGTAAAACCACTTATAGAATATGTCATGATTTCAGTAAGTACATCTATAGTCACTTTGATAATATGGTTACAAAGTGTTCCGTGGAGATTAATACAGGGAAAGGATCTCTCGGTGCGTAATACCCAGATCCGTCGCTTTCTCACGTCCGTCGTTTAGTTTGTTCCACTCGACTCTCAGCCTGCCAGTTTTAGATTTTTGTTGGGGGATCGCTTTCTTCTGCGGGTAGTTCAGTTTCTCGTGGTCCCTTGAAAAGCGATGGACAGAAGTTTCACTTTAGGCCTGCATTTAAAAATGAATCTTTACATGTCAACATGTTCCAAGTACGTCAACTCCTTCAAGTGGATATTAGTTGGTTTGTCACTAATTGAAAGATTCAGTAGAAATCATCTAACTATCTTAGGCTTACTGGACGACCAGATAAAAGCCTACGCCCTATAATTTGAAAAAAAATCTGTAGGGCCTACCGGTATATATAGGCTAATTGTTGAATCCTTATGACTTTCATTGCTGAACCAGGCCTATAATTGGGATTATATTGAATTATATTTAGATAATTATCATTATAGATTATCATCACTTATGATAATTAAATCAGTCCAAACACATCATTTTCACTCATGAATGCAGAAATATGGGGGTTCATTTTGAGGCCCATGTTTTTTTCGTAAGATTTTCTCTAATAAAACACGTACCGTCACAACTTGTGTGACCGCTTGCCAATGCCGGCCGTGCTGACGTGAGCTTGTGTTGTCAGCCGTGGGCAAGATGGGCGGCGTGGTGCGCGTGGTGAGCCGAGAGAGCGGCAACCGCACGCTGCTCAAGAAGATGGTGGGCATGGTGCAGGACATCGGCTTCGCCCACGTCGCCAGCCAGGTGATCCTGGCCAGCGTGGACGACGCGGGGACTCTGTGCGTGCACCGCGTCGAGGAGAAGACCTACAACACCATGTATCCTTCAAACATAACCCCACTTTATACAAGCGTGTGAGCTCACCGAGGTTCACAAGTAGATAGGCCTGTTGCAGCCGTTGATAGAGCACATAGAGATGAAGTAACACAAGATTTGATACAAGTGTGTGAGTCGGGTAAAAAGGAAAGAGAGAACAGCAGCTTACCGAGGTTCACAAGTAGATAGGCCTACTCGTGGTGGTGTTCAGCCATTGATAGAGCACATAGAGATGAAGTAACACAAGATTTGACGTTTCGGCTGTTGCCTTTATCACTGTAGAGTAGGTAATGAAGACTGCTTGTTCTAGTAGGTGAGTGAGGGTGTGGGTATGGGAGGGGGGGGGGGGGGGGAAGAAAAGTGATTGAGTTCAATCTTTTGTAAGATTGAAATAGTACAACGCTCATCTCATGAATAACGTGTCGTCGAGAAGAGAAGATGGTTTGTCCTTGACTCGCGTGGGTAGAAGCTGCTCGATCCTGCTGCAGGTGGAGCAGGGGGCGTGCCCGGTGGTCGGGGCCTGCCACCGGATCTTCTGGTGCCCGTACACGCCCGACGACGACGAGGGGCGCGTGCCCTCGGACGTGGACGCCGGCAAGCTGCTGTGCCTCACGCAGGGCAGCCGCGCCCGCCTCATCAACGTCGGCATCATCAACGAGCGGTTCGGCGCCGACCCCGTCAGCCCCAGCGACCTGGAGGTGAGCTGGACTAATATCTATCTAGAGGCGTCGTCAAACAATCAGTCAAATATCCCTCCATTTACATTACAGTTGCACATGTCGCGTTATTTTCGCAAAAATGAAGCTTTTTGCAATTTTTCGCGATTATGTCTTTTTCGGCACGAATGTTACATAAAAGATTTTTTTTTCAGAGCGGAATAAAGACATGTGAATCTTTTTAAAAGTTCCCCTTGTAGGTATTTCTTGCTTTTTTCCTTCAATGAGTAATTCAAAATAACAGTACATAATGGTAATTATTTACCATAAAATCTTATCCAAATGAAAATAATGGAGAAGTCCGTAAACCAAAATGCTTGAAAATACAGTAAGAATGTGAAAAAACACCGCAAATGATTTATCACCACTGAAAACGATTTCAGGAAAAATAGTCAACACCATCTCATTAGCTATTTTTAAAAACTAAGATAGTGTTTTCAACCCGCCCCGAACGCCCGCGTCTGTCGCAGGGCCAGCCGGGGTACCTGGAGATCGCGTCGCACGCGCAGCCGGTGATCGACGCCTCGTTCGCCCCCGACGGCTCGGCCATCGCCACGGCCAGCCAGGACGGCTACGTCAAGTTCTTCCAGGTGGACGTCTACCACAAGAGCCCCATACGCTGCCTGCACGAGTGGAAGCCACACGGAGACAAGCCCCTGTCCGCCCTCGTCTTCGTCGACAACCACAAGACGTTCGAGCCGCACCCAGAGTGAGTCACGAGCACCTTAACGTGCATGGAGGAGAAAAGAGCCGCCCCGGTGGCTAAGTCAATTATCGCTAGCGGTAGTAACTGAAGTCACCACTGGGCGTGGGTTCGAGTCCCGCATAAGGCATGGGTTTTTGTAAACGTCCTTTCACCTATCATCACTTCATCGTTTCATTACCACCCGCTCATTCGTACCCCCGTATAACCTAGCTGTTGGTGGGGTCGTTAAGCAGCATTAGAGGAGAAAAGACAAATAAATAATGTACGCGTGAACTAGTATATTATAGCTATACTAGCAGACTCGGCAAACGTTGTTCTACCATCGAAGTGATTTGTAGTGAATGTTGGTTGTTGATGTAGAAATAAGGTGCCGGAAGGCGGATTAGGTGCTATTTAGCGTGTACCCCCGCAGATGTGTTGGCGAGTGCGGCGGACCTTGTGTACGCCGACAATGTCATTGAACAACGCCATTACTGGTGTTGTCCTTGAAGTGCCATTTTTTGGATATTGCTCATAGGAGAAAGCTCGGCGGAAGATCTCGTATAGTTAAGGACCTTCTACCAGCCCTATCGAATGTGCGTGAGGAATTTCACGACACTCGGTCGAGCCGTTTCGGAGGAGTTCATCCTCTAACATGTGACACAAGCTTTTTATATATAAGATAATTTATATTGCGACAACACACTTGAAAAACATCCATTAATTATACATAATAAGTGAAATAAACATGGTGAATGAATGAAAAAATTATCACAGAAGGCACCGCTCCTCTATTTCGGAATCGGTTTTCGGTTAACCGAAATTATCCCTACTACATACATATTAATTTATCAGATTTATTCATTTCATAAGATTGATTTCATCTTCATTCGTATATCCCCGTGTTGCAGCGTCCAGTTCTGGAAGTTCCTGATCACGGGCGCCGAGAACAACTCGGAGCTGAAGTTCTGGTCGTGCGAGTCGTGGACGTGCCTGCAGACGCTGCGTTTCTCGCCCCGGCCGCCGCGCAAGGTCGTGCTGAAGGTCGGGCTGGACCTGGGCGCCGACTACATGCTGGTGTCGGACATCCACGGCAAGCTGCTGTACGTGCTGCAGCTGCGCAAGTACCCGGCGCCGTGGCAGAAGGTGGCGTACGTGCGCTCGGTCACCGAGCTGCTGCTGCCCTGCCCCATCCTGAGCTTCGCCATCCTGGACGCCGGGCTGCGCAGCTTCAAGAGTCCCAGCCTGGAGGACCTGGCCAACGGTACGACTCGCGCGTGTTGACTAGCGATCGAGATAACGTGAACGATACCGAAATGTGCCGTGTCGAAAATCGATCGAAAATATCGAAATACAGTATTGGGAATTCCATTCGATGTCAATCGAAATGATGATATCGAATATCAATCGAAATTATCTAAGTATTGCTAACTACCGCATCAAATGATTTTCGATTTTCAACTAGTTTTCCCAAAATGATATCGGAATTTTTTTTAAATTTTCAAATTATTAATATAGGCCTACTATTTCAAGTTTAAACCTTGATACCTTGAATTCCTAATATTTGATACATTTTTTGCGGTGGGTTCCCCTTAAATTGGTCCTCAATTTGATCCCCGCCACCGACTCGTGCGTAGCTGAATGGCGTGATGTTTCAGAGGAGGGCGAGGACGACGTGGGCCAGTACATCCAGGCGCTGGTGGTGCGCATGTACCTGGTGCAGCCCAAGTCCCTCCAGGAGTGCAACCTGGCATTCCAGCCTCCCTGTCTGGACCAGCAGGACCTGCAGATGGACACGCTCACACACGACTCAATCAGTAAGTCCTCCATCCTTCACATACGCTCAGAATCATTGATTTCAATTTAAACAAAAAAGGTCATCTACTTCAATTGACCCACAGAAATGTAAATATCTGTACAGATATTGTGATTTTTAATCATGTTTTTTAGTTCCATTCCAAAACCAACTTGCAGAAAACTTCTCACCGCTGCCCGTAGCAAACACTTTTTTTTTAATGTTGCTCAACGACCCCACCAACAGCTAGGTTATACGGGGGTACGAATGAGCGGGTGATAGATGAAACGATGAAGAGATGATGGATGAAAGGACGTTTACAAAAACCCATGCCTTATACGGGACTCAACCCACACCCAACGGTGACTTCAGTTACTACCGCTGGCGATAATTAACTTGACTGTAAACACTTGTTGTGAAGGACGATATCCAAGCGATTGAACGGTCCGTTGTTGTTCCAGTGTTCGAGGACCACCTGTCGGACCTGTCGTCGCTGGTGAACCAGAGCCGAGCAGACGAGTCGCTGCCCGAGCTGCCCCTCAGGCCTGAGCTGACGCTGCTCGGGCCCAACGCCTTCACCTCGCCCGGCAAGGAGAGCCCAGTCAGCCCGCAGGTAGTTAGAACACCGTTAATACTCTCTAAATTGGTCGAAGCAATAAGCCTAATCACCGTACCAGTGAGGGTATAAGTACAGTGAAACCTCTATGCATCGTTCCCGGATCTATTGTTTTCCCGCTTGTATCATTCATTTTTCTCACCCCACTCCCATACAATCAATGTTGAATTTTCCTGGATGGATCGTTTTCCTGCATGGACGGTTTTAGTTTTCTGGTCCTCTGAAAAACGATGGATAGAGGTTTCACTGTAAATAAAACACAGTGTCTACCAATGATAATTTTCATGGTTTCCCTCTGTAGCTCTGTAGTCTAGGATAATGCCGGGATGGTTCCTACAATAAGTTGGCCATGACTGCTTCCTTCACACTATCCTTCCTTACCCAAGAACATTCGTCTCATCATCTCATTAATCATATATATTACGCCATTAGATCTGCGCTATCGTAACAGTGCGTTGTTGTATATATATATAAAGTTGTACCGTTTTGTTTGTCCCAGATGTCGGCCCGCATCCTTGCCGCTCCACTGTCCAACTCTCCGACGCCGGGTCTGAGCCCGCCGCAGGGGGGGGTGGACTCGCTGGACGCCGCCCCCTGCCCGCCGATGGCCACCTCCGAGCACTTCCAGCGGGGGGAGGGGTTCGCCAGCGGGGGGAGCAGCCCCAGCCGCGAGGTGCGAGAGATCTTCTCGCTGGGCGGGCCCGATCGAGACGGGTACTACGAGGGCAAGGAGGAGTCCGTCACAGAGTGAGTACAGTTTACGTTGTTTTCCGCGACCGGGCCGGGAGCTGATTTTGCCCGCCGGTAGTTTTTGGTGGCCGACGAACGATATAGCGTTGTTGTGCAATGCTGCGTGCATACATTCAAGGTGACAATGACCTGACCTAATTTTTTTTTGTGATAACGTTGAAACTTGATACAAAATCATTGTTCCCCAGTTAAGGCTATGTTCCCATATATAACCAATATTTGTAAATATAACAAAACGCGGAAAATAAGACATTATCAGCTTAGTCCTGGTGTTATAGTCGGTTGTTTTTATTGAAAATTATTGAAATGGGATGGTAATATCGCCCTTGTGGTGCCCCGTTCAAACGATCCTACTCTCATTCATGGCAATAATTGGGAAACAATGATGTTGTGTCAAGGTTTAGTGTTGATTATTTGACAAAATAACCAAAATGTCTTTCAGATGATATACCTTTGGCTAATTGAAATATATCGTTGGCTAATTGAAATCTACCGTTGGCTAATTGAAATCTACCGTTGCCTAATTGAAATCTATCGTTGGCTAATTGAAATCTATCGTGGCTAATTGAAATCTATCGTTGGCTAATTGAAACCTATCGTTGGCTAATTGAAATCTACCGTTGGCTAATTGAAATCTACCGTTGCCTAATTGAAATCTATCGTTGGCTTATTGAAATCTATCGTTGGCTAATTGAAATCTATCGTTGGCTAATTGAAACCTATCGTTGGCTTATTGAAATCTATCGTGGCTAATTGAAATCTATCGTTGGCTAATTGAAATCTATCGTTGGCTAATTGAAACCTATCGTTGGCTTATTGAAATCTATCGTTGGCTAATTGAAATCCATCGTTGGCTAATTGAAATCCATCGTTGGCTAATTGAAATCCATCGTTGGCTAATTGAAATCTATCGTTGGTTGATTGAAATCTATCGTTGGCCAATTGAAATCCATCGTTGACTAATTGAAATCCATCGTTGGCTAATTGAAATCTATCGTTGGCTAATTGAAATCTATCGTTGGCTAATTGAAATCTATCGTTGGCTAATTGAAATCCATCGTTGGCTAATTGAAATCCATCGTTGGCTAATTGAAATCCATCGTTGGCTAATTGAAATCCATCGTTGGCTAATTGAAATCCATCGTTGGCTAATTGAAATCTATCTACCATTGGCTAATTGAAATATATTGTTGACTGATTGAAATCCATCGTTGGCTAATTGAAATCTATCTACCGTTGGCTAATTGAAATCTATCTACCGTTGGCTCTGACCTAAAAACTATACAGTTCCTAGTTGGATAAGTCTGCGTGTACAGAAGAAACGTGTCCAGTGCTTACAAACAAACGAGAAAACCACGACTAGAAGCTCCGTGCGAGTGGGATGAAAGTGTTTGCTATCGCTCAACTAATTAATACTCACATACCGCTTATAATACATTTAAAATTGTCTCCGTTATTGCTGTTCCGACTGTTGAAAACATGTTTGAAAATGTGTATGACAGTTGTTTTCATATTCTGTATGAATTTGAGAGCTTTTGAAGGAAATCTATTTTTCAAGTATTACCCCCTGGGTTCTTCTTATGAGGATTTTTCAAACTTTTCAATTTTTTCCCTGGAAAACCCTTCAATCGGTTTTCCTGAATAACAATCCCAACCTATTCTGGTGTCACACCGATCTGTTGAAAAAGTTTCAAGTCGGTTGCTTTTTTCCTGAGATTACAAACAAACAAAAAAACGTGACAGCGAACCACAAATTTTTCCAGTATATTGAAAAAACAAACCAGAAAAAAACATGAAAACGAAGCCCATTTTTTTCGTTATATGAAATGGAAGTCCTTGCTATGCTTATCTAATTAGTTAGATTGGGTTAGGTAATTTATTTTAGGTTGGGTGCAACAACAACAACAACAACAACATTGGGATGTGTCCAATTAATAGTGGTTGTTGATATTTTTGTAGGCCTACCTTGGTCAATAAAAAACTAAATAACAAAATTTTTATTTTTGTAAAATACATTCTAAATAAGCTTTCCAATTAACCTGGATGCATATTTGCCTGTTATGTTATTCCCAATAGTGAATATATTCAATACGTCATGAGTGACCTTGGCTGACCAGCTGTCCCTCACATGAGGGTCACATGACCAGGATTGAAGGTCATGACGCGTAACATACGAAAACCTCCATGTCAATATTTCCCGCATCGACCGTTTTCCCGCGTCGTCCGTTTTCCCGCATCGGTCATCCGCTTAATGTTTTGACCCCACAAAAATAACACCTTATCTCGATCGATCGTTTTAATTATACCGAGAAGTAAGACATGTGGTAGTGTTGCCGGCGCGATGTTTTTACTATGCAGTATACCATGCAGGGTCGGGCATTGATTGCTTGCCTAGTAGTGCGTTGGCCTTGGTAGCCCCTCTCTCTCTCTCTCTCGCTCTCTCTCCCCCTCTCTCTCGCTGTGTGACGGCGTGCCACATGTTTGAGAGGTGCGGGGTGGGGGGAGCGTGTGGTGGCCGGCGACAACAGTCGGTTCTCACTTCTCTCAGGGCGTGCATCAACGCTGATAGCATTCGCTATTTAGGTCGGACTTTGCGATCCTACCTTTCTTCAGAATAGTTGCAACTGTTCGCGAGTTGGGAACTGATAAACGGCGTAAGAAACAGCATGCCTCGAGACGTCCGCTCTGAACTGTTCCTTGGCAAAATATAATAACTACTGAGAATTCTACACATTGTGATGTTATTCGTCGTCGTCTTCTGAAAAGTGGTAACAACATTTTCAAAATCGTTTCGTCACCATGGCACCGATGAGAAAAGTAAGTGCGAACCATCTACGAGCGTCAACAAATCATCGACGAGGTCGAACGCAATCCGACCGAGAAACGCACCAGCATCGCCGCGCGCCTGGGTCTGGCGCCGTCCACCCTCAACACGATCGTGACGCGCAAGCGCGAGGTGCGCGGCCAGATCGCGCGGTGCGGCAAGTCCAGCCGCGTCCGCAAGTCCGGCAAGCTGTCGTCGTTCGCCGGCCTGGAGGCGGTGCTGATCGCGTGGTACCGCGACGCCGCCGCCGTCCGGCCGGTGGGCGGCGCGGCGCTCAAGGCGCGGGCGCTCGAGATCGCCGCCGACATGAAGGTCGACGCGTTCACCGCCTCCAACGGCTGGGTGGACCGGTTCAAGCACCGGCACGGCATCGAGTACAGGAAGGCGAGAGCGGGCGAGAAGGGTTTCCCGGATGATGCGTTGTCGGGCGAGGACGAGCCCGGCGTCAAAGAACGGTTTATGTCGAGGTTAGTGACTGGGCCGGGAGACGCGGTTCGTACGATGCGTTACTGCCGCTTGCATCTGTCGTATCACTAGAAAGGTTTTTAGATATTTCAGGTCCGGTCTTTCAATCTCTTGATTCTTAGTCCCCGGGCGCCGAACTTAGGGGGGCGCCAAATCGATTAAATAATTAAATAATTGTATGCATTTGTTTGACGGTGTACAATTTTTCATTCATTTTTCATACATAATTTGCCAAGATTAACCCTGGCCCTAGGTTACAAGCTACAGCTGTATACATGAATAATAGCCTTATTATCCTAATACTCCACAAGTCAGAAATTCTTGTAGTGTGTTACATAAAGAGAGGCAAGTATACTTGACAGCAACCATGACAAATTCACTTGTCAATAAATCATTAAATATATGCCTTGAATTCCAACAATTGTGGTAATATCATGATATTGAGCCGGCGTAACGCTGGACGGGCGGTTCCTTTGACACGAAAGGCACCGCCCGTATTATTCGCCAACTTGGCTGTTTGAACTAAGGCATATTTCTTTCTGTCTTCTGATGCAGACGACTTGCCTAGCGGTTTCCCTGTAAATTGTGAGGTGGGGGGGGGCGCCAAAAACCCTAGCTACGCCTCTGGACAGGACTAGGAGACTGTTGACGCTTTGTGTTCACGCGTGTGTGGCTTCAGACAGGCGGCTCTGTGCTCGAGTGTGGGGCAGGGGAGTGGAGGGAGAGGAGAGCGAGAGGGCCAGGAGAGAGGGCTAGGATAGCTATTGTCCTTGGAGAGAGGGAGAGGGATGGTGGGTGAGACGCAGTTACTACCTGTAGATAAAATAGGAAATGGATGGTGTGCGACGTTGCAACTCGTTCCTTGATCGCGCGATTACCTTTATTTATTTTGTAAGAGTTTTTATTCCTCTGATTCAGATGATTATTTTTGTGTATTCTGCTTTTGATTCCACCTGATTTCCTCAATTGCACTTGATTTGTTTGACAGTGTGCGCCTGATTCGATCAGAGTACGCCCCCCCCCCCCGACTCCTTCGTCTTGTGCAGCATGATTCCAAGTGGCAGAAAGACACTTCAAATCACATCTGGCATTCCTCGACAGAAACATCTTGGTCGGTAGTTGATGTGATGTGGGGGGGGGGGGGGGGCTACGCTTGAGATAACGTGACATTTGCAGACTTTGAATGGTAGTCATTCAGTTATCATCAGGGGGCGTCCTATCATCACCTCCTCCTAGATCATAGCCGGCTGGCGGACCGAGGAATGTCAACACCACGATGTAAACATTGCATTCGCCGAGCGACCGTCTCCCCTATCTCGAACGACTAGCGCTCTGGTGGTTCGCACTGTAGAGCGTTGATTCACTACTGCGGCTGCGCGCGAACAGCTGACTGCATCTTGCCGCGTGTGTTTGTGTCGTGAGAATGGCGAGTGTTGACAAACGGCCGCGTCAAGCCTTGTCCTGGAGAGACAAATGACGGATGAGAATCCAGCCCTGAATAAAGTTGATCTTACCAAACTATTGGATATTCCAGCTTCAACACTGAAAACGATAATATGTAGAAGGAACATAATTCAAGAAAATGCCGAGGCTAGCCCGGCTTTTGTGTTGGAAGAAACTGCGTGTCGGTTCCCCACAGTTTGAAGAAATGGAATTGAAGTGGTATAAACGAAATCGAGTGGCAGACCTGCCCGTAAACGGCCCAATTTTGGTCGCGAAGGCCCGGAAAATGAACTTACCGGACCACTTCACAGTTTCAAATGCATAAATTTAAGTTGCGACTCGTAGGAAAGTGTGTGATGAGAGTGGTGCCATGTCTACCTGAACTCTGCCCCCAGTCTTGCCGGGGGTATGACTCGGAAAATATTTCTATTTTAACTGTAACAGAATAACGTTGTAGATTCATCATTTATTATTCGAGCATAGGCCTACTCATAGTGTCGATGAATATATTAGTTCTAAATATAAATATCCCCGTATGCAAGCACCGTTCCAGTCAAGAGATTTAAAATGAACGAGCGTACTGGAATTTAAAAATATAGGAAAACAGAATGCTGAAATTGCACCTAATCCATAACCTATGACTAGCCCAACGAAACGTAACCAACATATTCTAACTTGGCCCACTAACTAGAAACTATCCCCGCATTTACCTAGGCTGCGGCGTAGATAAAGACCACGTAAAGACCTCTAAAGACGGAACCAGGCCGGAACATCGAGCCGTTGCCACCCCTCGTAATGCACGTGCCGATTCCAACAGGTCGGCGGGAGGCGGCGTCGAGTTTGTGGACGCGAACGAGGAGTTTGCCGACGCCGTCGAGATGCGTGCCGTGGACCCGCTGCGCGTTCTCGTCGACCTCGAGGCCGCCGCCCACTCTCCGCAGTCGAACATCTACGACGTAGACATTATAGACGAGTCAAAGAGCGAACTCAAAGACGTGTTACTCGGGTAGGCAACTTGTCTTGTTCTTATCACATTGTATGATTTTTTTATTCCTCTTTGTACGGAGTTGTACCGACGCACTGTAACGATGAGTAAGATCTATTGGCGTCGGTGAATGATGAATGAGATGGGATGGTATTTTATTAGTTTTATGGATAGTGGGAAGGAGTCGGCCATGGCCTGTTATTAAGGAACCATCCCAGTATTGACCTGAACGACAGAGGGAAACAACGATAAAAAACTGTCGGGATGGTTGACCATGGCGGGAATCGAACCTGTCTCCTGAATGACGGTACAGTGTGCTAGCCACTGGACCACTTGTCTCAGTCACTGTGTGAGAGATTTGTACTTGTTTATTTATATGGGGTTTGAAGACTCTAATTATGACCGAGATATATTGACGTTGAATGTGTGTTTGTTTGAGATGATGAGATGAAGGTTTCTTGGGTGATGGGAAGGAAGCGGTCGTGGTCTGTATTGGGAGAACTGTCCCAGCATTTGCCTGGGCTACAGAGGGAAATATCGGAAAACCTCTGTAAAGGTGGAGGATATCGCACCAAGGCCCGAGTAAGCTCAACTGCTGAGCTACCTGTGCTTGTTGTACTCGAGGCTGTTTTGTTCCCACCACCGATTACGGGTACCATGGTTGAATGTCACTCGCTGTTTGATTGGGTCTATGTGCTGGTTCAACTCTTCCTGCTATTCCCGCTTGCAGCATTCTCATTCCCCATCCGGTGCCTGCTTTCTCGGGTTCATGTCATATGTTTTCACGGTTGTGTTGCTAATGTCACATACCGTACGCCTATCTTGACTATTCGTTGACAGTGTTTCTGACACGGAGAAGTGAAAACCAGGAAAAATAGTCTTCCTTTAGTATAGTATATTTATATTGGATGAGCAATATCATTGGAGACTTCCGTGCCACTCTTACGGAGCTTTGCCTGTGTGTTTGTGTTTTATTTGTGAGCACTGCACAGGTTGCATGATTTACTGATTGACAAGAAACTTTTCCCGGTTTAACGAATCGATAGTTAGCGGACATTTCAAATTTCACACTTTTCACAGAACCTCATGAAATGTTTCATTTGAAACTTTTACATCACTAAATGTTAGCAAAACCACGGTGCCGAGATTAACTGCTTTAAAGGTTCGATAGTAAGCGAATGTAGTATATTTTATATGAATCAAGGTGTGCGAGTTTTAGATTTTACTTTCTCGATATCTCGCTCGTCTAACAACGCACATCCTGCGTTAGCCTGGTTATCCTAACGCCGTGGTTGTTTGTGTGCAGGCTGCACCTGATGCCCGCCAGCAGTGCGCTGTTTGAGGCGGGCGAGACGCAGAGCAACGGGCTGCTCCCCACGGCCCCCGACCCGGCGGGCTGGCCCCCCATACCGCTGGCGCTGGTCAACGAGGCCAGGCACTCGGCCGGGGACAACAGGTGTGTGTCAACTGTACCTCCATAACACCAGTGTTGAATGCCTCTGGGGATAAAGTACTGTAGGCCCTACCAAGATTCCACTTTTTTTGTTGTTGAAAATCCAGAAAAATATTGATACAGTGAAACCTCTATGCATCGTTCCCGGATCCATCGATTTCCCGCTTGAATCATTCATTGTTTCTCAGTCATTTTCATTTTCAACTATCAAATGTTATTACTCCATTAACGATTACTTTGAAGATAATATAGAGGACTATGATCCAAAATTAATAATACATAAGCTTAAAAATAAAATAGACTTCCGTGAACAATTTTTAAACTAAACTTTCATAATATAAAAACACCCTTTGAAAAATAAACAGCCCTTCGATACATTATAGCACCCTTTAAACTTTAAAATTTCCTCAACCGTTTCACCATTTCATTATATATTTTATCATATTTTATAAAAGAGAATTAACTGTCTGTACATGCTAACTAAATATTCTGGTATTATGCATCCATAGGACAAAATAATCAATATTATTACTATCACTTCCAGACGATCTGCCGGCGGAGACAAGTCCGGGGTCAAGGTGTATCTGGCTCCCATCAAGAAGTCATTGACAAAGGTAAGCTCTCTTGGTTATAGGTACAGTCACAGCCTTCTTTACTCGGACCATTCTGTTCTGATACCTTACCGTGGTAACCGATCTCCATTTAAGTACGCGGTTTAATTCCCTCACACATACAAGAAGTGAGGTTATGTAGAAATATAACATCCAAGTTAGTACACTTCAAATATATATTACTATTGTATTTGCGTGCCACATAGTACGATGCTGAGAATCACTTCAACGCCTTAATTGAACTCAGATTAAATATTTAAATAAATGAATGAAATCTCGAAGTGGATGAGAAGAACCGCGAGTTTGTGAACAGCGGAGGCGGCAGGAGATGATTTTAAACGCCACCGCCTGCCGCTAGCCATGAAAACGGGCCTTTAGACCGCATCTAATGTGATTGTTTTGGTTTCAGGAGAAGTTGCGAGAGTTGGTTGTGTTCGACTCGCTGAGCCCCAAGAGCATCTACATCAACCGAGAGGAGACTCCGGGCTCCAAGAGCACCTGGGCCATTCTAGAGTACGAGAGCCCGAGGTGAGTCCCCCTCCCCTTCACTCCTCTTGCAAGACTCAATTCGTCTCGTTGTTTCCTGTAGAAACCCACTTTATTAAAATTAGCTTTTTTCAACTTTTATTCGTTCATTAACGTATTTGTCTCCCCGCAGGTCTCAATTGTTGAGCTTGCCACCCCCCGCTTTCAAAGTGTTCCGAAGCCCCTGATTGTCTACGTCATTGTATTCATCAAATTCTACTTCAGAATCAGAATCTGCGTGTGACTAACGCGACTGTGTGGTTGCAGAGATGCGGAGGCTGCGATCCAGCTGCTGCACAACAAGTCTCCGCACCACTGGATGGCCAAGCTGGCTCACAACGGGCGCAGCGAGGACAGCGCCATGGCGACGCCCCCACACACCCCCGAACACAGGCCCAGGTACGACCCTCACCCTTTGTGGATCCAGACACGTGAATCTATTGTCGAAAATACGTTTACGTGAGTGGAGAGTTGGCGCGGTAGAGACTCACGCTAAATCTCCTGCAGCCGTAATGAAATGGTTATTACCGCTGACGATGATTTTGAAGCGAGCAATACGGTTTAGTTGCTGACGTTCTAATGCCGATTTAGATGAGCCTTCCCTGCCTTAACGGAGCACTCTCAAGGCTGAACCTCGGTCAGAGCTTTAGAGCTAGAGATGGAGGGCAGAACTTGATAGATATTGAGCTGGATTGGATCAAATATTTAACGCAGTGGTTAACGCACTAGCTTCATGCGGTCCGGGAGGCGAGGGGATTTTCAGACCCGGTCCGATCCCTGCCGCCGACCATCTTTACAGGGGTTTTTCATGGTTTCCCTCTGTAGTCTAGGCTAATGCCAGGATGGTTGCTACAATAAGTCGGCCATGACCGCTTCCTTCCCTTTACCCAAGCAACAATCACCTCATGAATCATCCACCGACGCCATTAGATCTGCGCTATGATAGCAGTGCGTCGTTGAACCCAGTGTGTGTATGTTGTAGCGTGTCTAGCCGGCTGGAGGGGGACGCAGTGAGGCTGATGAGCGACGCGCTCAACGACAGGATCTCCTCGCTCGTGCAGATCGTGCAGCAGCAGAGCTCCGCCATCAAGGTCAGTCTCGGTACCAGCCCTTGTTGTGCTAATCTGATCCTGGAAATGGTGTTTTCTAATAGATAAGCATTGAATCTATCAAAAAATGGCGCATGACAAATAAACTTGTTATCCTAAAAGTAACTGAAACAGTCCTAAATTACACGGACATTGATCACAGTCGGCCATCTTTGGAGGTTGGGACACCAACCTTGACCACCATTTGGTAACGAGTAACACAAAATTACCGCTTGCTACACTATGCAATTACAAACATATTTTTAATCAGGAAAACGCCATATATGGGTTGTAAGACGAGCAAATAGTAATAGTATGGGTAAAAATAGGTAAAAACTGCTTCGAGTGGTACCAATTTAGCACATTTTATGTTTTTCTTCAAAATGGCTGACCCGAACAAGCTGAAAATTTCCAGAAATGTATATCAAAATGTAAGTCAACTTCACGCAACATTTCATTTTTTTGAGGGTAAAAATATTTTCTTTTTTTTTGCTGTCTCAATTCTAATGGGTAGGCCTATTTTTGAAATGTCTAAAATTCATAAAAAAAAAGTTACCTCCCGATAATGCCACAAAACTATACAGATCTAAGTTAGATGAGGAACCATACTGAAAGAAAGTTTGAAGTTGATAGCTGTAGTCGTTTGACCTGTGGAGAACCGACAAAAAAACATTGAAAAAAAAAACATAAAAATGAACACCAATCTTTTTCAGTATGTAGGCTAAAATTGAATCCTCGCTAAAGCTCGACTAAATAACTTCAGTTTTCAGTAAAGGAATTCAGGGTTTGTTTTGGTTCAGAAGAAGGTGTAGAAACCTAAAGCAGGTGATACAAACAGGAGTAGGCCTAGTTTCAAGGCAATATCACGGAGAAGATTTGCCAGTTTTGTCGCCTCGCTCACGAATGTCCGCCGTCTCAGGGCCTGACGACGGAGATGGCGTCGCTGCGCAGGCAGGCGGCGGAGCGGGACAAGCAGCTGGGGCGGAGCCGGGACGAGGCGGCCGCGCGGGCGGAGCAGGACCGGGAGCGGCAGGACGAGGCGCTCAGGCACGCCGCCGCCAGGCTGCCCACCCTCCTGCACGACCAGGTCAACGCCACGCTGCTGCCCCACCTCTCCAAAGGTACCTGATTCCTGTCATACAGCGAAACCTCTATCCATCGTTTCTCACGCGACCAGGAAAATAAAACCATCCATGCAGGAAAACCATCCAGGAAAATTCAACATTGGTTCATATGGGAGTGGGGTCAGAAAGAATGAATGATACAAGCGGTAAAACGATGGATCCGGGAACGATGCGTAGAGGGTTCACTGTTATGTAATCAGCATTCAATTTTGGGTCCAAAAATCAGAAAAATGAAAAATTGTAGTCCTATTGCATAAAATGTTTCTTAATCTGAAACCAAACCACTCGATTAGACAGGACAGTTGTTAACCTTTGACCGTTCATTTTCCGCCAAGTGAGTCGTGAACGTAATGTTTTCTCCTCATATCATTGTGCGTCAGCCAGCAAGTAAGCGTGCTGTCTCAGCGAGCTGCTATCGAGTCTGCAGCGTGTGTTTGATCTGCTTGCAGCGATTGCCAAGGTCGTTGAACCCATGCAAGCGAAACTCCACCAAGACCTGACGCACCAGCTGACCGTCATCGATCATCAGCTCAAGGCGCATATAGCGCAGCTGGTGCAGGGCAAGGTACGTGTAATTACTTCACCTCTCACTGCTCATACTCAGAAAAGTGAGTGTATTTTAATTTTGTGAAATTCTGGCATGCAATTGAAAGATTTCCGTCCTCACGTGTAGGCAATAGAGGAAACGTGGGTATTCTACTTTTCTGCAATTGAATCCAGAAATTAATTTCAGGAATTAATTGATCATGTAAAGTGGCTTTTATTAACCGTTTCACAGTTGGTAAAATTTTCGATATAAAACCCACCAGGTTAGCCAATAATAGAGTATTTTATTTAAATTAAAAAAAAAAAATTAAATTGAATCGAACTACCGGTACTATGAAACATCAAGAAAACCGAAAATATATCCTTGTAAAATATTCAGATTTGATACTAATGGTAAATTCCTACATCTCTTCCTGTACCATCTTGATTCGTGCTTCCTGCACCACTTGTTGCAGGCCTGTCTTCCCTCTCCTCTCCCGCCCGCGCTCGGAACCAGCCCGGCTTCCTATTGGCTCTCCCTCGACCGAGCTCCCGCCTCCTCGTGCTCCGGAGATCCTCCCGTCGGCTGGAACCCTCCTCCCAGGCGGAGACACCCCTAGGCCGACCTGTCTTGTTCGTGTATCCTCGTGCAAACTTATTTGTCACCATTAGAGTGTGTTATTAAACTCAATATGAGAAAATTGAAGTATATTTGGATGAGCGATAGCCAAGACATCCATCCCACTCTTACGGAGCTTTGTCTATGTATGTGTTTTTTTGTACCCACTGCACAGGTCGCAGGGTTTGACTGATCGACATGGAACTTTTTCTGTACACGCAGACTTATCCAACTAAGAAGTGAATAGTTTTTTTTTTGTAGACCATTTTTGAAAAGCACCATCTCAAAGTTATGAACAAACTCATTACAATAGGCTGGGCAAGAAAATTCAGATTTTCACTGAATGTAAACACATGAATGATACACGTTATTACAAATTTGCATGCAATTCGCACAAGCCGTTCTGAAGAAAATAATTTCAAATTTTCATAAACTATACTTGAACTGAAAATTTGCCATTGTTAAAATATGGACTAGTATTTAGAATAAACTGCCACCGGACCAATGGTCCAAAGCTGTAATGAAATGAATGAATGAAATCTCGAAGTGGATGCAAAGAACCGAGTGACCGCATGCGGCAGGCGAAGGACGAAAGCTCACGACGAGGTTTGATTGAGCAGGCGGTGACGGACGTACTGAGCCAGGCGGCGGCGGCGGCCATGAAGCCGGCGTCCCAGGCCTGCTTCACCGAGGTCTACACGCAGACCATCATGCCGCGCTTCGAGAAGGCGTGCAACCTCATGTTCAAGCAGGTCAACGACACCTTCGCCAAGGGAACGCACGAATGTAAGACAATTACTTTAGCGTTTCCACCCAACTCTTGTGGAGCTTTGGCTGTGTGTTTTTTTTTGGAAGTACTGTACAGGTCGCAGGGTTTGACTGATCGACATGAAACTTTTTTGTATACGCAAACTCATCCAACTTGGAACTGTGTAGTATTTGAGTCCATTTTGGTTGGACCATTTTTGAGAAACATCATCTCAAAGTTTCTAAAATCCTCATGTGATTAGGCTCTCATCCGCATTAAAATAACAAAGAAGTCCGTAAACCAAAATGCGTTGAAATTCATCAAAAAGATGAAAAAGCTCCTGCTATTGCTATTTCAATCGCAAATGCTATTTCACCACTGATAACAATTTTTGTAACAATAGTCAAAACCAATTGACCCCTCGTAGCTATTTAAAAACATAAATTGTGTTTTTAGTTCACCCCAAATGCTTGCCTCTGAACATAACCATCTGTTTCTGCTATGAATGTTGTAAACGCAACTCTCAGTGCCGTGTACCCTATTGTCGTTGTAACCGGTCTGTCTCGTTCCCCCAGTCGTGCAGACGCTGGACGTGCACGCGAAGCAGCTGCAGCAGCACCAGGACAAGACGCAGCAGCTGATTGGCCAGCTGGCGGCGGCGGCCGAGGGCACGAGGGAGCTGCGCGCGCAGGCGGCGGCGGCCGTGGGCCAGGAGGTGCAGAAGGGGCTGGAGGCGGTGGCGCGCTGCGTGCGGGACAGCGTGCGAGAACACCTGGCGCGGGGCTTCCAGCGCCACCAGGCCGCCATCGAGACCAAGGTGCTGGAGGCGGTGCGCTGTATCACGCCCGCCCCCCACGTCGTCGACTCGCAGACGCAGATACTGCAGATGGTCGCCAACGAGGACATCAACGGCGCCTTCCAGATGGTGAGGCGACGTGGATATTCAATACGTTCGAGGTGGTGGAAGTAATAACTATTCATCTTACGTCGCATGATTGTCAGGCGTATACGCTTGAAGTGTAAGCGTACACTTCTGTCAATCAGACGATTTGAGATGAGTAAATATTACTTACACCACCTGCCGCCCTCGTTGGCTCAGTCAGCTGAGGCACCGCTTCAGAAACTGAAGTCACTGTTGGGCGTGAGTTCGAGTATTGCATAAGGCATGGGGTTTTGTAAACGTCCTTTCACTTATCATCACTTTATAGTTCCATAATCACCCGCTCATTCGTACCCCCGTATAACCTAGCTGTTGGTGGGGTCGTTGAGCAAGCAATAATCACTTGGACCACCTTGAAGGTATTAAAAACATCTGCTTTTCCTCGCTCAAAAGTTATTACCTAAAACTGATATTCCGCTAAATTGACTTCCATACACTCACAACCAAAAACCTCCCACACAAATCATCACTGTAGCCGGTTATAGTTTAGAGTATTAATAATAATAATAATAATAATAATAATTTCTATTAGTACAGATTGATCAAGTACATGATATTGTCATCGTCATGTTGAATCGATTACATAGAAAATAATATACATGATTAATGCCAAATATATTGAAGTCAAATAAATAAAGTCAAATATAGTAAAATCTCAAGATACTGTGCTGCAGGGTGTGATGATTAAAATTTTAATTCAGTCTTCTAAAAATTCTTCAACGCCATACTGACATTTACCAATAAGGTGGTTCTTGAGTTTAATTTTAAAAGAATTGTCATTTTTTATACGTAGAGGTAAAGCATTATAAAATTGTGTTCCAGCATGTATAGGTCCTTTCTTTACTATTGATAGGTTGTGCTTTATTAAATTTATGTTATTCTTCCTGGTGTTTAAATTATTTTCTTCATTAAAGTCAATTAGAAGGTACTTGTTTTCCGATACATAAAGAATTGTATTATATATATACATACATGGTAAGGTCATAATATTAAATGTCCTGAACAGAGGTTTACTTGAGAGCAATGTGTGTGTTGTGTGTAGGCGTTGTCGGCGGCCGACCTTGGGCTGGTGGTGCTGGTGTGCGAGAAGGTGGACCCCGAGAACCTGTTCAGCCAGTCTCCGTGCCCGCTGCAGCAGAACGTGCTGCTCTCGCTCATACAGCAGCTGTCCGCAGACATGGCCAACCACACGGACACCAAACACAAGTGAGTCATACATCGTACGAGAGGTTTTCCTCCAACCTGCACCCACCTCATTATTTCACGATATTACAACGATATTTTCAGACATGACATGATTTTTATCTCCATTGTTGGATGGGATATCAAAAAAATGATATGTCCAACCCTGTTTGAAGTAATAATGAACACTTCCAAAAAGAATCAAGACAATTGAACGATAGGGCCTATTTATAGACGTAGCACAAAAAAACAAATTCTTGTTTCGTTATAAAATGTGTATCGCAGGAAGTGCCTTCTGAAGATTGACAATGTAAATTCCTATATTTAAAATAAGCTGACGGCTCGCTGCACAGTGACACGAAATAATTTATTTCAGGTATGACCATTGGTATATTTCAATATTTCGAAACAAATTACTCAAATAGACATACAAATCAATACTGTGAAACCTCCATCCATCGTTTTTCAAGGGACCATGAAAATGAAACCATCCATCCAGGAAAATTTAACATTCGTTATATTGGAGTGGGGTCAGAAAAACTGAATGATACAAGCAGGAAAACGATGGATCCGGGAACGATGCATTAGAGGTTTCACTGTAATTATTCGTAAAATGTATTTAAAAAAATGTAAATGTCACTCGAGTCTCCCGGCTGGTCGGCCCAAGTGGATGACAGGAAGCGTGAGTGTTGCAGGTACCTGCTGGAAGCGGTGATGAACCTGGACACGCGGAACCCCGAGACGCGCGGCCACATCCCGGCCGTGATCCAGCGCCTGCAGCAGCAGCTCAAGGACTACATGGCCGCCGCCTCCAACCCCAAGATGGTCAGCAAGGTCAAGCAACTGCTGTTCAGCACAAAGGCCCTGCTCAACTTCAATCCCACGTAGACTGCTTCGCTTACATTTACCAGTGTCCGTTTCAAACAATCGTCGGTTTTACTCGTATCTACAAACGAAGAAGTTCGTCTGCCAACGGAATTATTTGAAAAAGCTTCGGTTAACAAGTTTGAAAGGTGTTATTTGTTTTTCAACGTAAAACATCACGAAAAATCGTAATGCCTAAGAAAAATACGGCTATGCAAATATATTTGTGTTTGTTCAGTTGGTAAACGAACTTGTTTCGTGGATACAAGTGTAGAAAAAACGTTGCGACATGAAAGTTATGCCACAGCCTTCTAGATGAAGGATGAGAGTATTCTAGAGAGAATTAATATATTTTGATTCAATTGGAAGTGCATTATTTATATTCAAAACTGACGTATCACTCGACGAGGTTGATCATTCTTGGATTAATTCAAGAAATATCAACTAAAGTAGACTTTCTTTCAACTTTAAATATCAATTGTTGTCGTTTAGCAATCTGATTACAGCTCCATGGCCCTCGCACTACAGATTTTCCTATCGTTATAATTCACAAGTCCGTATCATTACGAATCGAACGAGGGATTTCTATTTTATACGGTAGTCGCTGATTTTCTCTGACTACATCCTTGCTTGACTTACTGTTGCAATGTATATCGATTCGACTATGAAGTATTAAATGTGGCAAGTCATGATACTCAACTTGTTTTCTCATATAATAATAATTATTAGGAATCGAGCAGAAAACGAAGCTACCAAAGCCTTGGGTCGTGCGTGTAGTATGTTCGACTTGGATGAGAGTAGTTTCTATGCCAGGATATAGACTTACACAACTTCTCTTCTCCTGGCAACTGATTTGTTCGAGTAGTTGATGTGTCTTTGTGTACGGTCAAGTCGAGTCAAGTCGAAACACGCGAGTCGTAGGAATATAGCATTCATTTACAGTTCTGGAAGCATTTTCATTCAATGTAGCAGCTTGTAGCAAACCACCGAACAAAAAGTATCTGCAAACTCATGAACGATGACGAGATTCGTTTGCTGTTCTTAATTCAAGACGGGGTACAACAACCTCTTATTTTTGACATGCTATTCAAGGAAATGGATATTATTTTCAACTTGATCTTTTGTTTATATATAAACACATTTTTGGGAAAAATATTTTATCCAGTACACCTCAATATCTTCGACATTGTTCAAATAGTATGCAGTTAGGGAAGTGCTCAGAAAAGGGCAGTTAGTACCTTAATACAGAATGCAAGAGTGACTTGAAATATGATGTAGAACAAATAGAAATACCACAAAGAAAACAAGAAAAAGTAGGGTTTTGGAATAGAAGGATAGCCCATTTCATGAATGCTAAACTCCTACTGCTCTGATTAGGCAATTATCACGAGTCATTTACAAGCACGTAGCTTCAACTCGACCGTATGACTTGGCTGACGTAAGCAGGAATAAATGTGGCACAGCCAAAATGGTGATTAATAAATAATTATTGTTCATAGGCCTGAGAAATAATTCAGATTTGAAAGACTTGTAAGTTTTTTATTCTATGTACCGTATGTAATGTATCCAAAAGATGAACATTGTTGTACAGCCTATGTTACATTTGTTTGCTAGAATGAACTATAGTAAACAAATTATAATTGATCCACATGTGATTACTTTAGTAATTTTATATTAATAAAGTTAAGTTTATTTGTATATAAATATTATGATTGGACACAAGAAAGAATATGATGCAATGAAGGAAGATTATACGATATCATTTGTTTTCCGTAGCTAATGCACTTTTTGCCTGTGCTACCCAATGTTCTTTCAAATGTTTTGGTATTTTTATTCTCTTTCTCTTGCGCGTAGTCTTCAAGTCTCCCTCTGTTTTATTCGCGTTCCCTTCGACTTTTTTTTTTTTACTTTTCAAGCAGGAGAGTGGATTTGGTCCTCTTTTTTTTCTCTTCTTCTTGACCTCTTCTTTAGCGCTGCCGTCGTCGCCCTTGAGTGTTGCGAGAGAGGTTGCCTCGAGCTCGCTGACTTGGCCCCGCGAGAGACGTTGAGCCACGCGAATGCTCGCGTTCGACGGCCGATCGAACACTGGCGTCTTCTTGTGGAGGAACATCACCGGAGTGCCCGCCATTTTATGCGCCGCGGCTTGCAGTTGTCGATCTTGCGTAGCAATTATATACCTTCAAATTAAATGGCAAGTGTTACAAGTGGGTATCACTGTATTCTTTATAACAAAATTGCCACAAATAGGATAATGGAACTGTACTGTTAGAGCAATCTGTACTGAAACCAATTTAATGATTTAGGCCTAATGTAGAATCCAGAAGAGGAGGATTAGCATTAATTTTTTTAGCCTAATATGTAGAATTAAGGGCACTGGATTACCGGTAACTTGCCCCTGATGAACGTCAAGAATTACCGTAATGTGGACAGTATTTTATTGTACATCTGATTCATTGTCTTCTAGTTGCAGTATTTACCGATAAACAGTCTATTTTTACACCATTCTGCTAGTGTAATAATATAATTATGGCCAACTACCGTAGTACATAAAATTGAAAACCATCCCAACTGAGCATGTTTGTCTACTAAGCATATGCAGTGTACGATGACCGAGATACTTGCGTAAAATACACCTCGACTCGTATAACATATACACATACTTCATTCGGTAACTATCGAATCTAGGAGGCCGTGATTCTTGCCAACATGGTTTAGCCATTATTTCCGTCTATGAAAAACATTTACAGTATCAGATTATTTGCTTCAAAACGGCCGGTCAGAATTTCATGTAAAACTGTAGACCTACTATTTGTACGGTATGTTGTCATTCGGTGAAAATTTGAAAATGGTCTAACCAATTTGACACAAAAACTCCTGAAATTCTACGTTGTGTAGTGACAATAGCAATTTTTAAAATGAAAAAAAAAGATCATGAGGATGAATTTTAGAGTACGAACAATATCCAAATATCTATATATTTGTTCTGTTCTTATAAAACCTGATTTGATGCTCACACTGGGACAGTGAGCTCAAAACAGGGACGTCCATGGGTACCGGCAGATCGCTATTCTTTCCTTCATAAGGATGCCCAAAAGACACCTAGAATCAAGGCTGTTTGTCCGTGCCACAGTTTTCAAGACAAACGTCCACATGCGACCAGATGAGATGCAAAAATAAGTCTACATAGACCTACCTGTTGTTGTTATTACTCGCTTCCAACATAGAGTGCAGACACTCGGACGCTGGCACGGAGGTTTTGTGACCACATTTATGAACTGCAAACTGTTTAATAATAAGCATAGCACCAAACATTATGCCACCTGAAAGTAATGATGATGATGATTATTGTTTGCTCAACGACCCCACCAACAGCTAGATTACACGGGGGTACGAATGAACGGGTGATAATGAAACGATGAAGTGGTGATAGGTGAAAGGACGTTTACAAAAACCCATGCCTTATGCGGGACTCACGGCCACGCCATACTAACTTGACTGAAGCTTGATTGGATGTTATGTTTTAGGATGTTTGTGGGCAGGTTATCACCAGTCTTCAATTGATCATCAACTTACCCATCTTCTCGATTTCAAGAATTACACATGGTGTTGTTACAAGTTTGACATCTCCGTCCAAGTATTTTGGAAACTGATCCTTGATATTCACTTTATGCTGAAAAAAAAATTGATATGAACCGTGAAAAGTTATAGGTATGGTAATGGTTTGTTGATTCATGCAGCCATTAAGTATATAGGTGGTTCTATGATTAATAGACCCAAGACCGAGTCTTACACTCGGGAGGAATTGGATGAGGGATGGTAGTCCCGAAGTGATGTCACGTGGGCTCCCGATTTTGTATTTTGTCAGGAATTATTATCTATTTTATATTAGTTAGTTCAAGCGTTCGAGGATAGAAAAAAATTTTACCGGACTCTAACCTATTGCAAAGAGTTTTTATATAATATTGCAAAAAACAAAAAAGTGATAGCAGCGGGATTCGAACCCCGCCTCTACAGTTCTACCGGCCGGCGCCGTACCCACTGGACCACTAGACGCTTGTGAAAATGGAATGTTAGGCCTAAATGCTTGTTTTGTTTCTACGGATTTAACGGAGAGATCGGAAAAGCTCGGGAGCCCACGTGACATCACTTCGGGCCTCATCCAATTCCTCCCGTGTGTAAGACTCTCCAAGACCCAGTATTAAACAGTCTAGATAATAAGTTACTGTTATTAAATATAGTAGGCCTAGGATCTAGTAGCTCTTAGGATATAGGCCTATAAAGCTCTATGAACTTGCGGTCACAGGGTTGGTTTATGTAAGCCCATAATGGAATAACTGGACATTTGCCGTCATAGATCAGTGATAAAGTTTACTTCCGTAAACCCCTGACCATATAGGCCTACCACTGATCTTTTTGTTGGCTAATTTTTTCAGGTTTAGATACGGTGATCTGGTTAGGGTAGGCCTAGACAAGGGTTAGAAACGTGAAATTAGATGCTTGTCGTCCAATCAAATTAAACCTTGCCCTGCCTAACCGTAGTTAGCCCTATGACTAGGCCTACCAAAATAATCAGTTGTGTCAAAGTCAGGGTAAATATGTACCAAAATCAGTTACTAACAGGACATACTTACCGATAAAATATGTCTTAAATTAAATAGAGATTAAATACGGCCTTGCTAAGTATATGCCTAGTTATAGAGAAAATAGTGCTAGCATGGTCACTAATGATGGCATCATTAAGTATATAGGCCCTACTTAATGATGGCATGGTGCTAGGTCTACCATTGAATTTGTAGGTTATGGACCAGGATGTAGGCCTACACTTCATGGTAAGGTGCTCAATTTAATATGTAGTTTCTTACTTGTAATGCAGCCTGGCAAATTGTTCCATCCAGTAACACTTGATATGGTTCACTTAATCCATAGCTATTACAGAAGAAACTTAGATATTTTCGCAGCTTCTTGACCCTCTTAATCTTCATCTTTTACTTCTTCTTCTTCTTCTTACTTTTGATGGCCTTGATTTCGTGCTCTTATTGGCCAGTTAATTCAGCACCGAATGTTGTACTTGAATATGTTTTTGAATTCTCTATATGACTACTCTATCCTAAACAAATAATGGAGGGATACAAAATGGAATAGCTATTATCTTCTTGGCTGAGGCTCATTATTATTATTATTATTACTATTATTATTATTATTATTATTATGTTTTATGTATCCATTTGTCAAATAAGAATTACGCCCTATAGCCCATAGCCTATAGCCATATAGCATTTTACATAGAAATATCAGATATACTACTGCACGTATAATATGTAGTCAATTTTTAATCTTGTGGTGATGGGAGTTTTTTCTCTGCGCATTTTCGTGATATAATAATTTATGAGTGCCTCACCATCTTTTAGATATTGGGGGCCTAGATCTGTAGCAGGTATTGACGTTTATTCTATAGATCAACTAATTTTAACGTAGTTGCTCAAGTAACAATAACGTTTGATATAATGGCAAATAATAATTATAATGTCATAATTATGGCAAATTGCGGATTTCGCACCACAGTACAAATATCGAGTATTGTTACCGAACTGCATTGCAATATAGATTAGATCTCTTGCACATGCAATTAAGAGTCCATGGGAGTCGATTTAGCGGAATATCAATTTTTTGGTGATAACTTTTGAATGATTTGAGATACCAAAATTCTTGACACAAGGAAACAGTTATTTTCAATGCCTTCAAGATGATGTAAGTAATAACTATTTCCAGGCGTATACGCCTGGCAATCAGGTGATTTGGGATTAATAGTTATCACTTACACCATCTTGAAGGCATTGAAAATACCTGTGTTTACTTGTGTCTAGAATTTCGATATCTCAAATCATTCAAAAGTTATCACCAAAAAATTGATATTCCGCTAAATCGACTCCCATGGACTCTTAAGACCCGCATTTTGGAAACCTCTATTGTTGTTTGTGTGAACGTCCTTGAACGCCTAACCTGTATAAGTGTGACGTCAGTCAGCTAACTGGTCGGTGGCTCAGCTGTTCGCGGCAGTGTGACATTAGCAGCGGCATGGCCACCATGGAACTCGTGCTAGTGGGGGCATTGTTGCAAGTGGGGTTATGTGCGACCACGCAGCCCCACATTGTTGTCATCATGGCAGACGATCTGGTGAGCTTACTACAATTACCCGTGCATTGTTGTGGACAACAATGGTCTACTAATTATTGTATTCTCCGATAACTTAAGGGGACGAGACAATTAAAAAATGTGTTTTTCATCTTTTTGGATTTTATTTATAATAATTTTTTGATAAAGAAGAGCCTATTTTTTCATCAGATTCGTAGACATCCATAAGAAAAATCCGTAAATGCATCCACAGAATAATAACATTTTTCATAGAGATTTTAAAATTCGTTTTTAAAGGCATAAGTTTATATAAACTCGTATATACGTGAAAGTTTTCAATTGTCGTTGAAATGAACAGTAACGAGAAATGTTAGCAGCGTGCTAGACTATGATGTTGAAATAGTCATCCTACTCATAAACAACGATTCAACAACTGGTCTGGTGTAATATATAGCTGAGCGAACTATTGGGCAAAACTTGAATACAAAAAACCGTGAGGAACAGCTTCCATATTGCTTGAAGTTGATGATTATATAACTATTACAACACGCTTCTGAGAGATGTTATTCATTTACATTCATTATTGTAGCTATTGAATTTGGTAACAAACTAGTATTTCCATCAAGTGGTGACGTCACCCATTGTTGCAAGAGCCGACAACAATGTCCAGCAGTTAATTAGATGAGCGTTAGCAAAGACTTCCATCCAACTTTTACGGAACTTTGTCTGTTCCTTTTTCTTTTGTAAGCACTGCACAGGTCGCAGGGTTTGACCGATCGACATGGAACTTTTTTATACGCAAACTTATCCAACTTAGAACCCTATAGCTTTTGGGTCAAATCGGTCGGACCATTTTTGAGAAACATCATCTAGAAGTTTCTAAAATCCTTCATAAGATTAGACTGGGTGGAAAAATTTGAAAAATAAAATTTCATCAATATAATTCAGATTTTCCTCAAATATAGACACGGAAGTGATGAACATAATTAAAAATGTGTATGCAATTAAAAATGAAATAAAAAATGCAATCAAAAATGTGTATGCAAAATCATAGACATTCTCAATAGTTTCAAGATGGTGCAAGTGGTAACTATTTATCTCGAATCGCCTGATTGTCAGGTGTACATGATTAAAAATAGGCCTGAACATGTTTCAACCGAATTCGCCTGACGATTATGCGATGTGAGATAAATAGTTATAACATACGTCGTCTTGAAGGTTTTGAAAATATCTGTGTATCCTTGTTAGATCAGAATCTCGATATCTCATTTGTTCAAAAGTTATCACCAACAACTGATTTGCCTCCCAATCGACTCCGGTGGG
This sequence comes from Brachyptera putata, assembly GCA_907164805.1. NCBI lineage: Eukaryota > Metazoa > Arthropoda > Insecta > Plecoptera > Taeniopterygidae > Brachyptera > Brachyptera putata. The sequence goes on from OU015464.1 coordinate 672,825, forward strand.
CTCTTAAGATCTCAGCAAACCATGTAATGCAGATGCATGCAAATATAATACTAGCACGTCACTGATTTTCATTGAGTGAGCGTGAAAGAAACGACTAGACGCTGTCAATGTCAGTGTTTCTGGTCGAGGTTGGTGACTGAGTTTATCTCCTTGTCGGTTGTTTGTTGATATTCCAGTCTCATAACAGACTTGAGCTTAGAGGCTAATACTCTAATAAACACGCTGTTGAGACGAAACACGCGCACAATGGTTTATAACCCCTTTAAGACTGTGACAAACATGTTGTCATCGGTCGGTGGTTAGATCACACTTTCTACGAACTTGGTCACTGTTATGTTGATATCACTGATGTCACTGTTAATATGGATTAACTTATGTTACTTTCAGGTTATAATAAACTAGGAAAACGCGGAATGTGCGTTGTGAGATGAGCTTAGAAATATGGATATCTAGAATGAAAAATATCCCCCCCCCCCACCCACCAAGTCACAGTTTGTCACATAAACCATACCCCCTCTCTCACCTGAAATACGTCACACCATTTTCAACCCTTAAAAAAAAAAACAGAATAGGATGCGTTTTTCCCAAACGAATCGTGTTGTTTCCTGGATGGTGGGCAGGGGGGGGGGGGTAGGACATTTAGCCTTCACATTTGGACAGAAGAGAATATTATTCGAGCATTTTGATTGTAACGTGATAATATAAGTGATATAATTTATTGTAACCATTTGAGACAGGCCTAGTATTTGAGAGGCTATCTCTCTGGTGAATACAGGTCTGGATGTTGTGTGAGATTCACCCCCTCCCCCTCCCACCCCCCCTCCACCTTCTGGCGTACTTGATGATCAGCCCCATCTCACGATGTTTGCCTGTGCAGGGTTGGAACGACGTCGGTTTCCACGGGTCTGACCAGATTCCGACGCCCAATATCGACGCTTTGGCTTATAACGGCGTCGTCCTGAACCGCCATTATACGCTGCCGATATGCACGCCATCGCGCGCCGCCTTCCTCACCGGCAAATACCCCATCAGGACAGGTGAGTTCTGACTTACGCTCAGTGGTCGCCATGCCGAACCAATACTCTTTTGGCGCTTCTGCCTGCTAGCGGCCGAGATCAACGGAATAAATATCAATAGCTTTGAGCGATAATCACGTGGGACTCGATTACGTGGGACTCGAACCAGGACTCGATCGCATCATTCCCGGCGATGTGTGGGAGCAATTCCACTTTCGCGTTTTGTTCCCATGCTTCAACATGGTCAACTATATCATTGTACTCGAAGGTTGCCAGTTCGAAGCTGGGGATGGGCAAAAGTTCGCAAATTGAGCACATTGAAAATGCCGAAACTGAAAACACTTCCACTCCGCCGGAGATTATGCTTTCGACTCCCGAATTCGATTTTCGACATCGCCGCACAAAGATGTACAATATTCATTGATCAAAAGTCCGAAGGTGCCCGCCGTGACGGAACTTCAGGGCTCGATTTTTATTATGTATGTGTTATTATTGTTGGAGAGAATGGAAATGTGTTTAAATCGTAATTGTTATCCAGTAAAAGCACAGGCAAAGTGCTTGGATTGCATGAGGCATGTGTAGCAAGTCGTTGATGAGTGGGTGTGCTGGTTGCAGGCATGCAGGGCTACCCGCTGAAGGCCGGAGAGCCGCGCGGTTTACCGCTGGAGGAGACGACGCTACCCGAGCGGCTGCGTCGCCTCGGTTACGTCACCAGCCTCGTGGGCAAGTGGCACCAGGGCAATTACCGCACAGAGTTCACGCCCACGAGACGCGGGTTCGACTCCTTCCTCGGCTACTGGAACGGCTACAACGGCTACTACAGCGACAGCCTCAGTGAAAACGTAAGAACTGATCTCGGGGAATAGACACTTTTCAGAATTCAGGCGCAGGCGCTTACTGCCTTACATAAAAGTATCACGGCCATACAAATACTTTGTTCGCAGACAAAGCGGGGTGTAGATACTGTTGTAAATAAGGCAAAGACCCTGCATCTGAAGTGAGGCTATAATTAATTTGAAATGTATTTAAGGTGCGCAAAATGGCCTCGATGTCGACGTACCTTTAAACCCCCTAACTGATTTTATAAGTTTTTGAGCATGTACTTTCATAGTTCAACATTTTATCGAAAACCAATCATGTTATCCGACTTTCTAGGCCTACTGGATACGAATAATTCTACTGGCACGTACTGTACTACAAATAGGGCCGGAACGCACCCAGTCTAGGGTCTACCTGGCCCTACAGCACAGTGTTGTCAGAACATGACCGCCGCATGTTTGTCTAGGGCCGAGAGGGCTTCAACTTCCGGCGGAACCTGTGCCTGACGCGGGACCACGTGGGCGAGTACGCCACGCACGTGTTCACGCGGGAGGCCGAGGACATTATCGGCAGACACGACGCGGCGCGACCTTTGTACCTGCAGCTGGCGCACCTGGCGGTACACACGGGCAACGACGACCAGCCGCTGGAAGTGCCGGACCCGGACGAGGCCGTCGAAAAGTTCGCGTACATCGCCGACAGAGAGAGACGGCTGTATGCAGGTACAGTGTGCGAGAGAGAAGAGATGATGGGAAAATGATGGCACATGTGCGTATAGTGGTTAACGCGCTCGCTTCATGTGATCCGGGAGGCGAGGGGAATTTCGAACCCAGTTTGATCCCCGCCGCCGACCATCTTTACAGGGGTTTTTCATGGTTTCCCTCTGTAGTCTAGGGTAATGCCAAGATGGTTCCTACAATAAGTCGGCCACGACCGCTTCCTTCCAACTATCCTTACCATTACTCAGGAATCTCCATCTCATCATCCCATCATCTCATTAATCATACATCCGACGCCAATTAGATCTGCGCAGACCTCGCACGATCAAGTGTCAGGACTCTCTAATTCGGGCTGGAAGTAATACCATTGACTAAGAATATACGAACTATCTTTAGAAGAGACATCACAAATGAAAGAATCGCAAGAAAAGGGGATCAAGATATGAATTTCTAGCATGATATAATATATAGAAGGGCATGACTACTCGTCGAACTGGTAACTGGAAGTATAGACTTTAGATTGGTTTCAGTCAGATTGAATCAGCTCAGGATGTTTGTTTGGCCGGGTTACTAGTCAGTTTAGGCTAGTTTGCGTTAGCATCAGGTCTCAATGCTCGTGTAGGCAGTGTGTTGTGCTCGTTTAGGCAGTGTGTTGTGCTTGTGTTGGCAGTGTCTTGGGCTCGTGTAGGCAGTGTCTTGGGCTCGTGTAGGCAGTGTGTTGTGCTTGCAGCGATGGTGGTCGAGCTGGACGCGTCGGTGGGCCGCGTGGTGAGGGCGCTGTCGGAGCGAGGCATGCTCAACAACACGGTGCTGGTGTTCATGTCCGACAACGGGGCGCCGACCCTCGGGCCCAGCCCTAACTGGGGCTCCAACTGGCCGCTGCGCGGGGTAAGACACTCATTCCTGCACCATTACATCCGGTGGATCCGGTGGCAGGAAGTAACTTGTGTACATCATCATTTTGAATTTCCTGGGTACTTCTTCCTTCTATAACAATTTTCTTACCTTTTCTGCTTTTCGCACCCTCTCATTTACCTTTCGTTCTATAATTCCCATCTGCCTTCACTACACTTCTCAGATATTTACATTCCGTTACTTCCACTAACTCCTTACCATTCAGCATTATCTTCTGCATCTCTACACTCTTATTCTTATCTCTTCTAACCACCAATACCTCAATCTTCTCTTTACTTACTAAAAGGCCCGCTTCTTCTGTACGTAATCCCCATTCACCACCTGTTTCTTCACCATAGCCTCTTCCACTTTTCTTCCATTTTCCTTCCTTGACACTTCCTCTTCTCCTCCCGTCACTCTTACATTCATATCTTTTCCTATATCCATGGCATTCTCCTCCTACCTAAAATCTTATCTGCTCTTATCATATTTTTTTTCTTTTCAAATTTTATTTAATATTGTGGAAAACAAATAGCGTCATTACTCATTTCAATCTAAGCTCAGGGTTTTGTGGTCCTTTGATGGCATATAGTACCATGAAGCGTATTGGTTTACAGTGAATAGTATAATGGAAGCCTTCCCTAATAACACTGGGTATTCCAGAGGAGGTACTGAGTCACTCACATTAGGTATTCTGGGCATGCCTCAGTGCCTCTGCAGTGCCTGTATCGTGCCTCACGACGCAACAAATGACACTCTTTGTGAGTGCCTGAAGCAATTGCCTAAAGTGGGCCTTGAGCATTCCCAGAAAGGCAGAGTTTGCCTCGATGGGCAGGCTACAGGCATTCCTCAAGCGTGCTTCGGGCATAGTCCAGGCATTTAGTTTGCCTAGAAAGGCAGAGTTTGCCTCGATGGGCAGGCTACAGGCATTCCTCGAGGGCGCTTTGGGCGCAATCCATTTTCATGTATTGATTTCGTTCTAAATATTGTCAGATGAAATTTACGCTCCACGAAGGCGGTGTGAGGAACGTCGCGGCCATCTGGAGTGCCAGCATGAAACAGCCAGGCCGAGTATCCAGCCAGCTTATACATCTGACAGACTGGCTGCCTACCCTGTACTCTGCTGCGGGTAAGTCACCACTGGCTGCCTACCCCCTACTCTGCCATGGGCAAGACCTATAAACACTGTGACACATAGCTACGCTAACACCTGGGTTACTCGGAGCTAAAAGGACGTGTGAGTCAATCAGAACTCAGTTAGGAGAATAGAAAACATGTCAAAGTGACCCGTGGTGAAAAGTCTTCCCGTAACATTGTTACCAAAGCGACAAGTATCGTGGGGTGAATTCGAGCCCCTCTTAACAACACAAGACAGCCCCTTAGCGAGATGTTGTCATAACAGCGCTGCCCGTCACTCAACACGTCTCTGTTTGCAGGCGGCGACGTGGCTGACCTGGGGCCACTGGACGGGGTCGACCAGTGGGCTTCTCTGATTGGCTCGTCTCAACCCGAGCCTCGAACCCAGCTGCTGCTCAACATCGACGACGTGCAGAACATGTCGGCTCTGATCAGCGGCTCGCTGAAAGTGACGCGCGGCGACTACAACGGCGGCGCGCTGGACGGTTACCATGGCGACGACGGGCGCGGGCCCGAGAACCCCCCCTACGACGTGGCGGGCGTGCTCGAGTCCGACGTGAACGCGGCTCTCAGCGTGACCGGGCTCAGACCCCTTGTCGACGCAGCCGTGCTAGCCCTGCGCGCGCAAGCCCTCGTGCGCTGCCCCTCCCAGCGCGACCCCGTCTCCTGCCTGTACGACTACTGCCTGTTCGACGTGGCGGCCGACCCCTGCGAGACCCGCAACCTGGCGGGCGAGAGCGCGGACACGCTGCAGCGGCTGGTGGGCGTGGTAGACTCGTACCGGGCGCAGGCGGTGGCTCAGCTGAACGAGCCCGTCGACCCGGCGGCCGACCCGGTCAGGCACAACGGCAGCTGGGTGTCGTGGCGGGACGACCCGGCGCCCGTCAACCAGTTGTACCACGCTGTCTCCGGCGCACCGTACATGGGACGCGTCTACCACCTGCTGGCAGTCACGTCCGGCCTGTGGCTCCAGACCTGGCGGCACGCACACGCGGCCGGGTGGGTTTACTAGCGGCACCACTTGCAGTAGTAGGTGAGGGGACATGGAGGTGGCAGTTCCGTTCTACCGTACTAGTTGCTGTCTCGGCGGTATATTCTATTGTCTATGTCATTCCACTCAAAGGTATTTGCATGTATATAGGGATTTATATGTACACTTCAATTTTTCTAATATTTATATCAAAACTTACAAGAAACTATGTTTATTTATTGCTTTCATTGCAATCTGGATTTCCCTGAAATCATTGTATAAAAATAATAATAATAATAATAATAATAATAATAATAATAATAAAGATGATATTGATAATATTAATGAAGATGTTTCAGCCACACCCAAACCCTCGACGCGTTCGGGTGGAAACAGGCCTACGACTACTAACTGCCTCGAACAGCTATTCTTTATAATTCTAGTCCTTGCGTTCTTCCTGAGCGCCAGGCAAAATCAGTTCATAAATTTTTGTCATCTGAATCCCAACAGAATTATCCTCTACGATCCCACTCAATCCACCTGAAATAACACCATCTTCCAGCTTTCCACACATTCTTTCCCAATCCATAAGGAACAAAATTGAGGAAACTCAACTTTTTATCTCTTCTGCTGCATCGCCTGACATTCTCTGTCTATCGGAGCATTGGCTCTCTGTCCACGAAGCGGATGCCTTCACCATCCCACCCTACAGCACATCAACCAGTCTTCCTATGGCGGAGTGGCCATACTCTCCAAACCCCACTTGGACACCTCCCCTATTACTTCTCTCCAAGTTCTTTGCGAGGAGAACATATTTGAATGTGTAGGGGTAATCTTCAACCAACGCAATTCCTACTCGACAATTCTTTCTATATACCGATACCCTTCTGCCGATATTACTCTATTCCTGGACAAGCTCTCATCCTCGTAAGTAAACTTTTTCCAAACGCTGAAATATGTGTTTGCGGGGACTTCAATATAAACTTGCTTGTGCCATCCACTGCTCGCACACATCTCCAAGACGTCTATCAATCTTTCAACCTATGTCAATCATTCTTCACCCCCACACGGGTATCTTCCCACACTAGCACCCTTCTAGACAACATTCTTACAACTCTCGATACCAACCTACTGATTGCTACCACTATAAACTCGGGTTACGCTCTCTCGCTTTACAATTAAAACCCCAATATCCGTGCCTGCTCCTGTATAGTCTACAAACGTAAATTTTCGGAAGACAACATATCCTACTTTACTACTTATCCTATATCCTACAACATATCCTACTTTAGATGAAAACTTGAACTGGAAAAAACACATATATCATATAACGAAAAAACTTAACTCTGGTTTATTTGCAGTTAGATCAATACGGTCAATTACAGATACACTTACTACAAGACTGGTATATTTCTCGAATTTTGAGTCACACCTTCGGTATGGTATTGAATTCTGGGGGTGTTCAGCACATGCCAATAAAATGTTCATCCTCCAGAAACGTGCGATTCGAATTATCATGAATGTGAATAGAAGGGCTCACTGCAAACCGCTATTCCAAAAATTAGAAATCTTGACCTTCCACTGTATTTATATGTTACAAGCAATTTTATGTGTAAAAAAAAATATTAAATCTCTAAATTCAAACACAGATGTGCACACTCATAATACAAGGACTAAAACAAATATCCACATTAATCGCTTCAGTACAAAATTCGCTCAAAAAAACTCAAATTTCATAAACATTAAACTTTATAACAAATTACCATCATCAATAAAAAACATATCAGCAATACATACTTTCATACATATCCTAAAAACTTTTTTTACTGGTAAATGTTATTACTCCATTAACGATTACTTCGGAGATAGTATAGAGGACTATGATCCAAAACTGATGATAAATACACTTAAAAATAAAATAGACTTCCGTACACAATTTTCAAAATAAACTAAAAACTTAAACTTACTCAAACTTTAAAATTTCCTCTGACCATTTCACCATTTCATTATTTATTTCATCATATTTTATTAAATAATTGTCTGTACATGCTAACTCAATATTTCTATATTCTGTAACACGCATCATTATGACATGTAAATGTAAATAAACATTATAAACATTACCTCAATACCAAGAACTGAATTGTGGAATCCACTCTATGATTCAAGCTTTCTTTGACAAAGCTTTTCAAGACTTCCTGGATAGATTCTTGGAAATGTTCAATACCGCATTTCCCCTAGTCAAACATACTGTAAGAAACCCCAGCTATCAAAACAAATTGGTCACAGCTGAAATTAGCTCCGAGTCCAACGAACTGCTTCTCCTTCACTTCCAATGCAAGATAAGCCCTGCTGACTGTGATCTTAAGGCACTCTATACCGCCAGAAAAACATCTCTCACACCCGCCACATCAGAAACCTGAAGAAGCTCTACCATGACCAGATCGTTGCCCACTCCACAAATAAGCCCAAGACCACATGGCAAATAATTAAATCAGAGACATGCTTCTCTCAAACCCACTACCGACATTTCTCTTACGATAGACAACAAAAACAACAAATCTTTCTATCTGTTTCCAACAAGCCCTTCCGAGGTCTCGAGAATTGTGCGCAAGCTCAGTACCAAATTCTCAGGTGGATTGGATGGTGTACCTGGCTTCATTCTAGGAAAAGCATCCACATTCCTTGCTTATCCTCTCTCTCAACTTATGAATCTCTCATTTGAGTTGGGCGATTTCCCATCTGCCATCTAATACTCAATGATAATACCCATCCACAAAATGGAGAAGAAGGACATCTCGAGCCGTTTTCTAGAAAATAGTTTCTCCTGACAATTGAAAATTTATGTAATGATTTAAAAGAAAATGAAAAAAATGTTAGCCTTCTTTATATTTTTTTGTGAGTAATGTGAGACCACAATGAAAAAATAAACTTGGTCGGGTGTAAAATGTAAAACTTAGGATTTTCAGTGTTGTCCCCCCTTATCACGTCGCCGCCCTCGGTAGCTCAGTCAGCTGTGGGAAACCGCTTCAGAAAGTGATGTCACTGTTGGGCGTGGGTTCGAGTCCCGCATGAGGCATGGGTTTTTGTAAACGTCCTTCCACCTATCATCACTTCACTGTTTCATAATCACCCGCTCATTCGTTCCCCCGTATAACCTAGCTGTTGGTGTGGTCGATAAGCAAACAGTAGTCAATCAATCTTATCACGCCTGCCTGCTGGCATCAGATGATCTGTAGACCCTGCCTTGACCCGATACAGGACCTGATTTACTGCCACCCGCATGTTACATAACACGCAAGCGCTTGCTGCCACACGAGACCTGCCTGGCAGCAACACTTTCACCTCACTGCCCCCAGGAGTAACAAGTGAAGGCGCTCCATGGATGTAGCAACAATAGGACATTCCAACTGATCACATTGTTGCAATATGCGCGCGCCTCTCTTCTATACCTGTCATTAGTTCTTCAGTAACAGCCGATCTTTTACTGGCGAATGAATGACTGTCGAGGTTTAAAGGCCACTTAAAGGCGCGTCGACAGCTAGGTCATATTGCATCAACTGACGACTGATTGTGAGAAAACACAACACATGTTAGCAAAGTGTAAACAAGTCAAGTAAGATCACTAAGAAATCAAGTCGGGGTTTGAAACAGAAGAATAAATATAAATAAATATTCCCCGCGTTTGTGTGGAAAATATAATTTTAAACAGTATTAACCTGAACGAGAGAGGAAACCACGAAAAACCCCTGTCAGGATGGTCATTCATTGCGGGAATCGAACCCAGGTCACCTGAACGACGGTTCAATGTATACCACACGTCTCAGTTAACTCTTCGTTTAGTAGAAGCTATTAGTCAAGGAAGATGACAACATACGCAGTTGATAACAAGTTAATCCAGTAATTAGCAATTCGCTAAACCGGCCCTCATCAGTGCTGACTTGCGTCTGGCGTATATTACTCATCAAACATCATTAACTGCAGGGTTAATGGCCTCAGGTAAATAATTATACAAATAAAGCTTACTGTCTTTGAAAGTAGGACCGGAATTACTATCATGGGTTGAGCTCTAACTGGCAGTTATAGGTTGTTATCACCATGCTATTTGTTTGCCGGCAAACAGGTTTTGAACACCCCCCCATGTGCTGAGGGGTGTCGGAAAATTTATGATTTTCCCTGGAAAAGTTTTCAGAGGACCATGTGTGGTATCAAAATTAAGGTGCATTCAATTGAAAGCGAAAAAATCTAAGTTTGGCCCGATCCGATGTATGGTTCTCCGGCAAACATGTTTTGAACCAACCCCTGCAGATCGGGTGTCGGAAAATTTATGATTTTCCCTCGAAAAGTTTTCAGAGGGCCGTGTGTGGTATCAAAATAAAGGTGCATTCAATTGAAAGCGAAAAACTCCAAGTTTGGCCCGATCCGATGTATGGTTCTCCGGCAAACATGTTTTGAACGGTGTCGGAAAATTTATGATTTTCCCTGGAAAAGTTTTCAGAGGGCCGTGTGTGGTATCAAAATGAAGGTGCATTCAATTGAATGCGAAAAAATCTAAGTTTGGCCCGATCCGATGTATGGTTCTCCGGCAAACATGTTTTGAACCAACCCCTGCAGATCGGGTGTCGGAAAATTTATGATTTTCCCTGGAAAAGTTTTCAGAGGGCCGTGTGTGGTATCAAAATGAAGGTACATTCAATTGAATGCGAAAAAATCTGAGTTTGACCCAATCCGATGAATGGTTCTCCGGCAAACATGTTTTGAACAAACCCCTGCAGATCGGGTGTCGGAAAATTTATGATTTTCCCTGGAAAAGTTTTCACAGAGCCGTGTGTGGTATCAAAAGGAAGGTACATTCAATTGAATGCGAAAAAATCTAAGTTTGGCCCAATCCGATGTCTGGTTCTCCGGCAAACAGGTTTTGAACAACCCCCCGTGCATAGGGGTGTCGGAAAATTTACGGTTGTTTTCGGAAAAATTTTCTGAGGGTCGTGTGTGGTATCGACATGAAAGTAAATTCATCAGATTGCTGAAATTTCTTATTTCGTCCCGATCCAATGTGTGGTTCTCTCTAAAAAAATTCGCGAACAACCCCATGTGCTGAGGGGTGTCGGAAAATTTGCGATTTTCCCTGGAAAATTTTCCACAGGGTCGTGTGTGGTATCGACATGAAGGTACATTCATTAGATTGCAGAAAATTCTTATTTCGTCCCGATCCAATGTGTGGTTCTCCAGGAAAAAAATCGTGAACACCCTCCCGTGCAGAGGGGTGTCGGAAAATTTGCGATTTTCCCCGGAAAATCTTCCACAGGGTTGTGTGTGGTATCGACATGAAGGTACATTCATTAGATTGCAGAAAATTCTTATTTCGTCCCGATCCAATGTGTGGTTCTCCGGAAAAAAATTCGCAAACAACCCCCCGTGCTGAGGGGTGTCGGAAAATTTGTGATTTTCCCTGGAAAATTTTCCACAGGGTCGTGTATGGTATCGACATGAAGGTACATTCATTAGATTGCAGAAAATTCTTATTTCGTCCCGATCCAATGTGTGGTTCTCCAGAAAAAAAATCGCAAACAACCCCCGTGCTAAGGGGTGTCGGAAAATTTGCGATTTTCCCTGGAAAATGTTCCACAGGGTCGTGTGTGGTATCAACATGTAGGTACATTCATTAGATTGCTGAAAATTCTTATTTCGTCTCGATCCAATGTGTGGTTCTCCCTAAACAAATTCGTGAACACCCTCCCGTGCAGACAGGTGTCGGAAAATTTGCGATTTTCCTTGTTATTTCCCTATGTTATCACCAAACAAATAGCCCAGGTAACCATGGTTACCTGGGCTATTTGTTTCCTCTAACTCTCAGAATAAAGCGAACTAATTGTAAATACCGGACCTCACTCAAACAATACCACTTGGACTGGAAATTGTGACCGGCACATTGTAGCGCGGTGGGAGATGTGGGGAATTCCGGACCCTGTTCGAGACCCGCCACAGACCTTCTTTTACAGGGTGTTTTCATGGTTTCCCTCTGTAGTCTAGGCTAATGCCGGAATGGTTCCCACAATGTAGGCCACGATCGCTACCTTCCCACTATCCTTCCCACTACCCAAGAAACCTGCATCTCATCATCCCATCATCTCATTGATCATCCATCCGACGCCAATAGATCTGCGCTATCATAACAGTGCGTCGTTGACCCCAGTATGTGAAACCTCACGCAATACCTGAATAACTCGGCATGTCGACCAAGAAACTGATGTAGGAGCTGATGATTTACAATCAGAGAGTTGCTGATTGGGCTAGCTCGACCCGCATGTGATCCTGCCATGGGCGCGCCTGCGCAGGACTGCTTGCGCCCATTGCGAAACATGACAAATACACTGCTCATTTTTCAATCAATTGTTGATAATAATGGTGGCATATTTGATGGACAACATGGTTTTCGTAAGGGTTATACTCATGTGTAACCCAACTGCAAGGATTCACGCAGGAACTGTCTGATACTTTAGACAAGGGGGGTAAAATATCTGCTGTCTTTTTGGATTTTGAAAAAGCTTTTGACAAAGTTCATTTTTCAAAATGTCGTACTGAAGTGAAAAAGCTAGCCACTCGTCCATCCGTTACTGTCGGAATGGTCGACCATGGCAGGCATAGAGCCCCGGTCTCTTGTATGACGGTTCACCATCCTATGCACTGGTCCTCCCGTCTCTATCAGAATGGTCGACCATGGCGGGCATAGAGCCTGTCTCCTGAATGACGGCTCAGCGTGCTAGCCGTCTGGTCCTCCCGTCTCTGTTGCTCAACAACAACAACAACAGCAGCAGCATGCCCCACTTGCAGCCTCACAGTGCTCGCCGCTAATACGGCGGCTCAGCAGTTTATGGGCGCCGTAAAGCGGTTGTCGGCACGCATGGCGATATAAGGCCGTGACTGCGGGGAGGTCGGTATAGTAGCGCGCTATGTGGCTGCCCGTGTTGCTCCAGATCGTCGTCGGCTGGGCGCTAGGCGACGCGCGCACACACATCGTCACGATCCTGGTGGACGACGTGGTACGTACAGCGTCGAGCAGAAGCGGGGCGGTTTACACGTGGCCGGGTTCATTCGGGAGGGCTCGGCTCCTCCGGATTCGTTCGTCTCCTGTGCGTTTCGTTAAATCTTCCTGACCGATAACCTTTGACCGAAAGCCTTTTATAATATTTAAAAACTAATAAAAAAGGATGGCGTGGGTGTCTAACCCTAATTGCCAGCTTTCAAGGCAGGTGTCATGCCGCTTCACCCGATTAGACACAACCAACATATATCGGAGTTATATCCAAGGAGCCGAACCCTCCCGAACGGCCCGAATGAATCCGGCCAGGTGGATACCGACCCGCTCGTGACTACTGAGGGGCGCGAGTGAGCTGGTGGTAGCTATGCTTCAACTCGTGCCTTACGGGGACTCGAACCCACGGCCTGGTCTCTAAAGCAGTGCCTCCGCGTCAGCTATAGGCCTAGTGGTCGAGCGTGGACCTGATTGATCCTTATACGGGGGAAACATAGACCTGCTTCATTGCAGCAAACATTGATGGCATGAGGTGCCTCTAGGAAGAAAGGGACAGAGAGATAGAGAGAGCTAGACATTGAGGACGAGGAAAGGGAGAGCCGAGAGGGAGAGAGGGAGAAAGCGTGAGAAAGGTATAGGGAGAGAAAGAGAAAGAGGAGAGGGAGATGCATTGAGGATTGCGTTGGTTCGCCGGCCTCGATATGGCGAATTCTCTCACATGTTAAAAATATGCAACAACCGATCATGCGTAGTGCGTAGTGATAAGAGGAACTAACTTTGTTTACAATGACAAGCAAAATGATGTTTACGTTTGCTCAGTTGCCTGAAACTGTATCTAATGAAGTAGAAACGTAGGTAGAGTAAGTAGAAATGAGGTAAAACGGAGATAAGTGAGGTTAAATTGTGAAGTAATTCATAATAACGCAAGCTATATTGCAAGTAACTTACATCTGGACGATTTGTTAATGTCATCGAAGCCGTGTGGGAATTTGTGAGTAATGCAAAAAATCACAGTTGATCTTCAATGCAACTGTTCATCTCAATTTTTTGGAAGCATCTGCTCCGTCTTTCTCCCCCATATTGTACCAGGGCAGTCAGTAATGATTAAAATGATGGTAGGCTACAATTCGCAAATAACAACGGAATGGTGGAATTAGATATCCATTGTTTCTACGAGAATGAGTGAGATTGTTTCGAACACGATGTTTGCCTGTGCAGGGTTGGAACGACGTGGGTTTCCACGGGTCTGACCAGATTCCGACGCCGAATATCGACGCCTTGGCTTATAACGGCGTCATCCTGAACCGCCACTACACGATGCCTACGTGCACGCCATCGCGCGCCGCCTTCCTCACCGGCAAATACCCTATCAGGACAGGTGAGCCAATGTTTTGGAAACGAGCGATCACGACATGAATGAAACCGTGCCCTCCGAACGATCAAATATTCTACGTTACCACCAGTAGGTTTTGGAATTATTCTCTATCACGAATCGCATAGGCCTATACTTGAACACGGTTGTGTTACTGTCGTGATCCCACTCGCTTTTTGAACTATCAAGTACCGGTATAGTCAATCGATCACAGGTTTCATTATGAAACTATAGTTAATCCTACCAGTTGAACATTTTTAATGGATTTAATTGATTCTAAAAAAAGACCCACTTTCAAATTATGACGACTGATCCAATTTATGTAGGCTATGCATTTTTATGTAATAATAATAATAATATCTTGATTCAATTGAACACAGTGTCATACATATGGTAAATAATTAAATATAATAGAAATCTACAATTGTGTTAGGCCTATAGAACTTGTCATATGATAAAATAAAAATAAGATATTGCACAAAAAACAAAAAGAATAAAAAAATGTACCATGTAGGCCTAGTATTAATTTGGTTGATGATCAAAGAAGTAATAAATTAGTAGTATACAGTATATGTTATTGCCTTATTGGCAATATGTATTGAAAAAAGTAAGATGTGTTTAAAATACAATTTAAAGAGAGTTACAATCTAGCTTTAGTATTTAGTTGAAACATATATTTCTAATTTTCGAACTATATTGTGTCGTGATACAGGCATGCAGTCAGTGAACCCCATCAAGGCCGGAGAGCCGCGGGGTCTGCCGGTGGCGGAGGCGACGTTGCCTCAGCGCCTGAAGCAGCTGGGGTACGTGACCCGCCTGGTCGGCAAGTGGCACCTGGGGTCGAGCCGCTCCGAGCTCACTCCGACGCGTCGAGGCTTCGACTCCTTCCTCGGCTACTGGAACGGCTTCGTCGAGTACTACAACCACTCGATACACTACGTTGAGCCTGGCATGCAGGTGAGCAACACGCAACACTCGTCCGAATATCAAACAAAATTTGTATTCATGTATATTATTCTTGTGTTCACATTTGTGGAAAATTTGAATCATATTGAAGAGATTTAATTTTTCAATTTTTTCCGCTCAGCCAAATCTCATGGGGTTTTCAGAAACTTCTGAATGATGTTTCTCAAAAATGGTCCAACCAATTAGACCTCAAAACTATACAGTTCTAAGTTGGATAAGTTTGCATATAAAAAAAAAGTTTCATGTCGATCGGTCAAACCCTGCGACCTGTGCAGTGTTTACAAAAAAAAAACGCACAGACAAAGTTCCGTAAGAGTTCAGTGAAAATCTTCGCTACGCTCATCTAATTACTTACAACTTTGAATTATACGAATTCAGTGTTTGAAGACTTGCAATCATACATATTATCTAGTATTCTAATATGACACAAATATGAAAAATATCTAATAAGACGAAAAAAAAAGCAATCACCCTTCGTACACGGTTACGAGTTGCTAATGTTGAACTATGAATTGAGTGATTCACCCGTTTTGTCCCGAGATAAAGTGCCAGTGTTTCTGTCGCCAGCGAACCGTTGGCGTGGACTTCCACCGCGACCTGTGCTTGACCCGCGACTACGAGGGTCTGTATGCGACGGAAGTGTTCACCCGAGAGGCCGAGTCCATCATCGGGGCTCACGACCTCCGCCGACCTCTGTACCTCCACCTGTCGCACCTGGCAGCCCATCACTCGGGCAACGATGACGACCCGCTGCAGCTGCCCGACCCAATCGGAACGCAGCGTTCGTTCCAACACATCGGCTCCTACGGCAGGCGGCTCTACGCAGGTACGATTCCGATGTCGTTATTAAGAACAATCCTTTATCCACAACAATGCCTATACCAACACTGCCATACAAAAGTACACAGTACTTTGTGAGAAAATGTTTTCACTCCGTAACAGAATTTATGAATAACACGGATTAAGCTTTTCCTCTTATGATTTTGAGGTTTGTTTGTGTTATATATTGTTTGTGTATATTTAATAATATTGTATTATATTACTGACTTAGCAGGAGCGTAGCAGGAGTGTCAAAGTTGGAGAAGAAGAGAAGTAGAAATATAAGGAAACGAAGTGGGAGTGGAAAAGTTATTATATAAAATGGAAAGGGAGAGACTTAGCTGGTACGGGCATGTGCGACGAATGGAAAAGGAGAGAATACCGAGAGCAATGTTTGAGATAGCAGAAAACAATGGAGTTGAGAGAAGAGTAGGAAGACCAAGAGAGAAGTGGCAGGAGGGAGTAAAGTGTGGGGTAGTCAACGGAGGAGGAAGTGCTAGACGAGAGATGGTGGGAAGATAGAAAAAGGTGGAGGGAACTCGTGAGAAGAAAACACGAAGGAGAGGAAAGTAGTGAAGAAGAGGAAGAAGAAGTTGGAACTGGCAGGAACCGACTGATAAGAAGACTGCCCTAGAAGAAGTGGGAACACCCCCTGGCCCAATCTTATTGGTTATCTGGGTTTTGAGAAATATATATATTACCATCTGTCGTCGTCTGCTATTATCCTGTCTGTGTGTATGAGTAGGCCGCATGTTGCAGGTGTGATGGCGACCTTGGACGTGTCAGTGGGGCGTGTGGTGAGGGCGCTGTCGGAGCGAGGCATGCTCAACAACACGGTCCTGGTGTTCATGTCCGACAACGGGGCGCCCACCACGAGCACGTTCCGCAACTGGGGCTCCAACTGGCCACTCAGATCCGTGAGTCAGACACTCTTCTTCAAGACATCTTTCTTTCATAACTTTTCAGGTGTTTAGTAGTAATGCCCGAGGGGTTAACGACAAAAAAAAAACAGGTGTACACTTTGAAAAAAATGTGAAAAATCCAATGGATTTGTTTTTTCAAAATGTCCTTGTGTCATCCTACAAAATTTTAGACAAATCAAAAATTATGATTTTTGGCCTTTTTTACTCTTTTCAAATTTATTTTCTGACGTCAATTTTGGTTTTAGAATTTCCAAAAAGATATTTTCTTTTTCAGAATTGAATCTTCTTGCTGAATATGTTAACATAATTGGACAATTGTCGTTATTGAAAAAGACCACTCTGAAAGTTGGCTGAAAATGTCCAGTTTTTAATAAATCAGCAACGTTTTTCTTGGCAACTGCCAGAGCAATATTAACGAAACTTCCCAATGATTTAGAGATCCCTAAGTTATGAACATAAAAAAATACTAGAACATCATAGCTCTCACCAGTTCAGAGAAATTAATTGTGAAAGGTCAAAAAGTGCCTTAGTAACCCCTGTACTTTTTGGTCAAAATTTTTTGTCGCCTGAAATTTTTGATCAAATTTCTCAGTTCTGTTGTTATATATGTGTAGTGTGATCAATTTGGAACACAAATCCAGTCTCAGTTCCAAAATTGAATTAAATTTAAAGATTTTAGAGCAAAAAAATAACTTGGTATTATTTGCCATGTTAGGGCCCATAGAAATTTAGAATCCTCGTAATTACTGTAAAAGAAAGAAAATTGGAAAATTTCCAATGGATTTGTTTTTTTAAAATGTCCTTTTGTCATCCTACAAAATTTTAGACAAATCAAAAATTATGATTTTTGGCCTTTTTGTACTTTTTTCAAATGGAACGAGTTATTATTATTAAATTATAAAGCCATAAATGAATACGTCTGAATGATCCTCACGGTCTGTTGTGAACTAATATGGATGGATGAGTGAATGTGGCGTTACACGGTTACAGTGAGCGTTGCTGATTGTTGCCAGATGAAGGCAAGTCTGCACGAAGGCGGTGTGAGGAACGTCGCGGCCATCTGGAGCGCCAGCATGAAACAGCCAGGACGAGTATCCAACCAGCTTATACACCTGACAGACTGGCTGCCTACCCTCTACTCTGCTGCGGGTAAGTCACTGCAGGCTGCCTACCCTCTACTCTGCTGCGGGTAAGTCACTGCAGGCTGCCTACCCTCTACTCTGCTGCGGGTAAGTCACTGCAGGCGGCCCACCCTCTACTCTGCTGCGGGTAAGTCACTACAGGCTGCCTACCCTGTACTCTGCTGCAGGTAAGTCACTGCAGGCGGCCCACCCTCTACTCTGCTGCGGGTAAGTCACTGCAGGCTGCCTACCCTCTACTCTGCTGCGGGTAAGTCACTGCAGGCGGCCCACCCTCTACTCTGCTGCGGGTAAGTCACTGCAGGCTGCCTACCCTCTACTCTGCTGCGGGTAAGTCACTGCAGGCGGCCCACCCTCTACTCTGCTGCGGGTAAGTCACTACAGGCTGCCTACCCTGTACTCTGCTGCGGGTAAGTCACTGCAGGCGGCCTACCCTCTACTCTGCTGCGGGTAAGTCACTGCAGGCTGCCTACTGAATCTTGCTGTACTCAAACGTTTTTGTCATCTTGAAATAATGTTTTTGATAATGTTCTAGTATCCTGATTTGTTTTCTGAAGTACTAAATTAAGTAATATTGCCGTAAGAGTTCCAATCCATTAGAGAAGCTATCGATCAGGGTTAGTTGGGCTAGGAGGTTTTAGACTTCAATGTTTCCTTCTTGTATCTTACTCAGGTTCTGTTGAAGAAATCTTATACTGCATTTTCTTCAAGAGAAGCTTACAATTTTCTGTTTATTTTGCAATAGCTGAAGCGAGTTTAGCTCTTGCATTGTGGCCTAGATACGGGATTCTAGAGCCACCTGGTATGAACACAGAGCACCATAGTCATTTAGAACTCGGGCAAAAAAATATATCCGATTGAAAAACAGAATACACAAACACAAAAAAATACAATTCCAATATTGGTTGCTGAAGAAATCATCCCGTACCCCACAGTACGCCTATCCTCCTTGCCGCTTGCAGCAAAAGCAGACGTTAGTTACGCCATCACCAGGATCTCGTCGGAGGTCATCCACCCTCGGACCAATCACGCTACACGTCTCTGTTTGCAGGCGGCGACGTGGCTGACCTGGGGCCGCTGGACGGGGTCGACCAGTGGGCTTCTCTGATTGACTCGTCTCAACCCGAGCCTCGAACCCAGCTGCTGCTCAACGTGGACGACGTGCGGAACATGTCGGCTCTGATCAGCGGCTCGTGGAAGATCATCAAGGACACGTGTTTCAACGGGTCTATCGCTGGTTACCACGGAGACCACGGCCGCGGCCCGGAGAACCCCCCGTACGACGTGCGGCGGGTGCTGGCCAGCGAGGTGAACCGCCTCGACCGAGACGCAGTGTCCCGGCTGCGGGCCGAGGCGGCAGACACGAGATGTCGCGACAACTCGCAGATCCAGACTAAACTCTGCGTGGATTACTGTCTGTTCGACATTACCAACGATCCGTGCGAGACCAACGACCTGGCGGCAGTCAACGGGGACAAGCTCGACGAGCTGGTCGCGGTTTTGAACACGTTCAGGAAAGCGACGGTCCCGCAACTGAACAAAGCCGTCGACTCGTCTTCCAACCCGTTGTTGTTCAACGGTACGTGGGTGTCTTGGCTGGACGCAGCGGGGTCTGAGCCCGACGCGTGCGACGTCGGCATGACTGGTGCTGCCGCCTGGGGGCGCGCTCCTGCACTGCTCTACGTCATGCTAGTCCTGCGCCTGGCGCACGCTGTGGCTTAGCGACCAGCACGCCGCAAACAAGAGTGGGGCGGGAATAACTTGCAAGGCAGTCAAGTAGACCAAAGTTGGCTGTTAACCAAACAGGAATAATGTTAAAAAATATGATAATCAGGGCCTAAACAGAACTTTCATTTTTTTTTTTTTTTTTTGGTGTAATGATTGAAACAAATTACTCAAAAAGACAAAAATCAATGTATTTTTTAATGTGTTTTTACTTCAGATAATGTGTAGAGTGAAATGTCACTAGAAGTGGTAATCAAACGCAAGTAAATATGAATAGGATATATGAATATGAATAGGATCAACTACTTCCATGGAATTCAACCAATTCAACATTATCTGTCTTCTTTCTATATAAAAATCAAAAGCTAATCAAATAGTCACAAAACCTCCCAAAACACCATAAAACGATGGAATTTCAACAAATTCCCTTGGGGAGCCCTCTCCCCCACTCCCATTGGGATATTTGTGCATTTTTGATTTTGGGATATTTTGCCCCCCCCCCCCCTTAAATTTCTTCCTGCCGACGCCTATGTTGTTGAGTAGACCGTAATTAAATACTTAAGTCCATGTCAGGGAGTGTTGAGTTGGGTTAGGTTCCAAGAGACCGTGAGTATGTTATCTTGTGTTGCTATATTTAGTTGGATCTACATCTTTCACTTGTAATTTATTTCCTCATTTAGTCTTTAGGGTCATAACTATATACTGGCTATTATGGCATTCTTTGTATTTTGTAAGTCTGATTTTGTTGATGTTAATATTATAAAACAAACTTGATTACCGGTACCTTAGATGAAAAGAGTCAAGTTGAATGTTTTATTGTTCCTATTCCTTGATATTAGCTCAAGATATTTTATTCCTTCTATTAATATTATCCCTTATCCTGAATGAAACTACGTTAGGCTACACTCGAGGCTTGAGATGTCACTTGCCGAGACGATCAAGGTCAAGGGTTTTACGGCGCGTCGACATCTGGGTCACTTTACGCCAGAGAACAACAATGTCCATCGAATAGTATGATGAAAACACAATATTTGTTAGTTGACTTGTTCAAATAATATTTTGTCGAGACTTTTCTGAAATTATGTAGCTCAATGTTGCAAATTTCTAATAGCAGGTAAACCTAAATATATGATTTCAGTTCAATTTTGAATAGCTCTCTATATAGGCCTACAAAGAGTCTTCTTGAAATATGTGCAAGTAAAACACTGTTTTGTCAGGTATGTGTGATCTATTGGAATTACAAATCAAATATATTTTCATTAAATGAAAGAAAAGTTTCAAGACTCAGTGTTATAAAGTAGGCTAATAGATGAGAAGATTGAAGAATATCACCAAAGTGAATGTCATTCAGCAATTGATAAAATAACAAATACTGGTAATTGGTTGAATATCGATATAAACTGAGCTTGCTAACCAGTCCTAAGATGAAGACATCTTTACTTTCTGAGATGAATCAAATTCATAATGCAAGCTAAATACAACTTTAATGAATAAATAGGAGTGGCTAATACACTGAACCGTCACTCAGGAGACCTGGGTTCGTTTCCTGACGGGTTTTTCGTGGAATTCCCTCTGTCGTTCAAGTCAATACTGGGATGATTCCCTAGCAACAGGCCACGACCGACTCCTTCCACTACCAAAAACACCATAAAAATATAACCTTTCATCTCATATCATTCACCGACGCCAATAGATCGAAGTCATCAGTAGTGCGTTGTTAGGACCAAAATATATAAAAAAAAGAATGAAGAAGTAGCCAAGTCAGTAAGTAGTATTAGTAGTTGGTAAATAAGTAGTAAGAATAGGCTTACTTTTTCAGTTCAAATCAGTTTTGGTAGGCCAATAATATAATTGAGCATAAATAAGTAATGCTTGAGAACTGTTGAGCGAGGAGTTGCAAGATTAGAATGTTTGAAATAATACAAATCATGACAAATTTATACAGTGAAAATAATATATGGACGGTCGTATCATATTAAAATGAAGAAGATACAATATATTTCATGGTTTCCCTCAAGATTCGTCAAAATTCTGGAGACGGCGAACCAACGCAACCCTCAATGCATCTTGATCAAAACTGTCAAGTTACTGCAACAACAGCATGGAGGCGAGTATGACAGCAAGTTTAGGTTGGTAGTACTGTCCCATGTGCTTTCGGGAACATGTTTATAGTTGTTTTCTCACTTGAGTATGCAAAGTTTCCAAATGAATCAACTGAACTTTAGCCAATTCAGTTGTATTAAATGTGGAGAGATTTAGTCTTTGATCTTTGTAATAATTTTAAAATCATCATCTTATTCTAAGTCCTTGCATGGTTACCAATCCACACCTTGGATTCTTGGACCATCAGCATGTCACCACATGTTGATGTTGTGTACCCTAAATTAACAGTATAATCAACCCAAACTATCTAATTTAATGAACCTAACCTTTCCAAACTTAGCTAAACCAACTAACCTGACCAAGCAAACAACCTAGACTTATTTAATCCAAATTAAAACTAATCTAAACCCTACTTCCGTTTTGGTGAAAAGCCACTTCGATCTGTGACTGAGAAGCATGATAAATCACCAAGCAAACACAATAATACTTACCAGAAGGTCTATTTATGTGTAGAATATTTACATAATGCATCAAGATAAATATCCTGTCTGTGATCTTTGGGTGATTACTTCGTATTTACTGCGTCAGGTAAGGACTGAAGGCAATCTATAAGATTGCAAGGTCGATCATAACCTAGAATTGCACCAACACAATCTGTAATGTCAATGTAAGCCTAGGCATGGCCTAGGCCTGGATCATTTTGTGATTCAGGGTAGGTAGGCTAGGTCTAGGTAAAAGATGATATATTGTTGATTTGCCAATGTAGGCCTACAGTATCTACGTTCAAAATACAGATTGAAACTTTGCAACAATGTGTAGGCCTAGGCCTACCATCTACGTATATAGTCCTAGGTTTCTGTCACGTAACAAATGACAAACAATCGTTACCATAGCATCAAAGTGAACGGGTGAACTACCAAACATACTGATTGGTAAATTCCAACTGGTGTACGTTGTTGTCTGTCTTTCTGCAATGGGTGACGTCACTTGACCGAAGTCTGTATTCACAAAGAGTGAGTCAAACATCGCTTCACATTCCTAGAGCGCTAGCAGTCAACTTAAGGACTTAGTTGAGGACCGTAGTAGTCAACCCAGGCAAGCATCCGTCTTACCGTCGACTGAAGCACAATCGATGAAACGATTTTCAGCACTCTTAACGGTGATTGACGGTACTACACGGTACTACAGGGTGAGGGGTGTGGGGCTAAGAGTGGGGATGAATCTTAATTTAACGTTGGGTGAACTGTCTTTGTATCTCTTTAGTCTATGAGGTGATTGAGGTCGCTTAGCGGTAAAGATTTGACAGACGTCTCGTGATAAAATAGTCATGGGAACCTAGCTTTACACTGTATTTCCTTTGTTACAGCTGTTATGGCGCGTCAACATAGGACATTCATCGCGTCTAGCAGTACCGTTGAAAAGGAAGAAGATTCGGTGACTAAGATGGCAGTGCCGCTCAGAGGTGGACGCAGATGAGAACAAGAACGAAGGAAGAACGGAAGATGATGAACGTATCAAGAGAACTGCAAGACTGTCATAAGTGAGTAGGCCTATATAAATATCTTCATTTTTGAGACTCTGTCATCACAGAAAGTGGC
The DNA here is from genome assembly GCA_907164805.1 of Brachyptera putata. Taxonomy (NCBI): domain Eukaryota; kingdom Metazoa; phylum Arthropoda; class Insecta; order Plecoptera; family Taeniopterygidae; genus Brachyptera; species Brachyptera putata. Next base: position 696,061 of record OU015464.1, read on the forward strand.
TGCCATAAGCAACAAAGAATAATGGAGCAATTGATAGAATAATAGGCCTAGAAAGAACGGTAATAAATCAAGAAAATATAACTATAATTATGAAATATCAAACAAAACCCAAACCTATAAGGAAGTAAAATGAGAAATTAGCTCTAATAAGCCAGGTAGAGGTGTGAATAAAAATGTTAAAAAGGTATATATAGAAAAAGGGGAGGTGGACTGAAAATTGATTACCCTAATCAAATATAACTGATTTTTTAATATTTGTTTAAATATACGTAGTCGGAGGATTTCAATCCTCAAGATGTTGGTATTTGTATTTTATTATCGTCCCGTGGACCAGTACATTGTACGGCTTGAAGCATAGGTAAAGGTCTATTTCTGTCGTTAGATACCTGTTTAATCCTATGCCATATAACGTGGTCAACTGGTTTGACCAGGTAGCAAAGAGACTTTTACTTCTGCCTCGAGCTGTACATAGAATGGGTATTGTCCAGGCATGCGGTGGGGCCAGGGCAGTCCAGGGCGGCGCCTTGGTACTTTTTTGGGGGACGGGCGTAGCCCTGCTTCCAATTTTAAAGCAGAGGTAGGGCGCTGATCTTTGGTGATCTGTTATTTTAAATCCAATCATGGGACAAAGTACATATCAAAATAAAAATCTAGTAATAATAGAAATAATTAACTTGAGCAGTCTGCCAGCCACATGCTAGAATTACAAGTAGGCCTACCAAAACATTACTGAATATAATTGTTTAAAAAAACAATTTACAAATTTTTCCCTTGCGGGGCGTTGTGGGGGCCAACCCACCAACAATTAGGAATCGCATTGACTGCTATTCAAATTAACCCTTATTTATATGACAGCACCACTGCCGGGGCAGACGTCGTCATGCCACCGCCCTGGCACTTTATTTTTTACGACTACACCACTGGTATTGTCACAGCATAGTAGTAGTACCTGAACTGGTTCTTCAGTTCTTGCACAATCGTGTTTGTTTGTAACCGTGGTGCTGCACCAAAGCCACACTTTCTTGTTTGTTTGTCCGGGTTCACTTGCACTAGTTCAGGTAGTTCTACACCAGCTGGTGAGCTTAGTTCAGTGCAAGATTGCAGGCGACAAAATCAAGTATAGGCGGACGCTTTGCTGGCTCACTAGTTGTTGACGCTTAGATTCGTGTTGATGAGAGTGAAAAAATATATAATCGAAGAAGGTTTGTCATTATTAAATATTTGCTATCCATTAATCACATTCGTTGATATTTAATATCACTTTCTCCATCAACGGGTCTGCTTCCATTTCAAAATTCGCGTCTAGGAACCTAAAAATCGGCACATTCGTGTTTGTTTGTACCTAATCATTTAGGTATCATTTCCTGCACAAAACCCGTAATATGACGTAGTTCCTTTTTACACCAGCTAGCCTACACTTTAGTTCAGGTGGTGCAACACAAACAAACAGACCTAATGATAATAATGAAATAGGCCTATATGGTACCTTATAACAGTTACAATATAAGTAATAATCATTATTTAAGTGATTAAATGGAATAAGCAGGAATATGATGTTGAATGTAAAAATGATATAGGCCTAATGTAGAAATTTAAAGATTCCAAAAATATATAAATTCAGAATAATTAACTTTTTTCAAATGTTCTCTTATTGTCCCACAATATGAGCCCAAGAAAAAATCTTGATCTTACTCGTTTCTGATTTGTTTGATTTGTGACTTCATTTTTGGTTTTGAAAATTGATGGAAAATATTTTCTCTTTTGTAGAAGTTGACGCAGTGAGGGCGTAGCAAGAAGAGGGGAAGGAGGGAAGAGATGAACGCAACAAAGAGAACGACAAGAACGATGCCAGTACACGTATCAACTAGCAGGACCGTTGAAGAAGGAAGAGAAGGCAACTAAGACGGCAGTACGATCTAGAAGTTGACGCAGTTAGGTCGTGGGAAGAGGACGGAAGAGATGAACGCAGCAACGAGAACGACAAGAACGATGCCAGTAAGTAGAGAAAAGTAGTTGTTATTTTTTGCAGTCTTGATGCAGTCGTTGAATGACAGAAAACTATCTGTTGAATTTCCCAGTTCTGTTTTTATGTATGTAGATCTATTAGGGATAAGGTCAATTTTTGGATAACTTTTTGGTCAAAATTTTTTGTCGTTTGAAATTTTTGTTCAAATTTCTCAGTTCTTTTGTTATGTATGTGTATGGTAGTCAAATTGGAACACAAATCTGGTCTCAGTTCCAATATTGAATTGAATTTGAAGATTTTAGAGCGAAAATCAACTTGGTGTTATTTGCAATGGTAGGCCCCCATATAGAATTTTAGAATCCTTGCAATTACGGTACTTTGAAAAGAATAAAATTGGTAAAATTTCAATGGAATTGAGTTTTTAAAATACCCTTTTGTCTTTCTACAAAATTTTAGACAAATCAAGAATAATGATTTTTGTCCTTTTTTACGTTTTTCAAATTTGATTTCTGATGTCAATTTTGGTTTTAAAATTTCCAAAAAGATATTTTCTTACTAAGAATTGATTCTTCTTGTTGAATATCCAAACATAATGGGACAATTGTCGATATTGAAAAAGACCGTTCTGAAAGTTGGCTGGAAATGTCCATTTTTTGATAAATCAGCGACGTTTTTCTTGGCAACTGCCAGAGCAATATTAACGAAACTTTCCAATGATTCAAAGATCCCGAAGTTATAAACATAAAAAAATAATGGAACATCATAGCTCTCACCAGTTCATAGAAATTAATTGCGAACGGTCAAAAAGTACCCTGTACATTCGGTCAACAATTTTTGACCTCTGAAATTCATTGTTGAATTTCTCAGTTCTGTTGTTATTTATTCATATGGTTATCAAATTCGAACACAAATCCGGTCTCCGTTTCAAAATCGCGTTTAATTTAGAGATTTTAGAGCGAAAAACAACTTAGTGTACTCACCATGGTAGAGTCCCATATTATAGAATTCTGGAATCCTTCTAATTACTTTTCCATTAGCATTATTAGCAAAATTTCAACGGAATAACTCTTCTGAAATGTCCTCTTGTCTTCCTACAAAATTTTAGCCGAATCAAAAATGATGATTTTCTATGACTCTGAAAAGTGGCTGGAAATTGCAGTTTTTGGGAAATTCAGACACCTTTTTCTTGGAAATGGCTGATGCGAGTATAGCCAAATTTGCTGAGGATTTAGGGACCATCAAGTTTAACTCTTAAAAAAATACTAGAACATCATAGCTCTCACCAGTTCATAGAATTAATTGCGAAAGGTCCAAAAGTACCTTAGTTAACCCTGCACATTTTGGCCAAAATTTTTTTGTCGCTTGAAATTTTTGGTTGAATTTCTCAGTTCTGTTGTTATGTATGTGTAGTGTGATAAAATTGAAACACAAATCCGGTCTCCGTTCCTGAATCGAGTTTAATTTAGAGATTTTAGAGCGAAAAAACAACTTAGTGTACTCACCATGGTAGAGTCCCATATTATAGAATTCTGGAATCCTTCTAATTACTTTTCCATTAGCATTATTAGCAAAATTTCAACGGAATAACTCTTCTGAAATGTCCTCTTGTCTTCCTACAAAATTTTAGCCGAATCAAAAATGATGATTTTTTATGACTCTGAAAAGTGGCTGGAAATTGCAGTTTTTGGGAAATTCAGACACCTTTTTCTTGGAAATGGCTGATGCGAGTATAGCCAAATTTGCTGAGGATTTAGGGACCATCAAGTTATACTCTTAAAAAAATACTAGAACATCATAGCTCTCACCAGTTCATAGGAATTAATTGCGAAAGGTCCAAAAGTACCTTAGTTAACCCTGCACATTTTGGCCAAATTTTTTTGTCGCTTGAAATTTTTGGTTGAATTTCTCAGTTCTGTTGTTATGTATGTGTAGTGTGATAAAATTGAAACACAAATCCGGTCTCCGTTCCTGAATCGCGTTTAATTTAGAGATTTTAGAGCGAAAAACAACTTAGTGTACTCACCATGGTAGAGTCCCATATTATAGAATTCTGGAATCCTTCTAATTACTTTTCCATTAGCATTATTAGCAAAATTTCAACGGAATAACTCTTCTGAAATGTCCTCTTGTCTTCCTACAAAATTTTAGCCGAATCAAAAATGATGATTTTTTATGACTCTGAAAAGTGGCTGGAAATTGCAGTTTTTGGGAAATTCAGACACCTTTTTCTTGGAAATGGCTGATGCGAGTATAGCCAAATTTGCTGAGGATTTAGGGACCATCAAGTTATACTCTTAAAAAAATACTAGAACATCATAGCTCTCACCAGTTCATAGAAATTAATTGCGAAAGGTCCAAAAGTACCTTAGTTAACCCTGTACATTTTGGCCAAATTTTTTTGTCGCTTGAAATTTTTGGTTGAATTTCTCAGTTCTGTTGTTATGTATGTGTAGTGTGATAAAATTGGAACACAAATCCGGTCTCCGTTCCTAAATCGCGTTTAATTTAGAGATTTTAGAGCGAAAAACAACTTAGTGTACTCACCATGGTAGAGTCCCATATTATAGAATTCTGGAATCCTTCTAATTACTTTTCCATTAGCATTATTAGCAAAATTTCAACGGAATAACTCTTCTGAAATGTCCTCTTGTCTTCCTACAAAATTTTAGCCGAATCAAAAATGATGATTTTTTATGACTCTGAAAAGTGGCTGGAAATTGCAGTTTTTGGGAAATTCAGACACCTTTTTCTTGGAAATGGCTGATGCGAGTATAGCCAAATTTGCTGAGGATTTAGGGACCATCAAGTTATACTCTTAAAAAAATACTAGAACATCATAGCTCTCACCAGTTCATAGAAATTAATTGCGAAAGGTCCAAAAGTACCTTAGTTAACCCTGTACATTTTGGCCAAATTTTTTTGTCGCTTGAAATTTTTGGTTGAATTTCTCAGTTCTGTTGTTATGTATGTGTAGTGTGATAAAATTGGAACACAAATCCGGTCTCCGTTCCTAAATCGCGTTTAATTTAGAGATTTTAGAGCGAAAAACAACTTAGTGTACTCACCATGGTAGAGTCCCATATTATAGAATTCTGGAATCCTTCTAATTACTTTTCCATTAGCATTATTAGCAAAATTTCAACGGAATAACTCTTCTGAAATGTCCTCTTGTCTTCCTACAAAATTTTAGCCGAATCAAAATGATGATTTTTTATGACTCTGAAAAGTGGCTGGAAATTGCAGTTTTTGGGAAATTCAGACACCTTTTTCTTGGAAATGGCTGATGCGAGTATAGCCAAATTTGCTGAGGATTTAGGGACCATCAAGTTATACTCTGAAAAAATACTAGAACATCATAGCTCTCACCAGTTCATAGAAATTAATTGCGAAAGGTCCAAAAGTACCTTAGTTAACCCTGTACATTTTGGCCAAATTTTTTTGTCGCTTGAAATTTTGGTTGAATTTCTCAGTTCTGTTGTTATGTATGTGTAGTGTGATAAAATTGGAACACAAATCCGGTCTCCGTTCCTAAATCGCGTTTAATTTAGAGATTTTAGAGCGAAAAACAACTTAGTGTACTCACCATGGTAGAGTCCCATATTATAGAATTCTGGAATCCTTCTAATTACTTTTCCATTAGCATTATTAGCAAAATTTCAACGGAATAACTCTTCTGAAATGTCCTCTTGTCTTCCTACAAAATTTTAGCCGAATCAAAAATGATGATTTTTTATGACTCTGAAAAGTGGCTGGAAATTGCAGTTTTTGGGAAATTCAGACACCTTTTTCTTGGAAATGGCTGATGCGAGTATAGCCAAATTTGCTGAGGATTTAGGGACCATCAAGTTATACTCTTAAAAAATACTAGAACATCATAGCTCTCACCAGTTCATAGAAATTAATTGCGAAAGGTCCAAAAGTACCTTAGTTAACCCTGTACATTTTGGCCAAATTTTTTTGTCGCTTGAAATTTTTGGTTGAATTTCTCAGTTCTGTTGTTATGTATGTGTAGTGTGATAAAATTGGAACACAAATCCGGTCTCCGTTCCTAAATCGCGTTTAATTTAGAGATTTTAGAGCGAAAAACAACTTAGTGTACTCACCATGGTAGAGTCCCATATTATAGAATTCTGGAATCCTTCTAATTACTTTTCCATTAGCATTATTAGCAAAATTTCAACGGAATAACTCTTCTGAAATGTCCTCTTGTCTTCCTACAAAATTTTAGCCGAATCAAAAATGATGATTTTTTATGACTCTGAAAAGTGGCTGGAAATTGCAGTTTTTGGGAAATTCAGACACCTTTTTCTTGGAAATGGCTGATGCGAGTATAGCCAAATTTGCTGAGGATTTAGGGACCATCAAGTTATACTCTTAAAAAAATACTAGAACATCATAGCTCTCACCAGTTCATAGAAATTAATTGCGAAAGGTCCAAAAGTACCTTAGTTAACCCTGTACATTTTGGCCAAATTTTTTTGTCGCTTGAAATTTTTGGTTGAATTTCTCAGTTCTGTTGTTATGTATGTGTAGTGTGATAAAATTGGAACACAAATCCGGTCTCCGTTCCTAAATCGCGTTTAATTTAGAGATTTTAGAGCGAAAAACAACTTAGTGTACTCACCATGGTAGAGTCCCATATTATAGAATTCTGGAATCCTTCTAATTACTTTTCCATTAGCATTATTAGCAAAATTTCAACGGAATAACTCTTCTGAAATGTCCTCTTGTCTTCCTACAAAATTTTAGCCGAATCAAAAATGATGATTTTTTATGACTCTGAAAAGTGGCTGGAAATTGCAGTTTTTGGGAAATTCAGACACCTTTTTCTTGGAAATGGCTGATGCGAGTATAGCCAAATTTGCTGAGGATTTAGGGACCATCAAGTTATACTCTTAAAAAAATACTAGAACATCATAGCTCTCACCAGTTCATAGAAATTAATTGCGAAAGGTCCAAAAGTACCTTAGTTAACCCTGTACATTTTGGCCAAATTTTTTTGTCGCTTGAAATTTTTGGTTGAATTTCTCAGTTCTGTTGTTATGTATGTGTAGTGTGATAAAATTGGAACACAAATCCGGTCTCCGTTCCTAAATCGCGTTTAATTTAGAGATTTTAGAGCGAAAAACAACTTAGTGTACTCACCATGGTAGAGTCCCATATTATAGAATTCTGGAATCCTTCTAATTACTTTTCCATTAGCATTATTAGCAAAATTTCAACGGAATAACTCTTCTGAAATGTCCTCTTGTCTTCCTACAAAATTTTAGCCGAATCAAAAATGATGATTTTTTATGACTCTGAAAAGTGGCTGGAAATTGCAGTTTTTGGGAAATTCAGACACCTTTTTCTTGGAAATGGCTGATGCGAGTATAGCCAAATTTGCTGAGGATTTAGGGACCATCAAGTTATACTCTTAAAAAAATACTAGAACATCATAGCTCTCACCAGTTCATAGAAATTAATTGCGAAAGGTCCAAAAGTACCTTAGTTAACCCTGTACATTTTGGCCAAATTTTTTTGTCGCTTGAAATTTTTGGTTGAATTTCTCAGTTCTGTTGTTATGTATGTGTAGTGTGATAAAATTGGAACACAAATCCGGTCTCCGTTCCTAAATCGCGTTTAATTTAGAGATTTTAGAGCGAAAAACAACTTAGTGTACTCACCATGGTAGAGTCCCATATTATAGAATTCTGGAATCCTTCTAATTACTTTTCCATTAGCATTATTAGCAAAATTTCAACGGAATAACTCTTCTGAAATGTCCTCTTGTCTTCCTACAAAATTTTAGCCGAATCAAAAATGATGATTTTTTATGACTCTGAAAAGTGGCTGGAAATTGCAGTTTTTGGGAAATTCAGACACCTTTTTCTTGGAAATGGCTGATGCGAGTATAGCCAAATTTGCTGAGGATTTAGGGACCATCAAGTTATACTCTTAAAAAAATACTAGAACATCATAGCTCTCACCAGTTCATAGAAATTAATTGCGAAAGGTCCAAAAGTACCTTAGTTAACCCTGTACATTTTGGCCAAATTTTTTTGTCGCTTGAAATTTTTGGTTGAATTTCTCAGTTCTGTTGTTATGTATGTGTAGTGTGATAAAATTGGAACACAAATCTGGTCTCCGTTCCTAAATCGAGTTCAATTTGAAGATTTTAGAGCGAAAAATAACTTGGCATTTTTTCAAGTTGCAAAAATTGATTTGTCTCAAATTTGGTGTGAACATGAAGTAGCTCTTTTTAAAGAATAATCTACTGAAAGTTTTGTAATCGATCGAATTTCAAGCAAGCTATTGACAATAATTTGAGATTTGTCGCTTGCAGGCTGCAGCTTACCTTGAAGACTCACTCCTTGGACCATCGTGGCAACTACGAGATAGCGCGTAAGTGCACCGTTATGTGGGTAAACTGACCTCGTGCAGCCCGCACCCAGGTATGATTCAGCCTACTGTAAAATGATCCCCGAGCCGGGTAGGCCAGCCTAGAGTGGTTTGATCAGCGCCCTGTCGGCTCTAAACCAAGCTGATTAAAGCTCCACGACAGGAACTCATCTCCTCGAGCTTAAGCAATTGATGCCACACCCGAGCATGTGATTAAAAGGCTCGTGGGGGTGAGGGGATGATCTGGATCGGTCTTGGGTGAGACCTTCTACCGTTGCGTGTGAGATAGACTTGCATGAGCCTGTCTTGCAAACAAGGGTACATTGTCATACATCCAATCACGATCTTAGATTAGCTGGAGGGGGTTTGGTGGAGACCTTGGCTTAGACCGTGCAAGAGACTTGCGTAGCTTTCTCGGAAGCTACGTGAGCCGCTCGTGCATGCAATGGTTCAAAGTCCAAGGTCATTTCTCCCAACCCCCTCTACATCCCCTCACCCCCTCTCTTGCGGGCTGCACGAGAGTATACTGCTACAGGTCAATCACAAGTGAGAACACATCATGTAATTGTTACTTATCATCAATTTATTATCACATATACTGTACAAGTTGGATCAATAAATCATACAATCATAATATATTTGTTGCTTCATCATTTGTTTGACTTGATGCATGCATGCACACATGAAGTATTCATAACTTGATCAGCTGCTTGACTGGCTGAAGTCGCAATGTGAACGCTAAGCTCCATCATGATCCTGGAGGCGGGACCTGCGTGGCGTGTCTTGATCAGCTGCTTGCTTGACCAGCTGCGATTGCTGCAATGGCCAAGCCGAGCTCCAACATGATCCTGAAGTCGGCAATTGCATGACGTGTCTTGTACGGCAGGCTGGGATTGCAGGAAAACAGCTGAGACGACCTGCAACAACAGGAAACACAGTTGGTATTAAAGGCTTCCATTGATTAGTCGACAGTTAGGAAGTAAATAAATATAATTATATAGTACATTACTGTACCAACATGAACACAGACATGTCATGTTGCCATGGTAGCTACTTCTTTTAGTTCACGTGAGCAAATCCAGGTTCTATTGCACTGGCAAAGAGAATGCAATATATTGAAGAGAAAAATGAAAATGAATAATTCAGCTTGTAGCAGTGATTAGTGCGAATAACTCATCAGATATCATCAAAAGATACAGCTGGTATATTATATTGGGGTTAACGACCCACTGTAACATGACTAAAATCTATCAGCGTCGGTGAGTGATCAATGAGATGATGACAAGATGAGACGAAAATTCATTTCTACAAGTATTTTTGAAAAGTGGGCAGTAGATCAAGGACTAAAGAACCACCCCAGTATTGACCTGAACGATAGAGAGAAACCAGATGCACATTGTCAGGATGGTGGACCATGGCGGGAATCGAAACCCGGTCTCCTGAGTGATGGTTCAGCGTGCTAGCCACTTATCCACCGGTCTCAGGCAAGACGTTGGATTACGACGGGAATCGAACCCCAGTCTCCAGAATGAAAGGTTCAGCGTGCTAGCCACTTGTTCACCAGTCTCAGTCAAGATGTTAAGACCATGACGGGAATTGAACCCCGGTATCCAGAATGAAAGGTTCAGCGTGCTAGCCACTTATCCACCCGTCTCAGTCAGGACATTAGATCATGGCGGGGAACGAACCCCGGTCTCCTGAATGACGGTTCAGCGTGCTAGCCACTTATCCACCCGTCTCAGCCAAGATGTTAGACCATGACGGGAATCGAACCCTGGTCTCCCGGATGACGGTTCAGCGTGCTAGCCACTTGTTCACCCGTCTCAGTCAAGAATTGAACCCCGGTATCCAGAATGAAAGGTTCAGCGTGCTAGCCACTTATCCACCCGTCTCAGTCAAGATGTTGAGCCCTGGCGAGGAAGAACCCCGGTCTCCAGAATGAAAGGTTCAGCGTGCTAGCCACTTATCCACCCGTCTCAGTCGGGACGTTGGATCATGGCGGGGAACGAACCCCGGTCTCCTGGATGAAAGGTTCAGCGTGCTAGCCACTTATCCACCTGTCTCAGTTAAGATGTTCGACCATGACGGGAATCGAACCCCGGTCTCCTGGAGGGTTTACTGTATTGAGCAATTGTTCTATTCTGAATTAGGCCCTCCTTGACAGGGGAGGGGAGAATGTCAGGCCCAGGGGCGCAAGATGTCCTAATATGGCCCTACCCACGCGCGGTGTTCAAGTTGATCTAGGTCTTACCTGGGATGTTCTGTCGGCAGCCAGATCCAAGGTCACAGCCGTCGAAGAGAGCGAGACGGGAGACGTAAATGAGACGGGCCAGACGTGATGCACGTTCCACCGGACATCTGATAACAATCACAACATAAGTGAGACAAATATTAGTAACACTCACTTGGGAGTTCAAACTAAACAAACGTGAAAATTATACTAAGCAAACGCAGAATGTGCGTTGTAGAATGTGTATTTTCCTGCATGGATAATGATTCATTACATAACAAATCAACTGATGAATTATTGGTGACCATCTCTGATATTGATAAAATTTGGCACATTTACTGACATCATTGCTGGGAATTATTACATGTTTCTTCATATTTTTCCAATCAGTTTCTGAGATATGGGGTGGTCAAAATTTGACCTCCCGATGCCCTAGTCATGCACTGCCGCAGGTTGACCTGTCTAACTTCTCTCCTGGAGAGAGGTGTCATTGGAAATGTGATACAAATCTACACGTAACCAGTTACATTTGAAGCACGTAGCATATTAAACACCATACACAGCAAGTGCATCTTATTGAGGTCAAAGGTCAATTACTCATTTTTAGAATATTTCAATATTTGGTGTAATTTGTCTATTTAGATGTAAGTAAATGTACAGAAAGTTTTGTGTTGGCTGGATGAGCAGTTTCCAAGATATTAATGTTTAAGTTCAGACGCTACGATGGAAGGTCCCACGTAGACCGTAATGTTATAAGTGCATAGCGGTATTCGCCAGAACTTGAAAACTATTGAACTTGAAAACTAACTGATTGTTTGGTTAGTATTTTCTAATGCAGGTTCGAGTTAGGTAGACACAAGATGTGTCAAAAGGACTTGGGCCCTAAAAGTACCATTTTTACCATAGGGCGATTCCCAACAGTTTTAACGAGGGTTTTAGCATTCTTAAAACTTATAATTTAAAAAAACAAATCATTTGGTCTAAAAATTATCAACTTTTATACATCAAAATTGGTATTTTTGGGTCCAAATTTCGAATTAGGGAGGGGTACTGAAGTTGGCAATCCTATTTGGCGATGGAAAATATCGTAAAGTACCATCGTATCGTGCAACCCGATTTCCATGTCAAAGAATAAATGAGTTGACAGCAATTTTAATCCAAAATCCCGATTGTTTTTTGACATTAAATTTGGGTCTCGTAAATTCTCTGTACTCGTAACATCAAGAGCTCTCGGGAAATGATTCTGATCAGGGTGTCAACAAATTTTCCATACCAAATTCCCTGACTTTTCCAGGTTTTCCAGATGGAAAATTATATTTTTTCCAGTCTGCAAATTTGGCTTTCCCGTCGATTATAATATACGAAAAATTGTTCACAAATTTATATGAAGAAAAAAAACATTTCTGGAGTTATTTGGATGGGAAACGGGGACAATCCAGAAATCATGTATAATTTTTTTTTCATTTTTACATTTTGAGTGAAATTCCAGAAAAAAAAATCCCTGACTTTTCCAGATTCATTTAATTGTCTAGGTTTTCCAGTTTTTCCTCTCTGACTCGTACCAGTGCATAATGTGGGTGATCTGCAGTCGTAATCCAGTCAATCAGAAGTCAGGAAGCCTGCTCGTCATTGGAAGGGTCCAATCAGACGCTAGCGTGTTCTTCTGCGAAAGCTTGTTGGACGTATGCTGGTACAAACTGTAACATAAGAAACAGCAGAATAAGTTACTGTATCTTGAAATCCAATGATATTAATGGCATGCAAGGTCAGCTTGATTTCATGGTAGTGAGAAATGAATACAAATACATTTTCTGTCATATCAAGGTCTTAGGCCTACTACGGTACTTCTCTCTTATACGTAATCAACGTAATATGTTGTAACTACCGTTATCACACTAGGTCTATAATGACAGCCGATCACGTACCGGCCAGTACAGGTAAACTGAGCTCTAATGAAGAAACTAATAGGCCTACTACCAAGAGTCTTGTTCTCAAAATTTACAAAATGAAATGAAATTATATCTACTTCTTACAAAATGGCTGACAGCTATTGCCCAATTGACCTTTCTCATCCAGTTACATTCTAGCTATCAATTGAAAATCTCACCATTTGGCCTGTGGTTAGTGAAATGTCAATAAGTTACAAAAATACTCATCAACTCTTATCAGGTTGCATCTACCAAAGGGAACAGTGACGCATGCATATTTATTATCATTTCACTGACTGCCATTTGCTAGCCTCGTGAATAGAGTCTCAAGTGACACAGATATTTTCATTTCAAGAACAGCTAAAAAGGTGAAAAGTGGACTGAATAGATAATTTCACTCATTCCGTGTCACACTTCCCAAACTTCAAATGAGAATAAGGCTCGAGAATGGCTTTAAAGATATTCACCTCCAGTAGGCACGTGTCTTTTCCTAGGGCTTCCTATCACCGCAAAACTATAGTACTAGATGTCAAATAGGGCCAACATATTTGAAAGTCTTCCAAAGAAAAAAGGTAAATTCTACATAATTAATTGAATTGAAAACATAAGTGGTAACATTTTTCACAAGAACGATTCACAAAAACGGTACGTCAAACTGTATCTTCATAAGTCTATTCAATGAGCCAATTCTTACCAGTGAATGATGCTTGTGATTTGAAAGTGGAGACTAGTCAGCGAGAATTCAGCGTCAGTTGTTCTACTACGAGCGAGCCCATTGCGTTGTTCTACGAGTCCCTTACGACGTTTAGCTCTTGGTGCCAACTGTAACACGAGAAAAGCAACTATTAATTGTAGGCCTAATACAGATTACATCTCGTGAAGGAAATCTAGAACACTAGAAAAATCACATTTCCTGTTGCTGGACATTGACTTGAATAACCCAGACTTGAATGCATAATGCCTACTATTTAATTGATGAGTTTGAGAATTCATTTAGAAGTAAGCCAAGGTTAAAGGCAATGCCCATTGCAATAAAATCAGCAAAACCAGTCCTTCAGTCAAGTTAGTAGGCTTACAATAGCGTGGAGAACAAGTCTCCGCACTATGCTTATTAACATGATTTGCTTGATATTGCCTAATTAAGTCTAGGTAACCATACCACAAATAAGCTAAGTAATTATCTAGTCTAATAAGAATGCTCTTTAAAGCCATATCTTTAGGAGAAAATATCTTTAAAAGGAGAAAATATGACTTGTAGTAATCAGAAAGATATAAACTTTGTTCCTCTCTTCGAGGCATTAAGTAATTCACGAAATGAATTCCTCACAACATATAATAAAACACTAAAAACTCAATGCTGGGCCTGGCCTAATCGCTTCCTAGTTTCGACCACATGGTCCGCCTACAGAATATAGAACAGTACGTCTATTTCAAGGAAATTATGTTTACCTAACATCTGAATAAACATGTATAAATGCTATATGTAGCCTTTCTGCATAACGAAATCTAATTTTTAAATGTTAATATATTTAATAATTCAATTTTAATAGTATGACATTGCTTTTACCTTCAATTGACGCCATACTGGATTCATGAGTGTCATCGTCAAAGAGAAAAGGCCAAAGAGTTTAGTCAAATATGGAGATCAAGAGGGCACTGGTTTTACCAACCTAAAAATTGACACAAGACATTAAAACGCACGTGATACAATGTTGCCAATAGAATTGTCTGTAACACTTACAAATACAGATACCATTGGGTCCATCCTTTTAGAGAGAAAATTAATGAACTTATCAATGCTTGTGTGAGAATAAATATAAAACCCAAGCTAAGTGGTCCAACACGCCCACTTTCTGCCATAATTTACCAGAAGTGTGTGTTTTGAGAGCATCTGGAAGATTAGTTTAGTCTCTTGGACAAGAATTGTGGATAACACAGGTCTTGAAGATGAAAATCTATCTGCATTCTACAGGCCATGAACAGGCCATGACCGCCTTTTTCATACTATTCAAAAATACATAACAAATAATCCTTCGTCTCACTCATCATTCGCTGACGACAATAGATCAGTGTTATCATTACCGTGCGTCGTTGAACTAAATGTTCAACAATTTGAGGTAAAAATCCAATCCAGGATTTATTTATTAATTAATTAAATTATGTTTCGCGACCGCTGTCCTGATGACCAAGATGGATAAACGAGGCGGTTGGAAGACGAGATGAACGTTATTTTATTAGGTGTTTCGGGACATTGGAATGAAAGTGAGCGGTACAGTATTGACTTAGACGACCGAGGGAAACCACGCTGTACCTACCACGATGGTCGACCATGACGGGAATCGAACCCGGGTCTCCTGAATTGAACACACTATACATCACACACATATAGATGTTGTTCATATACCTGACAAGTGGTATGATTCTACAGTTCATTTCTAATACCGGTAATAATGATATAACACTTTTGAAAGACAGAGTTGTGTTTCTCATAGTAAATCTCATCTGAACAGTCATCACCGCTAAAAATACCGCAGCAGCTGTTCGAATATAGCCGTGATATTTGTGACCACCTCTTTCTATCGGTCAGCAATTATATTCTTGTACTAGAATATTTACATTGCTCATCATTGACAAATTACTTGTCACAAATTACCGTATTTCTGAGTTATTCCAATCAATATTAGATATTGAGATTTTGATATACCGTAGGCCTAATTTATTTGCAATTGCTCAGTGATAGATGGTAGGCTTATTGAAAAATAAATAAGTATGAAACTTGTTACTATTGTAGGCCTATCTAGTTTGTATCAGGGAAACAGAAGAAATAATAGGGTCACAATAATCACTTATATGAATTATTTCAACAAAGTCCAACAAAATCACACAAGTATTTCTTCCCAAAGTAGGATTACTCAAGAAAAATGTGACCCTACTGACCAGAACACAACGGGCAACTTATAACTGGATGCTTATCGTATTTGATGGATACTTCAATTCTCCAGAAGTCAAAAGAATAAAGAAGTGACATCATTTAGAATGGGAGAAAGTAGGCCCTATACTAGAGGAGGTTGACGGTTATACATATCTAGGATTATACATGCATAAAAACTTGCGGGGGGGGGGGGGGGGGGGGACATATTAGAAGGGTGTCAAAAAAAGGGATTAGATCATTAAATTTTGTTATGAGACAGCTGAAGGGGACAGGAAAAGAAATTAAAAACAAAAACTAAAAAAAATTGTTATTCTTGAGATACATTATCTCAAAGTTTCTAAAAACCCCATAAGATTAGGCTGGACATGAAAAATTGAATATTTTTCAAAATCGATTATTTGATTGAATATGTAGATTTTTTTTTTTCAAAATTATATCATCTTTATTCAAAGTTCAGTGATAACTTACAATTCATATAATATAAGTCTATATTGTAATCGATAAAATTATTTATGTCTAATGAACAGTTTAAAACCACTTGTGTTTAGATTTCTTCTCTTTTGTTTGTTTTCCTACGTCCGATTCGTCTATGTCTTTGTCGGCGTCCAAGTTCGCGACTTCTTTCTTCTTCACGAGCTTGTCTTTGCTCTTCTTCACCTTCTTCTTGAGTAGTTTCAGAGTATTGTGTTTCTTGTGTGTGTTGGTACTACTGGCTTCGAGGAGAATGTCAACGTTATCCACTCCTTTCCCCTTGGCTGCAATAATACAGACACAAATAAATTACAACCCTAATGGCACGTATCAATAGTTCTATACAGACAGATGGGATATCTTCAGGGGTGTGAAAATCCATGTTTTTCAAAATCGAATCCACTTTCGGATTCGGTCCAACATAGAAGATTCGAAGATTTCGAATCTTGTATTTTCAAGTATTTTCAATGTATTTTTTTTTTTTTTTTTAATGTTGCTTAACGACTCCACCAAAAGCTAGGTTATACGGGGGTACGAATGAGCGGATGATAATGAAACGATGAAGAGATGATAGATGAAAGGACGTTTACAAAAACCTATGCCTTATGCGGGACTCGAACCCACGCCCAACGGTGACTTCAGTTACTACCGCTAGTGATAATTGACTTAGCCACCGGGGCGGCATTTTCAATGTATTTTTGAGTTTAAAGAACAATTGCTGTAATGATTAGACTTGTGCTGCAAAAGATGTTTTATGCAGGGGTAGTTATGAGAATGCTGAGATAAGATTTTCGTTTGTCCCGTTATTACGCCACACAATGCATGCTAAAAAAGATTTGTTTCGGATTCGGTTTGAAATAAAAAACATGGATTCGCACATCCCTACGAATGATGCTTACAAAACTTCGCCGTACGCGGGACTTGAACCCACGTCACACTTGCCTGTGCCCTCCAGTCACGCACATAGAGCCGTTATCTAACCCTCCTCACCTGTAAACGTGGCGAGATGTTCGTGGATGCTGCGATCCTCCTCGACTTCCCGCTGCCGATCCATCTCCAGGCAGTTGACGATCTCGTCGCGCCGCTCCACGACGTCCACCAGCCGGCTGATCAGCTCCTCCTCGTACGCCTTGTCCGTGTCCGTCTTGGTCGTCTCGGGACGCTCCAGCAGGCAGCGGATCTCGTACTCCAGGTCAGCGTGCTCTTCTTCCAGGCGGTGCTGGCGACGCCTGACAACACACAGCGGAACAATCAACAAGTCTGATCGCATCAAACACGCTACAAACGGCTATGCACACATGTGATCATCTAGCTTTTAATATTATCTATAGATATAACAGTTGTTGTAGCATACCCGAATATAAGCCGACCCCAAACTTTTAGATCAACAATTGAAAAAAGGGTTTATCTCCTTTTCCACTTCAATCATCACTCGCCTGAGTTTGAATTTAGTTAATTTCGTATTGCGCGCGTGAGGAAGCTATGCCAACTGCGTGTGAGAAACCGTTGATTGGGGCCTCACGATCGTGTGTACTCGGCTAGTGCCGATGACGCGCGATCGGCATATGGCCCGCCTACTCGTCAAGGACCAAGGTCTGACAAGACGAGGCAGTCACAGCTGCTGAGCGGGCCTTTGTTTATTATTGCGCGTCAAATAAAAATGACAGATAATGGGAAAATGATGCTTCTTCATGATAAAACATTTATTAATCTTGTTTTTAGTGCAATATTTTGCAGTTTCAAGTTGATTCTGTTGTTCAGAGTAGGCATGTGTAGTGCGCCCTATTATATTTGGTGAAAAACGTGTTTTGACCGATTTTAAGGCCGAGATCCGCATATAAGCCGAGGGTGACTTTTGGACTCAAATTTCGAGAAAAAAACCCCGGGTTTTTGTTTCGGGCAAATAGGTTTTGGCCTATTTGGCCTTAGTCATTATTTCGCCCAAGATACGCTATTTATAATGGGAGAAATTTTAGGGAAAATCTTAAATTTAATTGAGCAAAACGAAAGAATGTGCTTAAAGAATATCATTTACTCACTTTTTTCAATTTTTCTTTGAAAAGTTATTATTCAAAAATACCCCTTTTTCACAACTGCGAAATTAAAATTAAAGCTGCTTTTTAAATTTTAGAACTCGCATATTAGGGCCCAAATGCGCACAAATTAACCCCTGAGTTATTTGGTAAAATAGTCATTCGTGTACCGTTTTCCTCGAAGAGGGTCAAAGGAAATAACCTACTACTCCAACCGATCTGTGTATTTTTTGAGCGCATCGTTAACCCCTTGGCTATGATACTCCTTCGACTGTTGGCCAACTCACTCCCCATCAGTGCCAGTACTACGCGTGACGGATGAATACTTACAGGTACATCAGTTCCGCTTGTCGCCTGAACAGTTCGTTCTTCTCGTTGACGATCTCGAACAGCTGGAGCACCATGTCCTCGACGTCAGGCGTGATTCCCGAATCTGACGGGACAGAAAGCAGTCGATGAGACACGAGCGCAGCAACAGTGTGTTTTATCTGCACGCGCTTACTGCCTCCTAGCAGCCGAGATATATGGGATTGTATTCTCGGTATTTTAGTTCTGTTTTTATCCACAGGGTTAAAGGCAAAACAGCAAGGCCTATGGCTTGCATTATCTCTCATCTTACTCTCATCTTTGAGGATACGGAGGGAAAGGGATAGAAAGAGCTAGAAAAGTGAGATAAGATGATATAAAATAGAATAATGGGATAGATGAAGAGCAAAATAACTAGAAAATGAAATAAAATAAAAATATACACGCAAGGGTCAGTACTCCCTCCATGTACTCCGGTCACCAAAAGGCTTCCACTCGACCGAGACGGTCCGAACTTGGTCTGGACCTCACTCCAGGCCTTATCGCCATTAGTGACCCTGCCGGGAGCAAATACATTGCTCCCGGCAACAGCTCTGGAGGTCACGGGGTCACAAGCCCCCGGCAAGAGTAGATTACATATGACTGAAGGATGGAGACTTGGATCGACGCTGCGTTTCTATTCTCGTGTCGTGTTGAGAGAAGAGTAAAGGAAGACGCTACGTACCGTCGACGGGGGGCGTGTCCTCGCACTTGGAGCGTATCGTCTTCTCCAGCCTCACGCCCTGCCGCTCCAGCTCCAGCTGTTGCACGTCGATGTCGTCCAGCTCTCGCTTCACCTCCTTCATCGGCATCGCGCGGATCTGAAACACAAACCCTCGCTGATTTCAATTCATAGAGGATCCAAAATGACAATTTGAATTGAAAAATATGAAATCGAAAAGGTTTTTTATATTATATATATATATATATATACTGGGTTTTAACGATGCACTGTTACGATAGCGCAGATCTAATGGCGTCGGATGGATGATTATTGAGATGATGGGATGATGAGATGAAGGTTCTTGGGTAATGGAAAGGATAGTGGGAAGGAAGCGGTCATAACTGACTTATTGTAGGAACCATCCCGGTATTAGCCTAGACTACAGAGGGAAACCACGTAAAACCCCTGTAAAGATGTTTGGCGGCGGGGATCGAACCTCGTCTCCCGGATCACACGAAGCGAGCGCGTTAACCACTGTGCCGCTTCGAAGAGGTTTTAAAATGGTTTTGGCTTGTAGTGTTGTAGGCTCATGTGTTGGGTGAAATACAGAGCAAGTCTGCAGTCAACATCAATCACTTGCCACGAGAGCCGTCAGGACTTCTGACTGATAATACCACAACTTACTACAAGTAGTAAACGTACTGAAGAAAACGTCACAGAAAAAAGCGGTTCTACTGCGATAAAAAATCCATATCTTGGTAGGCCTACTATTAATCCAATTCAAGTTCCACAGTAAACCCTCATAATGTCATAATGTATCAACAATTCAAGCAGCGTTGCACAACGTTATAAACCCCGCCCACGAGTCCAAACGACTAACCTCTCTCCGTTGCGGCACCGGTCGTGGAGGGGCCGGACCCTTCTTCCTCTTCCACTGACCGTACATGCTCTTGTTAGCAGCGATCATGAACGGCGTATCGTCGGACGTTTTACTCTGCCGATTCCGGTTCTCTTCGTCTTTCTCGAACTTCTCGCACTCGATCGGCGGCGAGACTTCCAGCTTGTTCAGCTGCCTCCTCGGCCGTTCCGACGGGGGCGGCGGCGCGGGACGAGCCTTGCGATGGCGAGGGAGCGTTTTTGGGGAGGAGGTTATCGATTGGTTCGGGGAGGAGGGGAGGGAGAGAGCAATGTCGGGCATTAAATTGCTTTTGTTTGCCGTAACGGCGTGTGCATCGGAAGGTACGGGTACCTTATCTGCTGAAGATGGGGCTGAATCGGGTAAGGGAGGGGTGGAATCGGGCAAGGGAGGGGTGGAATCAGGCAAGGGAGGGGTGGAATCGGGCAAGGGAGGGGCGGAATCGGGCAAGGGAGGGGCGGAATCGGGCAAGGGAGGGGCGGAATCGGGCAAGGGAGGGGCGGAATCGGGCAAGGGAGGGGCGGAATCGGGCAAGGGAGGGGCGGAGTCTACCGAGGGTGGTAGTGGAGCTGGTTTCTTCTTGCGTCGCATCGTACTACTGCGCGAGGAATCAACGCTCGACACGGAATTGGTTGATCCGAACTTCCCGGAACTGCTGCGTAGCCGCGGAACAGGACTCGGGTCCGGAGTGGTGAACGCTCTACAATCAATCAAGTCAACAATCAAGGAATGTTCATTACATGAAATAACCTTTACAACAATGTTGCAGCTTGAATGTATGTTGGGTACAGACGTTTTATAAATCATTTTGAAACTAACTTGGCAAAAATTGAATACAGTGAAACCTCTATCCATCGTTTTTCAAGGGACCAGGAAAATGAAACTATCCATGCAGGAAAACGATCCATCCAGGAAAATTTAGCATTGATTGTATGGCAGTGGGGTGAGAAACAATGAACGATACATCCAGGAAAACGATGGATCCGGGAACGATGCATAGAGGTTTCACTGTATTCAAATACTGGTTGTATTCAATACTATACCACAGGAACGTGAACTTACGCGAGCGTTCGTGGCCGCGGCACCGGCGTTCGCTTCAGTTTCCCCTCGTCCTCGCTGCTCGGTTCTTCTCCGTCGCTCCAGAACGGATTGACGTTTATCGTGGGCACTTCCGTCGCCTTCTTGGCTCCGGCCGGCAGCGTTTGCCTCGAGACGGGCTGGGGCGGTCTCGGAGGCTTGCTCTTCGGAGCCACCGTCTCTTCTTCGTCGCTCGACCCGAACGGGTTGCTGCTCCCCAGGGTCGCCGTCTCTTCACCCTCGCTCTCGTCGTCCCCAAACGGGTTCAAGTCGGTCGGATAAACTATCTTAGAATCCTTACGGGGGGAGAGTTCGACCGCGTCGATAATAGTTTCACACTTGTCGTTGATAATATCGTCGGTAACGGCATCGGGAAGTTTTACTTCGTTCACCGCTAATTCTGGAGAAGGAATGGATTCGTTCGAAGTTTCATCTGTCAAACTGACACCTATGTATTTATCGTCGGTATCGTCTTGAGGTTTAAGAATCACTTCTTCATTCTTATCATCGTTACTTAATTCTTCTTTACTTTCACAAATTTGAGCGTCATCCAAGTAAGTCATTTCGTTCTCCTTTGTCGTAAGTACTATGGCTTCTTGAGATCCATTATCTTCCAGTTTATCTAACTTTTCAGTTCCAACTTTCGAGTCGAGTTCTTCATTATTCTCAAACGGCTCGGAATCTGTTTTGTCGTCTTTCGTTTCGAATGGAGTCGATACTCCAGTTTCAACTGGAGATGTCATCTTTTGATCTTCAGTTATCTTGGTCGTCAGCGTGACATCGACATCTTTAGGAGGATCAAGAGTAAGGGCGTTATTCTCTAAACTTTCATCAGACTTGCTGTATAAATTGATAGATCTCCGACTGGTGTAGTTTGTTTTAGGGCGTTCGTCCCTCTGATCATTATCAAACATTCTCATTCTCATTTTCACAAGTGACGTCGGAGCCTCCTCCGATTCTTTGGTACATGTTGTGATGAGCTTGTTTTGATCATGGATACAGTCTTCTCGTCCATCGTTGGCAGTTAATGGCTGATTACTATCGCTACGTTTAATACTACTTTCGATAAAAGGAACTTCCTCGCCAACTAAACTGGCATCACCTGCCAGTGGCGAGCTTGTTTTGGTAAAAAAATACGTACTTTTCTTCGACACGCTACTATTTACATCACTTTCACTCGGTGTACTATTTACATGACTACCACTAACACTGTCCAATGTACATGTTTCTGTGTCAATAACTTTGTCCTTGGTTTGCTCGCTGTCGAGAGGATGTGGTGAGGGGACTTCCTCATCCGTGTATTGTAACTGACCTACCATAAAGTCAGACATGGCACTAGATGAATGCACATCCTGTTTGATTGTCACAGCAGATAAGGGCCGATCACTCTCCAGTACTGTTTCGAAGTCTGCGCTGTATTCGTCGTCGTCCGCGTGAACGTGAACGGCGACGGGATTGGCGTCCACCTCGTCGGGACAGGCCTCGCAGCAGTACTGGCCGTCCTCCGTCTCGTAGCAGTTGGCGAGGCTGAGCTGGTGCCGGCATCGGGCGCAGCGGAAGCACGTGCGGTGGAAGAGCTTGCGGCCGCCCACGAGCAGCCGCTCGGCTATGAACACCGGCATGTGGCACTGGGCGCACGGCTCCCGGCGCGACGATCCCAGCGCCGGCATCTGCGGGCCACACAATCCGACGTTCACGCAAGACAAACACGGGACAACGAGAGGCGTAAGCAAGCAAGCAATGACGAATACACACCTGCTAGCAGAATATTTCAGGTTTATACTGTCCCATTATGTCCAAGCTTTCCTCCTAGGGAAATAAAACAGAGATTCAGTGTGGGGTCAGTATCCTTCGGTAATTAGTCCGGTTCAATCACGTATTACCGATCAGATCGTCACGAGAATAGTTTATCCGTTGCCATAACTACATGTATATTAATATTTATTATAGAGTACAGGTTGTGCAATACCGACACCCCACAATAGCCAGCACGTAATATCACCGTTGGCCGATCAACAACGTGAGAGCATCGAGAGACCGCTACCGCACGGAAAGGCATGCTCTTCTCGTCACATGACATAGTATTTTAGTACGGAATGAATAGTTATTCACAATTGTACAGCTAGTAGAAGAGTGGTTCATCTAAACCCCACACTGAGTTCCCCAGGTAAAGGAAAGCCAAGTCGAAAGTTGGATACACTTCAAGTTCAAGATGCTATTTACAAGCTAGTGTGATAATAACTTGGGAATTTCAGGCGGTCCAATGCTACACTGACATGCCATCTCATGCATAATTCATTAGCCAGCCACCAGGAAACAGGAAATAGTAACAGCAAACGAGTGCCATGCTCCAATGCACATGGTGAATATAACATGAAAATGCATGCTCTTTAGGGTATTCAATGAAATTGTGACTTTAAAATACAATACATGCCCTCGGAGAGGAATATGATTAGGCAAGCAGTGCAGGGTCTAACTACGGTTGAAACATGCAGATAAAAACAACAAATAAAAGTAAATCAAGGCAGTCTTAAGACTATTATTTGTTAAGAGTGCACGGGAGTCGATTTAGAGATACACAATTTTTTTGTAATAACTTTTGGATGGTATATATAATATAAGGTATCAAAATTCTAAAATAGCAGAAACCTTCAAAATGATATGAATAAAATAATTATCAACTTTGGATCTAGACATTTTCACAGTTATGCAGCTAAAACATGTTTTTTTCACTGTCTATCTGTGCATATTATTCAATACAAGTGTATCTATTGTAGGTATGCTGTGTTACTCACATATTAGAATTACGATATCTGATAGACCCAAAGCTCAATAGTTATCACGAAAGAACTGTTATTCTGCTAACTAGACTCCTGTGAACTCTTTACAATCTCATGAACAAGTATGAAGTAACCACAATCAGTTCAATCAAGTTCTAGTACGCCTACACCCTATTTCATACTGTTTTTCCATAATATTCATTCATACCATATTGTTTGTATCCTATTATATCATATCATTTTTCATTCATAGCTCATAAGTTAAAATAGGCCTCGTCATATGGAAGAGCAGAATATTTTAAACATACTGAAATCTGAATACCACCGTGTTTTGTATCAAGCAGCACAAATAAAGCATGCTGATTAGTGGTGTTTGCCTAACCGCCCGCCAAGTCAACACTACGAGAGCTTGTGCGGCGGGTGGCCTACCTTGCTGGGCGTCGACTGCGACGTGGGAGACAGGACCGACGGGCTGGCGGGCCTCTTGGTCGGGCTCGGGGACGGACCTGCACAATACAAGCACCTTGTACACACCATCACTGTTCACAAACTGGCTACCTCGACAGTATAGCGGCAGAACATTCTACAGATCACTAGCGCTAGGCTGTACGTTACTTACAATAACAAACTGTTTACCTTATCCATGTGTACATAGTGTAGGGGCATGACATTAGATGAACGTTACAACTTGATAACTAGAAGAGGTTACGTAATGAAACATGGTGTGTGATTCAGGAACCATGCAACATAATGGATTAATTTGCTGAGAAATGATATTTGCAGCCATGGGAAAGTAATTATGACATAAAAGAGGCAGACGGTGTAATCACAGCCTAGTATTATACCGGTGGTGGATAGCTTTCACTTTCATCATCTGTCGGGTCCTCACACAAAGCACTCATGTGAGCTGAGAGAAAGTCTCTCTCTCTCTCTCTCTCTCTCTCTCTCTCTCCCTTCTCTCTCTATCACTCTCTCCCCTCCCTCCCTCTCTCTCTCTCTCTCTCTCAATTGCACACATCTGCAGCAATAACCGCAATAACCGATAAAATGTATTTTTCATAAGTATTCCTTATAAATGTGCACGATTTTGAGAAAAGCTCCCTTCTCTCTCCATCTCTCCCCTCCCCTCTCTCTATCACTCTCTCCCCTCCCCCCCTCTCTCTCTCCCTTCTCTCCCCTCTATCACTCTCTCTATCTATCACTCTCTCCACATCTCTCTCACTCATCCTCACTCTCTCTCTCTCTCTCTCTCTCTCTCTCTCCCTTCTCTCTCTATCACTCTCTCCCCTCCCTCCCTCCCTCTCTCCCCCCCTTTATCTCTCTCTCTCTCTTTCTCTCTCTCTACCCCCCCACCTCTCTCTCTCTCTCTCCCTCTCTCTCACACACATGAGGGCACAAGTCATGCGATGGGAACAATTAGGATAGTGTACCTGTTGAAGGGACATGATCCACTAATTGCATGTCACAGTTTTAGCAATGATAACAGCTACGCAGGTACAAGCAATGATAACAGCTCATTTGAGAAACATTTATGGTAAACCTATGCCAGTGTTCTTGTGGCAAGATTACAGCAAGACTACTGTGTACTTGTAGAGTTGTTCTAGTTAGGCAGGTGCTCGGTTACTATTTTATTGCATCACAAGAAGAAACAAGGTTGATGTTTAGAAATGTGTTTACAATTTACTGGAATTCAAGTAAAAGTGTAGCCACAAAGTTTCTTGTACTGGTTTTGTGTACAGTGAGATAAAGAAACAGTACAGTATGATTAGAATATTTGAAAACATTTTTAGAAAGCAGCAGAACCACGTTGATACGTTTGACGATTGGAAGCGAAGAGGCAATTAGTACGATAACCTCGATCCTGAGGAATCAAAATCGATTGATGTACAGTAATCGATTAAAAATCAACCTCTTTCTAATTTGGTAGAAAAATCTCATTTGTTTAAATGTGTTCAAACTTCCCACACCAAGTTACCCGCACATACAATCCTAACAAATTATGAAATTGCGATGATGCGATGATTGCGATGATAGTGTTCTCTGAAATTAGGGAAATAAATATCATAATTATTAGTGGTGGGCATCAATTAAAAAATCCACATCAATTAATTTTTTTTTCGGAGGGTCGAATCGATTAGAATAGATTATAATCGGAAAATTTTGAAAATTAATATACACTTTCAATTTAATCTTATTTGAAACATTTGGAGTCTGGCTTACTGTGTCGGCTGGCCGCGAACGCCTGGTAGAACTGCGACAGGTACGTGAGGATGGACAGACGGTCGGGGACGGCGAACTCCACCATGTCCTCCGCGTCCAGTAGCGCGGGGATCCCCAGGTGCATCTCAGCCGTGCGGAACGCAAGCTCATTGTTGCGGAAGATGTCGGCTTTGTTCAAACTTGCAAAGTCTCTGGAAATATAGAAAAGAATTCTGTTTAAAAATTTGGGTCCATGTAAAATTGTCGAAATAGTAATCAGTCGAAAGACTGGGTTGTCGAAATATCAAAATTTTGAGAGACTGTTTTGGTTAGGTTAGGTTATGTTGAAAATGTTGAAATTTTTTGGGTGCATGTCATATTGTCAAAATAGCAATCATTCGAAACAATGGATCGTCGGAAGACTGATTTGGTTAGGTTAGGTTTGGTTATGAAATTATACAAACTAGGCATAATAGGTTGATACTAAAGTTTGGAAGACCGATTTTTTTAAATCCCAAATTTTGAATTATCGGTTTGAAGTAAGACAATTTTCTCGAAAAATTGTTCGATTGAAAAAGATGATTTTTTGGGGGGGAAATTTGGGTCATGCTGGTTCCATGTACAAATAAAATAATACAAATTTGTCTACCTACCAGTAGTTAAATATTTGTTGAAAGGATAACTGTAACAACTGTTGAAAATACCCTAACCTTAGGCAACTAAACCCGAACCCTCAGTGAACAATGGCAACGACTCCAAAAGTTATCATCAAGTTTTGGTTTTCATGCGGCCTTCTGAGATGATAATGATCAATCCACACCAATATCTGCCATTTTCTTTTTCCTGTCCTAGCAGGGCACTTGAAAAAATAAACCTAAAACCCGATAAAAAGTCTGCTGAAAGCAGATCGATGCCAATGTTCAACAAGGGTGGGAATGGAGGTAGATTTTCCATCTAACGTTAGAGTACCGGTAGAAATCGAATTCAGCATGCAAGAATACAATTAGTAGCCTACCACTGTCGGCTTCTTCTTTTATGGTATTTTAATTTTTTTTGGTGGTTACATAGTAGTCACATAATTTGTATTACGCAAATATTTTAAAATCATAAAATTCTTAGTACATAGTTAGAGAGCATTTTGCAGCCTACACCTTCAACGAGTTCACACAAATCCTGAACGAAACATAAAAAAAAATTGTTAATAAGAATTATCATTTATCATCTACTACCATCAAACATTACTGTGAAAGCTGTGATACTAAAAAACAAACAAGAGTACTAAAATCCCATCAGGAATAATAAAGTTAGATTAACGCAAATGGAACAGTGATTTATAAATATTGTTCGCAGGCAACTTTCCAAACTCGACCATTTTCGTTTTTACTGTCCGCTCATAAAACTACAGAAACCATCAATAAACCATTCACACAACAAATGGCCAGATAAAAAAGAACTTTACACAAGTAAAATTCTGGTAACTTTCTATCAAGAGGCTATATAAATATATATATATATATATATATATATATATATATATATATATATATATATATATATATATATATATATATATATATATATATATCTTTATTCAATAAAAGTCTGTCTTATACACATAAGATTGCTCAGAAACACAGAATGAAAATCAATTGATTAAAATATCAAAAATCACCATAATAAAATATTTGAAGGAGTAATAAAATAACAATAGAATAAGTAACAAAACGTAAGTTAATTAAATCTAGGAATAGTTGTAATAAAAAATGGAAAAATAATAATGATAACTTGAAAAAAAAAGAAATAAGGGTCGGTATTACGAATCGATAGTTGGTGGATTAAGCAATGGTTAGCGGATTAACTTGTTATCACCATTGGTTACATATGATATTTTCGTACCTTTAACAAATAGTTAGTGGATTAGTACTTAACTAAGATTCGTAAAACTGGGCCTAAGTGAATAAATACAGCTAACAAAAAGGAAATAAGTGAATGAATACGGCTAACAATATTTGAATAACCAACAAAGAGAGAGAAATGACTGTTTTGAGACGAGAATAAGTATCACTAGTCGCCAATGAGCATGTCACGCTGTAATAAGCCGGCGGGCGACGAGGAAGACGGTATAAGCGTGTGAAGGTCGCGCGAAGAGCCTTCGGACGGTTTTGACCTGCTGGTCAGGAACTGGTCCCCCATGTAAGGGCAAACAAGAAACACGGTGCGTTGGCCCGCGACTCGACTACCAGTATTAGACTTGCAGATATAGCCATCCCATCATTGCCGCTACGCGCTGGTTTACTACTAGGGAAACGCCATATATGCGTTGTTAGACGAGCGGATAGTATTAGTATGGGTAAAAACTGCTTCGAGTGGTACCAATTTAGCACATTTTATGTTTTTTCTTTAAAATGGCTAACCCGATCAAGCTGAAAATGTCTAGAAATGTAATTCAACATCATGCAGAATTTCATTTTTTTGGGAAAATATGTTTTTTTCCGCTGTATTATTTTAATGGGTATTTTTGAAATTTATAAAATTCATAAAAAACAAAGTTACCACCCGATAATGCCACAAAACTATACAGAACTAAGTTAGATGAGCAACCATATTAAAAGTTTGAAGTTGATAGCTGTTGTCGTTTGACCTGTGGAGAACCGAAAAAAAACATTAAAACGAACACCAATTTTTTTCAGTTTGTCAAATAGAATCCTCGCTAAAGCTCGTCCAATTACGTCCCGACTCGATTCGTAAAGCGTAGTTATACGAGCTAAGCTCATTTTCCAGCCGACTCAATACTGGAATAACAAACAGACAGTATGTAGGCCACTACTAGTCATAACCTATGGGCAGCAGGGACTCGCTTCGAATCGTTCCGACACGCCTAACCCCAGGGGGTATTTATCAATGGAATAAATTGGAGCAAAAGTTTTTTGTCAGCGTTTCTAGCTTGAAGTACCGGTATTCGGATTCGTTGAAATGTGATTAAATTTTACAACACAATTACACAAGTCCGAATATACGTACTAGTTCACCCAAATGTAATTGCTATGGCGTATAGAATAAAGGTCACGCTAAATATTGCGGTGAATGTCAATTATTGGTACAATTCACACAGATCCGTGGGTTATAGTCAAGACATTTGTGTTACTTATTTACTCTATGATGTGTTTAACGACGCACTGTACAAATGATTATAACATATTGGCGAATCGAACTCCGGTCTCCTAAACGACAGAGGAAAACCACGAGAAAACCTTGCCATAGCGGGAATCGAACTCCGGTCTCCTGAACGACGGAGGAAAACCACGAGAAAACCTAGCCATAGCGGGAATCGAACTCCGGTCTCCTGAACAACGGTCCAGCGTGCTAACGTTGGGTTACTTACTAATCAAATATCACCAACATGTGTGTAGTTTATTGGCCCCGTGGATACGTAATGTGTTACACAACAATAGAAATCATCCACTTGGAAAACGTTCTCAGCGAGGAGGAGGTGACGGCGCGAACCACCCGCGCGTCAATGGTGTGGGATAGGGGAGACGTACGGTCGGTTGTAACCTCCATCGCGCGTCGTTACAAATATGGCAGTATTCCCTCATAACTACTGGCTACTGCAATAATATATGAATATATAATCGCATTGGAGGAAGTTATCCAAGTTTATAATTGATATTATTAAATAATAATCACTGAATTATCAGAGCTCGGCTATTAGTCGAGGGGTTAACAACTTCTGAAATCAGTTGTACACTTGCCATGAAATCCCCTTGAAATCCCTGAAATCACTTGAATCCCTGAAATCACTTGAAATCCCTGAAATCAGATGTACACTTGCCATGAGATCCCCTTGAAATCCCTGAAATCACTTGAAATCCCTGAAATCACATGAAATCCCTGAAATCCCTTAAATCACCTGAAATGACTGAAATCACCTGAAATCCCGGAAATCACCTGAAATCCCTGAAATCACTTGAAATCCCTGAAATCACCTGAAATCACTTGAAATCATCTAAAATCACCTGAAATCACCTAAAATCACTTGAAATCCCGGAAATCACCTGAAATCTTGAAATCAGGTGTACACCAGATTTTCGAGTTGTAAACCCCTCGGGTATTAGTACCAAAGAGCCCAATCAAATCTTTGCAGTAATACCAACTGATAACCGCTCGATTAATTAGGGCTAAATCATCGACAGTTGGCTACATTTCAAATTGCACCATCAATCCAACAAGGTTAATCGATTGACAAAGAGTCATTTAAATCAAATCAATTGGAAAGCATGAATCGTCTTCGTAATCGGCACTAACCTTCCACCAGCCTCCGTTGATTGGTGTGATTGACTCGATGCAGGTTGCGCTTCGAAGCCAGTTAGGTCTCAAGAAAGGGGGCGTGTTCACAGTAGCCTCCGGGTGTTTGTAATGGACACTATTCATTACACAATTACTAGTAACCCAGTCACAATAATTACACTTTACGCAATCCAATGGCATTGTTCAAATACGCGATAGTTGGCCGATTTACCTAGCTGATATTGATTGAATAAAAGCCGAAGCAATTAAAAAGGCAGCTGGAAAAGTAGGCTAGGTCAATCCACGTCTTGTGAAATCCAAGCGTTGGTCCATGGAGTAAAAACAATGGTTAATCAGGTGGAAACCATGGCAACTGTGTTTAACAACGGCCTTGGTTGTTTATTGGTTCCATGGTTTGATTGTCGTGCGCGTTATGCGGCAGGAGAGAATGGTGTACGATATTTCGAGGATTATGAAAGGGTTTCGAGTGCATGGGAGGTGGTTTAGCGAAATGCCAGTGTTTTGTGAGCCCAGTCAGCTGTTGATAGGTTCAAGGCATCAAGATTTCAATGCGGGAGAAACAATTAGTAGATATTTACTATGGTATTCAACGCAATCCATGAAATCACCTGAAATCCTTGAAATCACCTGAAATCCCTGAAATCACTTGAAATCACCTGAAATCCCTGAAATCACTTGAGATCACTGAAATCACTTGAAATCCTTGAAATCACCTGAAATCCCTGAAATCACTTGAAATCACCTGAAATCTCTTGAAATCACCTGAAATCTCATTGAAATCACTTGAAATCCCTGAAATCACCTGAAATCACTTGAAATCAGGTGTACACCAAATTTTCGAGTTGTAAACCCCTCGGTCGTATTAGCTCAAAACTGATTGAATTCACACAAAAAGTCACATTAACTAAAGATCATAAAATTATCTTGGGTTTGATATACTTTCCATTCAATTTCACTGGTTCGTGAACGTAGAAAAAAATAGTGAACATGAATTACTCTATTTTTATTAGCACGTCTTGCATGCACCCCCCCTTAACTATATCATCAATTCGTAGAACCGGATCTAAATCAAGTCCATATCAATGGATTTATATTTTATTTAATAATATTTTCAATATATCCGAACATAACCACCTGTCTCCGGGCTATAATGTAGTCCTAATGTAAGCGCTTATGAAACACGTAACGACTCGTCAACGACTAGTATGGTAATTCTCTTGTACACTATTATTTATTGCGTCGGTTCGCAAGAGAAACGGTACATATCAACACCGACTGCCATTTCTACACCGATTTACAAATAACGCAATAATTACGCAAATAAAACAATTACCATTAACCTAGGTTTCGTGCACGAATGGAAATAATACATTTTAAACAAGTCAAAAATAATTTCATCATAAAAAATGAAGAATTATATATTTTCGCGGGCCCTAGGCAGAAAGTTCAAATTAAAGGTATTTATTGTCGTGTATATAAGTTAGTGTGGATATACTTGTATCCACAAAAGAAGGTCATCTACCAACAGAATGAATCTAAAAACTTCAATATTTATACATAATATCGATTTAACGCTATTGAACGACGTAGTTTCGTTTGTAATTGTAAACCTCGTCCTGAAAAATTACATTTCACCCTAAAAATATCGCCGAGCTATACAAATATACGACCTAATCCATTTGTTATTTAATTAATTATATATATATATATATATATATATATATATATATATATATATATATATATAATTAATTAACTAACAAATGAATTAGGTCGTATATTTGTATAGCTCTGCGATTTTTATATCGATATATATATATATATATATATATATATATATATATATATATATATATATGTGTGTGTGTGTGTGTATATTTAAATGGAAGTCGAGTTGAGGTACCTTACAATTATCATTATTAAAGCAATTATAAGCCCGCAGCTGATTTCCACCAAGTATTGTTCGTACTAGCAAGTAAGCCTTCTGGTTGCACAAGCTGTGATCGCCCGATCAGCCGATCAGACAGTCAAGCGGTTACCACATGCGAGACTTACATGAGGTCTGGTCGGAAGTGGTGTATGATGGCGCAGAAGGCGAGCCCGTCGCGCCACGACTTGGACATGTCGTCAACTTTGACCCCCTCGTAGCCCGCGGTGACCCGCTTGCACCACATCTCCAGGGCCTTCATGCCGCGCCGTTCGCCCATCCTGCTGGAGCCTGGTATACAGTCCTGCAAGCAACAAGAGAGTGGTGTTACATGTTGTTATACGTGGTTAAGGAGTCCCCGGTCGCCATAGGGTTAAGAATTCCCGTCAGGGTGATTTCACAGGTAACGAGGGGTTAACAACTCGTGACATCCGGTGTAGGCCTACACTTACCATGAAATCCCTGAAATCTTAGAAATCACTTGAAATCACATGCCAATTGAAATATCTGAAATCTCTTGAAATCCCTGAAATCTCTTGAAATCCCTGAAATCTCTTGAAATCCCTGAAATCTCTTGAAATCACATGCCAATTGAAATATCTGAAATCTCTTGAAATCTCTGAAATCACTTGAAATTCCTGAAATCACATGCCAATCGTTATGCGGTGGGTAGTTCCCCTGAAGGACCCCACCAACAGCTAGGTTATACGGGGGTACGAACGACCAGGGCGGTGCATGGTTATGACTTGAAAATTCTATAAAACGCTACCCATTTCCCAAAATAGAACCAAATAGGTTTATTCTAGTAAAAACAGAACGCGCTCCTGAATAAATACAGCCTTGTAACAATACTCAACAATGAGTCAATTTTAAATGTCCCATTGTTGTGATTTGCGCGCGCTTCGGAGCGTATATCTGCAACGTCTCACGCTAACCACATGTAATGCTAGAGCTATTGATTGCAGCGATTTCTCTGTATTTGCTCGGCGATCAACATTACTCACGCTCGGTCTTGCTTCATGCAAATGCAGTTCGACTCGTTGTATCACCACACGCGAGCACAACCACGTGCGGTTCACTAACAATGTGGACTTGCGGAGGACGGATCCACGATATATACGAGCGACGAGGAGGAAGCGAGGATCCAAACCTTATATGTAGAAACTACGCGTAAATACAATCATAATTCTTATTACTGCCTTGAACAACAAAGATTAAACCGATAAAACCGTATTAGGACTTATTTCATTATCCACGAAAGATGAAGGTCGTACACCAACATAACAAAAATAATGATCACTGTTTTATTGGTGATATTTTTAAGGGTATTACGATTTACGATAAGAAACGAGACTATATATATACCTTTTTTTTTAATGTTGCTTAACGACCCCACCAACAGCTAGGTTATACGGGGGTACGAATGAGCGGTGATAATGCAACAATGAAGTGATGATTGGTGATAGGACGTATACAAAAAAACATGCCTTATGAAGGATTTGAACCCACGCCCTACGGTCAATTCAGTCTCTGAAGCGTGCCTCAGCTGACTGAGCTAACGAGGGCAGTCAAAATTGTTAATGATTAGATTTTCCATCGAGATTATCTGAAAACACCAAAAGTGTTTACAATTATACGGTTGGTAGACGACCTTCTTATATTTCGTCAATCCAAGTATTGATATGTGTTGTTTATTGTTGGCAAGTCGAGCCTAGTTCCGTGTCAATCTCGAGCCCCCGCCGCGACTCGACCTTCTCAAGTCATTACGGCCTTATTTAGACCGAGTAACAAATTGATTTCCAAGGCGATTCTTCGAGTTAGACGAGCTTTAGCGAGGTATCAATTTGACATACTGAAAAAAATTGGTGTTCGTTTTTATGTTTTTTTTTTTCATGTTTTTTTTGTCGGTTCTCCACAGGTCAAACGGCTACAGCCATCAACTTCAAACTTTTTTTCAATATGGTTCCTCATCTAACTTAGATCTGTATATTTTTGTGGCATTATCGGGCGGTAACTTTTTTTTTATGAATTTTAAAAATTTCAAAAATACCCATTAGAATAACATATCGAAAAAAAAAAATATATTTTCCCCAAAAAAATGAAATTTTGCGTGAAGTTGAATTACATTTTGATACACATTTCTAAAAATGTTCAGCTTGATCCGGTCAGCTATTTTGAAGAAAAAACTAGAAATGTGCTAAATTGGTACCACTCGAAGCAGTTTTTAACCATTTTACCCATACTATTACTATCCGCTCGTCTAACAACGCATATATGGCGTTTTCCTAGTTCGGACAACGCCACGTTTCGTCAGGCCGACTTGTACAAGGTGTGCGGAGTGCAGCAAGGTAGATATCGTGATTCAACAGCGATTGTCTCGAGGGCTGGATCGAGCGCCGAGAAAGTTGAGCATTGCGAAACTGCTTGGCGTTTCATTCGTTACGAGTTCAAGATTCACATGAAATATTGCGAAATATTATAATGAATAACACTAGGAAAACGCCATATATGCGTTGTTAGACGAGCGGATAGTAATAGTATGGGTAAAAATGGGTGAAAACTGCTTCGAGTGGTACCAATTCAGCACATTTTATGTTTTTTATTCAAAATGGCTCACCCGATCAAGCTGAACATTTTTATAAATGTGTATCAAAATGTAATTCAACTTCACGCAAAATTTCATTTTATAATGGTTCAGCACGATAAACCTGGGATCTGCATCGCTGACTTAATTGTTGTACCTCCCCCCCCCCCCCCCCGCCCCGACAGAACCACTCTGAGATGACGAAGTCGCAACTCGAGGCGCTGGTAACCCGAGGTCACGGCTTCTTGGTGCTGTGGTCAAGCCACGGAGGTAACCGGATGCCTGTGTGGCTGACACAACGCTGACATCTGAGCTGACCCGGGGGGGGGGGGGGGGGGCGAGTCCACGAGAGGGAGCAAAGACAACTGGCTGAAGGTGGGGAACAATTAGATGACGACGACTCGAAGAGAGAGAACTAAGAGAACAGTAGTCACCAGTCGCTTCCCAAGGGCTAGAGGGAGCAAAGCTGACGACGAGTCCCAGAGAGAGAACAAAGAACAATGGTCGGCTTTAAGGGCTAGATGTGGGGAACAAAGCTACCGACGACAGAGAACAAAGAACAAGTAATCGTGTCTCTGACAAGATAACAATCTGTACGACCTAAAGGGGGAACAAAAGTTACGGCCAACGAGAACAAAGACTCGTCTAGCTGCCCCCTAACTGCTAATTAGTGTAGTCTTTCTTTTAATAGGTGCTAATAGGTGGGCAAGTATGTTCTTAACAAACAGCTAGGTAACCATTGTGTTGAAATTGTGAATGTGAATAATTAAATATCCAAAGAAACCAAAAAATATATTCAAAATATAGCAATCTCTTAATATTTACTGAACGAAATCAATTTTATTTCGAAATTTTTAAAACAACAAGAATAATCCCGAGGAGGAAATTCGGGAAAACATTTGATTGAATAAATTAAAATGTTCGTGGAATTTAAACATAAGAATGATACACAATATTCCAAACTATCATTTAAATCCGATTGGCCGTTTCGTAGAAAATAATTATAGTGTAGTTTTTTCAGATCAATTTAAAGGCAATTTAGAAGATCAAAAGGTAAAACCAATTAAATCTAAAACGATTCAGAAAAAATAAGCAACAAGTAGAACAGGAAGGCCGTGACATGAATGGTTTCAAAATCAAGGTGCGTGTATGTATATAGCTTTCCATTCCATTTACATAAATTGACCTATTCAGCTCATCTCAGAACGCATTTGCTGCGTTTTCCTAGAATTTCATTTCCAGCCTATAGTCCTTCTGCTGTATGCTGTTGTACAAAAACCTGCCAAGTTTTAAACAACAAAAACAACCAAAACAAAACAGCATTTGTTTTTCTCAAATCCACAGGTTATCGGATCTCGTTTTCACATCACCCGGCAATTAAGTCTATGTCTGGATCGTTCGGGCAGTTAACTGACGAATAGTAAACACGATGCAAATTTGAAACCTGATACCGTGGGAACATCGGTCAGACGCTAGGTGTCAGTCAGGCAAGCCAGTGGTGCATCGTGATACTTCCGGACCCCCCCCCCCCACCCCCCCGTCCCCCCGTCAGTCAATCATGACGATCAGAGCACCACAGGGACTGAAGCTGGATTGCCATGCACGCGATTCTCGTGTCGCGCGGCCAAATCGCGAGTGGCGGACATTTTGGAAGTCGCTTGGCGATTCGAGAGTATATAAAACGACAACACCTAGCGACAAAACCCTGAACTACTATTGGCAGCAATTATTTTGTGCATCTGTCAACGTCTAATCGAAGTCGATTATCGATAAATCGCCGGATACAGTATCCGAAACTGTGTACTTCCTCACTATCCAACAACAAATACTATCCGTTCCTCTCATTTTCCCATCATTCTTCCGACGCCAATAGATCTTGATCGACATTACACTACGTCATTAAACTCAATATGAATGAAATATGTTGGTATCCGACCTTCTTTTGTCAGTACGTTGACGTGCTTATACCTACACATTGTTCCCGTTATAGCAAGGTGCGGGCTCCGTGTCAGAGTGGCCCGGTAGTGAGTGACATCGATGTCTTGGCTGGCATGATTGATTGCCGTCGGAGATGAGGAGGGTGGTGGCTTGTTCGTGGTATCGATGTGCGCCCCCCCCCCCCCCACCCTCTACTGCCCTACTTTCTGCCTTTTCTGACGCCTGTCACAGAATCGCATGGATTTTATAACACTCCAACACGCGAGTTAAAATAGTGCAGTCATGCAGATGTTTTTTTGTATTCGTAGAAACATAATTCCATGATTTTATGTTTTAATTGTGTATAGGGTTACGACGTTGATAATAATAGGCCCAGGGGCTATAATAATTTTTAAAAAATGTATATATATTGATGATGGACGACCTTCTGCCGTGGACACAAGTATAGATAGGACGAAGTGATAATAGTCCCGGTTCTCCATGTACAAGCAAGCTCAGAGCCGGTAGAGATAAGATAACGACTAACGGAAGAACGATGCTATCTTGCAAGGCTAGGTCAAGGAATCGAAGATTGAGGCTCGCAGGGCGTGCCTGTATAGAAGGACGACTAATTATTCCTGATATTCTTCTACTAATTTATATTTATATTGGGCTTAACGACACACTATGCTGATGACAGAGATCTATTGGCGTCGGTGAATGATATACGGGACGATGAGATGAAAGCTTTTGCTATTAGGCGTTCTTGAATAGTGGGGAGGAGTCGGTCGTGGTCTGTTGTTAGGAACCATCCCAGTATTGACCTGAACGACAGAGAGAAACCACGAAATACCCCTGTCAGGATGGTTGACCATGGCGGGAATCGAACCCCGGTCTCCTGAGTGATGGTTCAGTGTGCTAGCCATGGAATCGACAGTCGTCCAAGTATATTTGTGTAATTTCTATAATTAATATTTCATTACGATTTGTTACAACTGGCTCTAAGACTAATTAAAGTGGTATTATTTCCGATATTTTAAAATAAATATAAAAATATTTACTACCTTACATCACTCTTCGATAATGAGAAATGACCCCACCCATAGCCACATTGTACCCACTTGTACATGTATCTTTAAAAATGGAACAAACTTAAAAATGTGTGACGTATATTGAATCTTTCTCCTAATTTTTATAACATGTTTGTATTTTCTGTTTGTTCTGTATTTTTTTATATTCAACTTATTGTATCTGACCTATCCAATATCATGTGCATGATCACTCTGGATGAAATAAATATTATTATTATTATTATTATTATTTAGGGACTTGCCTGAATGTAGAATGAATCAATTAACGAGACGTAATCGTGAATCCAAGCGACGGTAGTTGCTGGTAGAAGCTCTGAATTAGTATGTATCTTGAAACCTGTTTCCATGTGGCTACTAAACGAAGCGAAGTGTTTTACTACCTGGCCTGACGTTGTTTCAAGACTCACAGGAAACGGAAAGGTAGGAGGAGAAACATAATTAAGACCCATTCACGATTCAACCTAAACGTGGACTTGGAAACTTACAAACTGTTCGTCTTACGGCATTTCTAGTGTACGTTTACGATGATGAAAAGTTTTTTTTATTGGTGCTTAACGCGAGGGGTTTACAACTCGAAAATTTGGTGTACACCCGAATTCAGATTTCAAGATTTCAGGTGATTTCAGGGATTTCAAGTGATTTCAGGGATTTCAGATGATTTCAGGGATTTCAAGTGATCTCAGGTGATTTCAGGGATTTCAAGTGATTTCAGGGATTTCAGGTGATTTCAGGTGATTTCAAGGGGATTTCATGGCAAGTGTACACCTGATTTCAGGAGTTGTTAACCCCTCGCCAAAGCTCAAAGGTGACTTACGTTTCTAAAGCTGTGCCTTAGATGACCCGAGCTACGGAGGGCGGGCTCACTGTTATTCTCAATGTGCAGGTAAAATGTAAACACACGAACGGTATCGAGTGACGCCGATTGCCTGAAAGCACCAAGTCAAGTCTACAGATGACCTACCAAGTCCCCAACAACAGGAAATCTTCTCTTATCGCGAGTAAAGGTTCGGTGGAAGAAAGGTCGTCAAACGGAGCCTCGCCCTCACCGCCTGTTGTCGTCACATCAACAATCAGTCATCCTGCACGACTGTGACAGCACTGTTGATATGATAACAACGCATCTATCTACTGGCTACGGTCCAACATGAGGCATGGATTGTTTATTGCGAGGGGTTAACAACTCCTGAAATCCCCTTGAAATAACCTGAAATCACTTGAAATCACTTGAAATCCCTGAAATCACTTGAAATCCCTGAAATCACTTGAAATCCCTGAAATCACCTGAAATCCCTGAAATCCCTTGAAATCCATGAAATCACTTGAAATCCCTCAAATCACCTGAAATCACCTGAAATCCCTGAAACCCCTGAAATCCCCTGAAATCTGAAATCAGGTGTACACCAAATTTTCGAGTTGTAAACCCCTCCTTTATTGCATACGAGAATACTTGAATCCACGAAAGAACCGGAAGTTTCCGAGCGACCGTTCCCCCTATCACACACCACTAGCGCACAGGTGTTTCAAGCGTTCTTCTTTCGTGGATACTAGTATATAACATTTAAACGTAGAAAAAAACATCAAATACAAGTCTTCAATTATTACAGACCCCATGGAACTATAAGAACTAGAAAAAAAAATGTCAAAGATTGTCGAGACCCAACTCTACCTCTATCTCGACTCCAGCACACTCACCTCCTCGTATATCTACATTCAAACACACCAAATATTATAACCAGCCAATTACACTAAGATATTCCTATGCGAGAGAAAAAGACCGTCCTAGAATGCGTGAGCCTCTCTCTCACACACAGCCGAGAACAAAGGACCGCGTCGACAACCCTCGACTACCCTCCAGTCGACCGCGGGGCAAGACCGAGACCTCCCGCCTTGACGGCCGCCCACTTGCAGCCATCCGGCTTTCTGATTGCTTTCCCAGGCGGCTGAGGGGGGGGGGGGGGGGGGCTTACATAATACGTAGCAGCCGAAACTCCGAAGGCGAGACGGAAAGTAGAGTATAGAGAACTTATTTTTGGTTGGTTTAAGGCAGGAGTTGAGAGCTTGGTGCACATCGTTTCGGTGATGGTGCACATCGTTTCGGTGATGGTTCAGGGGCCTTATTCTAGAATAGCAAACGAAATGGATGCGTGACGAAAGTGTCAGAGCCCAGATGATACACCGTGTTAAACTGTACGGAAAAGTCAGGACAAAACGAAGATACGCCGTTTACATTTCGTCTAGAGTAAGGGCCCAGTCCAAGTCCTTCTAGATGACGGTTCAGTGTGCTGGCCACTGGTCCACCCGTCTCAATACAACTCTACTATAGTTCGATTCCAGAAAACGATCATATGTGCGAGGGGTTAACAACTCCTGAAATCCGGTGTACACTTGCCATGAAATCTCTATGAAATCTCTTGAAATCCCTGAAATCTTGAAATCAGGTGTACACCAAATTTGTGAGTTGTAAACCCCTCGCATATGTGGTATAACTAATGGGGTATAACTAGGAAGTTCGGACATTTCATCAATCAGCAACAAATGCATGATGTTATATTTGTATCAGACGAGAAATGAAGGCGCTAAACAGCCGTGCGCTAGTGGTGTAGAATAGGGGAGACGGCCGATCGGAAGCGTGGATGCAAGCATACCATAAATACTGATGATAAGCCTATATATGCTCCAGCCTCCACCCTAGGCAATCGTTATGTAGTCTCGAATCCGTGTCTAGACTCTAAATAGAGGAGGCGGTGCATTGGGCTTTGATTAAAGAACAAACCTAATATCATTCTTCTTTGTACTATTATCTTAACGACCCCACCAACAGACAGAGGTTATACGGGGGTACGAACGAGCAGGTGATGATAAGTGAAAGAACGTTTACAAAAGCCCATACCTTATGCGGGACTCGAACTCGAATTTTCAAGCTATTTGTCCTCCCTGCCTACCAGTTACGCCACTGTAAAAGTAAACAAACTCTAAAAAAAGCACCATAATAAAACAATGATCGAGAGAATTTAAAATATGCAAATTCAGCACTCATTGTCAAGGCTTCGTCAAGAGTTACACAGGACAATGCCCTAAACTACTTATACACACACACATGCAGGCGATACTAGGCCAGTGTTTGTCATGCGCTCGGGTCACGAACCCGCGCGCATGTGACACAGAGTAATCCACGCACCACACGTGCTCGTGCCAACTCACACGTCACAACAAGTACAGCCATACAAGAGAGATATACTACCAAGACATGGCACTAGCGAATAGCGATGGTTAAATTGAGGACATTTATCGATTTGAAATTTTCGTAAAATTTATGGATTTTCATTTTTTATCATTGGGTTTAACGACGCACTGTTATGATAGAGAAGATGTATTGTCGTCGGTTGGATAATTATAATGAGATGATGGGATGAGGAGATAGAGGTTTCTTGGGTAATGGGAAGAATAGTGGGAAGGAAGCGGTAGTGGCCTATATTGTCGGAACCATCCCGGCATTAGCCTAGACTACTGAGAGAAACCACGAACAAAAAAACATGTAAAAATGGATGGTGGCGGGGATCGAACCGGGTCGGAAATTCTCTTCCGGATCAGCGCGTTAACCACTGCACTACATGTGCCGGTAAATATACATAATATACCAAGACATGTCACTAAGGGATGATTACATCCAGGAAATGTATAATTTCGAATGTTTCGTAAAATTCGGGGAAATTCTTAGCCAATCATTTTGTCCATGTTTGCCCTCACTAAGGCGAGGGGCACGCGGATTTATCCTTGCAGGACCCCTATTCCTGAGATAAATGAGATGTGAGAAAATGAAAATGAGTGAGAAAACGAGTATCTCACATAAAATATGAGATGAAATATGTCATTATTATATGAGATAGTTTTCTCACTGAATTTTCTCACATTTCATTTATCTCAGGAATAGGGGTCCAGAGCGATAAGAGTCGACCACGCACCACACGGTCATCGTGCCAAGTTCCACATCCCTCGTCCTGCAAGCAACAAGTAACTCACTCAGACAATACTGGTTCAAACGAACATCGAGAACAAATACATTCATACACTCATCAGCCAGAGAAGGCGCGAACTACCCGCGCGATAGTGCTGTGACATAGGGGGGACGTTCGTTCGGAACCTTCAACTCTCGCGGACACAATTGTAGAAACAGCTTTGTCAACTTTCACAGAATAATGTACTTTTATGTGGTACTTTGTGACGACGACTTTCACTCGTATCCACGCTTCTATTTGCGTCAACTAGACATGAATAAAAATGTCAATTCATTTAAAATGTAAGTTAATTGATGTAATTAGAACGAATTGTGTTTTCACTGCCCGATAGCACAGTTGTTTTGTTGATTTATCAACAGTAATTAATTCAGAAGTTTCGTTTAGAAAACCTCGATGGTAATCAAATCAAATTGAAGCAAGATTAAATCGTTATCGTGACAAAGTCATTTATTTATTTGTCTGTTGGTAGTTGCTATACAGAGGATAGCCTCGTTCGAAGGGTTTACAACTCGAAAATTTGGTTTACACCTAGATTTTAGATTTCAAGATTTCAAGATTTCAGGTGATTTCAGGTATTTCAGATGATTTCAGGGATTTCAAGTGATTTCAGGTATTTCCGATGGTTTCAAGTATTTCAGGTGATTTCAGGGATTGCAGGTGATTTCAAGTAATTTCAGATATTTCAAGTGATTTCAGGTGATTTCAGGTGATTTCAGAGATGTCAGGTGATTTCAAGTGGATGGTTAACCAGCATCATTTTTGGGGGAAAGGTGTAAGTGAAAATTTTCTTCAGATTCCTTCAATTCCAACTCTATTACAGAGTGCAACAATCAAATTTGGAACGACTCACAGTATTAGGCAATTTTCAAAATATTTTTTCAATTAAAATCAATTTGTTTTTCAAATATTCACCACCTAATCCTACGTACCGGTATTGCAATTCTTTAAAATTAAAACTTGTACAAATAGAGGCTACCAACTCACGAATATACGACGCAGACTCGATGAATGGGACAAGAGTATAAAACGAATGACCCCCCCCCCCCCCCC
The DNA here is from genome assembly GCA_907164805.1 of Brachyptera putata. NCBI lineage: Eukaryota > Metazoa > Arthropoda > Insecta > Plecoptera > Taeniopterygidae > Brachyptera > Brachyptera putata. The sequence goes on from OU015464.1 coordinate 738,876, forward strand.
CCCCGGGAAACAGAATGAAACGACCACCGCGATCTCCGTCTCAATGCGCATGCGGCAACGCTGTTTTCCTCTGCATCTGCAGCAAACCTCGATCCTAACTTTTTGTCTGATTTGATGTTTTCTTTACCCTCGTCAAGTAGGCCTCGTCGGCTCGGTCGACTCGGGAGGCTGCAGGCTCGTCCGAGAACCACTTACCTGCTTCGGGGGGATGAGCGCAGCGAGCGCACACTCGCCCATTCACCTTGAATAGCACTTGTTTTCAGAGCATCTTCATTCATCGCGATACCGAGAAAAGTCGAGTCTTGGTATGTTTTAAATAGTGCTCCAACCCAAGTGAAACAAGAGAGCTAGCAGTCATAGATAGTTTTTTGTTAGGTTTTAAATAAAGGACTATATCAACAAGTCCATTTTGTTATTCTGTGATGGAGTAATAAATAGTGTTTTGGTCGCCCCGGTGGCCGAGTCAATTATCGCTAGCGGTAGTAACTGAAGTCACCGTTGGGCGTGGGTTCGAGTCCCGCAGAAGGCATGGGTTTTTGTAAACGTCCTTTCACCTATCATCGCTTCATCGTTTCATTATCACCCGCTCATTCGTACCCCCGTATAACCTAGCTGTTGATGGGGTCGTTAACAACATTAAAAAAAAAGGTGTTTTATTTTAACATTCAAGATCTGTTCGAGGGGTATCGCAAATTTGGCTGATTTCAGCGATTTCAAGGGGATTTCATGGCAAGTGTACACCAGATTTTAGGAGCTGTTAACCCCTCGGATCTGTTTTCAAAATTAAGTTCCAGAAGCCTATATATATACAACCCACTAAATCAAATCCTAACAAATCTTCGTTGTTTGATTTCCCAGAATTTTTCCGCTCACCAGGAAAACTATCACAATCACCATATTGTAATTCATAAATTCTGCTAGTGGGTATCTGTCATCCACTTGACCCGAGGATAGGGCAACAAAAGGTCTCTCGACGGCCACATTTCGAAGCAACAAGTCCGAACTCGTCCAGACAGTGTTCTACTCGCCAGAAGGCGTGAACCACCCGCGCGTTAACGGTGTACGATAGCGAGGACGGTCGCTCGGAGCCTTCTTCTGAGCGAGACACTGGCTTGGTGTAGACACAAAAAGGCGATCCGCCACGGTTCAGTAAACACTGGCCGGCTGGGATCAGTAATTGTCTTCGTTTTCATGATCACTGATTAGTGAGGAAATAAGATAAACCTTGGGCGAGGTTAGAGTGAAACATCAGACTGCGTTTTATCAACTTGGTGGAGGCTTCGACAGTTCGAGAAGCGTTTCTCCGTTGCTCAGTCAGCTAAGGCACCGCTTTAGAACCGTTGGGTTCGAGCGAGGGGTTAACAACTCCTGAAATCAGGTGTACACTTGCCATGAAATCCCATTGAAATCACCTGAAATCCCTGAAATCACCTGAAAACCCTGAACTCACTTGGAATCACCAGAAATCCCTGAAATAATCTGAAATCACTTGAAATCCCTGAAATCACTGAAATCCCTGAAATCATCTGAAATCTGAAATCAGGTGTACACCAAATTTTCGAGTTGTAAACCCCTCAGGTTCGAGTCCCGCATAAGGCATGGGTTTTTGTAAACGTCCTTTCACTTATCACTTCATAGTTTCATTATCACCAGCTCATTCGTACCCCCGTATAACCTAGCTGTTGGTGGGGTCGTCAAGCAAACATCATCATCATCAAGTTCAAGAAACATTGTGGAGTTCTGCTACAAGTGTATGTATATTACGTAGATGGAATTTCAATTAATAAAGAATGCAAGCTTGAACACATATAAGTGCCGGGCCGTGTTGAGACATGTTGCGCCCCTGGGCCCAGAATTTACTGGCGCCCCCCCCCCCCCCCCCCCTACATCCCTAACTTTGAAAACAATTCATCGTCAAATACAGAGTTTTTAATAAATGTGTTGTTTTCAATAGTCCATTTATTCATGAGTTGACAAGACAGTACGAACTATGTATACAATATTGATAGTTCTTTTGAAATGATCCTTCATATATTGATGCATTTTTCAATTTCATTAGGGCCCATATTACCAATAATAAAAATGTGTTAATTAAGCTAATCAATCAATTGCAGTACAAAAATAACATTGGTAACCAAGGGTAATAACAAGCTAATCCACTAATTATCGCTTAATCAACAAATTTATTATTCGTAATACCGGGCCTTGGACTACTGAAAATTTGTGCTCAAGGCCCCGGTTTGTACCTTAACATACGTTAATTGTTGTGCTAACAAACACTTGGAGAAGCCACACAGCTTTCAAGTATTTCCTTTGTTACACTTTTGAAGATTTAGCCGTGAGTCAACATAACACATGTCCAGTAAAACTAGCAGAATGCGCGCCTAAATACAATACGGCCCCGAGATGTGGTAACAAAACTGCCAACAATGAGACATTATTGATAAATGTCATTGTTGCAATTTGCTCTCACTTTACAATACGGCCCCGAGATGTGGTAACAAAACTGCCAACAATGAGACATTATTGATAAATGTCATTGTTGCAATTTGCTCTCACTTTACTACTATTTCATAAGCAATGTCCGCGACTCTTTACAGACGAATTGGCACGTTGTGCTTTGGTGCTCACTAAATAAATATTACGAATAATAAATTTGTTGATTAAGCGATAATTAGTGGATTAGCTTGTTATTACCCTTGGTTACCGATGTTATTTTTGTACTGCAATTGATTAATTAGCTTAATCAACACATTTTTATTATTGGTAATATGGGCCCTAATGAAATTGAAAAATGCATTAATATATGAAGGATCATTTAAAAGAACTATCAATATTGTGTACATAGTTATACAAAGCTATTGTTAGACGAATGGTTAATCCTAATTTCAAAAGAAGACAGTCTGTGATTATATGTTACGATTAGGATGTCAAACCTTTCAAGAGCTCTTTCTTTCAGACCATGTTAGTGAACCATGTTCAGAATCTCAAAATGATAGCTTTTTGTGTTTTTCACCTTAAAACTAGCAGCAACCAGTCTTTTTCATGTTTTCTTTTCTTTGTTCTTGTTTAGATTTGATAGAGATAATAAAGTGGTTGACCCTTCCTACCTGAACTCAAGTATGATGAAACTACCTGGATGCATTCACAACATCTATACGAGAACGAAAAAAAAAAATCCTAAATCTTTTTAAGGGTGTTTTTTTTTCCTCTTTAATAATACCTGCGCTACCCACCCTAGACAGCTCTTTGACAATACCGCTATCGAATTATGAATGCGTGGAGGAACCACATGAGAAAACATGCATCGGTTGCACGGCTGCCAACCAAATAAAAAATAAACATAAACATAAAAAGAACTCCAATCCCTAAAGAAACGTGCTTGTTTGTTTTTCGACTGGTATAAATATTATTTCATGTCGAAACAGATTTAATTGGCATTTCATCCTACATTTAAAATGTCACTTGCCAATCACTTTTCTGCACTCGCAAAACACACGAGTGAAAAGCAAAACAAACATGAAATAAAAACAAAGACAGAACGTGAGAGAAAACGCGATCGTGATCAATCCAATTGACCAAATAGGATGGAAAAACGTTTCCGTAAAATGAAACGAGAAAATATATGCCTGACAGCTCGATGCTAAATGCCCGAATAAGGACAATGGCAACAAGTTCGCCGTCGGCTGTAGGCAACCCGTCCTACACGTGGGTTTAGTGTGTGTATTTACCGACAAATAAAGTAGAACATCGCACTAGTCACTCACCATTAGGTTTGACACACATTAGACTGTTGGAGCAGAGAGGCCACCGCAACAGAAAAACGACTCGAAACGAGCGTCCGACAAAAACAGTGTCGATCAAGAAGAACTAGCATTACGTGTGACCGAGTAATGCATGAGCCAAACTAAACGATCGCTGGCGAAATGATATGGTTAGTGACCAAGGAGTGAGAGAAGTGTGAGAACGTTTTTTTAATTTATTCGTTTATATTGGATACATTATTGATTCTATTTAGATATCCTACTTATCCTATCCTACTATCCTATATCGATACTATTGTATAAATACTACAGTTTCGACACTTCTCTATCATTTCTTAAAATGACCACCCATCTCAGTCATTTGTTTTCAACGAGGGGTTAACAACTCCTGAAATCAGGTGTACACTTGCCATGAAATCCCCTTGAAATCTCTGAAATCACCTGAAATCATCTGAGATCACTTGAAATCCCTGAAATCACTTGAAATCACCTGAAATCTTGAAATCGGGTGTACACTTGCCATGAAATACCTGAAATCACCTGAAATCATCTGAGATCACTTGAAATCCCTGAAATCACTTGAAATCACCTGAAATCTTGAAATCGGGTGTACACTTGCCATGAAATCCCTGAAATCACCTGAAATCACTTGAAATCCCTGAAATCACTTGAAATCCCTGAAATCATCTGAAATCTGAAATCAGATGTACACTTGCCATGAAATCCCATGAAATCACCTGAAATCTTGAAATCTGAAAACAGGTGTACACTTGCCATGAAATCCCATGAAATCCCTGAAATCACGTGACATTCCTGAAATCTGAAATCACTTGAAATCCCTGAAATCACTTGAAATCACCTGAAATCACTTGAAATCACCTGAAATCATCTGAAATCATCTGAAATCCCTGAAATCACTTGAAATCCCTGAAATCTTGAAATTTGAAGTACACCAAATTTTCGAGTTGTGAAACCCTCGGTTTTCAGCCACGAAATACCTGTCAGGATGGTTTCGATCCTGGCGGGAATTAAATCCCGATTTTCTAAATGTTGGCTCAGTGTGCTAGCCACTCGACCACTCATCTCAGTGATTTGTTTTCAGCTAGGCTTTAGAATGTGACATTTTCGATTTCGATCTTTTGTCTGAAAGAAAACTCCAAGCTTTCTTACAACAGTGATAAATGTGCGTGGCTTATCTATCTTAATTTTCTCGAAAGTAATCAATTATTCGTATGTTTCTGTAATCAATAATTTCATTGGCCACTATATTTCGATCTTTCTCCATCACTTTCTTTCGTGATCACTTTTATAACCTTTATTAATTATTACCCAGTTAATCAAGTTCCAATATTACCAATATTACTACGAAAATACTTCAATTTCTTTTAAAACAATCTATATTCTGACGACGGTTCTTGTTTGTTCAACGACCCCACCAACAGCTTGTTAACGGAGGGGGGAGCAAAACGAAATCAACCAATCAAATGACGAAACGAATGAGTGGCATTTACGAAAACCCATGCATTTTGCGGGACTCGAACCCAAGCCCGACAGAGTAGACCCACGGCTCTTCCGTCGTCGACGCGTCGTCAAACTCTGCTAACGAGCTACTTATTAGACCCCACCAACAGCCATACGTTATGGATTACGAGTTACTAACCACTTCCAAGTTTCCAACTCACATTTGACAGCCACTCTGTACAACCATTGTCGATACATTAGAAAGGAAAGGTCACAACACAATAAGGTAGCAGATAATACAAATGTCAAGTGGAATTATGAAAACTGTGGAAATAAAATCCACTGAGATCTAGGTAAAACAAACAAACAAAACGTTTCAAAGTACTGAACTCGCGCAGAATACCAATCATTGTGAATTACAAATCCAACACACGAAGCCAACCGTCCGACTCGAGCTGCCCCCAGACAATGGACCTATACAAAACCTTATTGGTATAATTCCTACGTGGGAAGCACGTGAACAGAATGGTGCGTGTAAACATCGCAGCCCAAGAGTCCACGGTACAATAGCTGCAAGCATGACTTGCGAATCCATTACATACTAGCTAGGATTCCAGAGAATGTCGCAGGAAATGACACATATTAGATTCTATACAGTCGCTCTGGGCACACGTTTCAAACGCGATGATGCCAACAGTATGAGGGGCTGGGTTGTTAGTAAGAGGAGAAAAATATTCCCGGCAAAAACATCATCTGGGAACTCAAGTAATTCAATATTCACCAGTAACAAAGAAAATGTCTGTATTATTATCCCAGATATATTGAAATTTATAAATAATTAAATATTTATAAATTTAAAAGTGCTCAATTATTTTTGAAACTTTTCGAGTTCGCCACAAGATCGCACTTTCACGTTCATCTGTTAGAAATCATACTAATATGACGAGAATTGCATGATTTCAGCAATCTTGTGGAACTTCGAGATGGTATACGAGGCAACAATAATCTTCTCGACCAATGGAAACCATGTGTCAGTCGGGATTCGAACACGCAGCCAACCAACTGGGAGATCCATAACCTCGGGCAACACAGCTTATTTCCCTCCATCTGTGCTTGAACCACCGAGGAAAACCACGAACCCCGGTCTCCAGAATGACGGTTCAACGTGCTAGCCACTGATCCACCCGCCTCTCGTGAATACAAGTTTGTCACGGCGTGAATAGAAAACAACGAGTACAAGTACTGCGTGTGATTACGAAGTGAAATGACGTTACGTGAACGCTCGTCAACAGAAGGGCGTGACGTAACAATTAGCGCGATGAGTGAAGTACAGGGAGGTGTGCGAGGGGTCAGCAGTGAAGTCGCAGATCAAGTAACGTCATTTCACGAGGAAAACGGCTGAAAGGAATGGATCGTTCAAAGATATCGCGTTGAAAATGATTCGAATTGAAAACGGACCGACATTATTTAGGCCCCTATATATATATATATATATATATATATATATATATATATATATATATATATATACATATATAAATATATTTATATATATATATATATATATATATATATATATATATATATATATATATATATATATAAATATATAAATATATTTATATATATATATATATATATATATATATATATATATATATATATATATATATATATATATATATATGTGTGTGAGATCAATAGTTGTTAATTACACCATCATGAACGTTTTCAAGATGGGGTTTGGAAACATATTTAATCGATATAGCATTATTGTTAAGCGTATAGGCCTACAGATGAAAATGTGTTTTCTAGATGTATACTTTTGACAAGTTATGCGATATGAATTAAAAAGTTATATCGTACACCATCTTGAAAATATTGAAAATTTCTGTGTTTCCGCAGTATTGGAATTTCGATGTCTCATACCGCTTAAAACTGATATTTAGCCATAGATCGAGGGGTTAACAACTCCTATAATCCGGTGTACACTTGCCATGAAATCCCCTTGAAATACCTGAAATCACTTGCCATCCCTGAAATCTCTTGAAATCTCCAAAATCTCTTGAAATCTTTTGAAATCCCTGAAATCTCTTGAAATCTCCAAAATCTCTGAAATATCTTGAAATCTCCAAAATCTCTTGAAATCTTTTGAAATCCCCGAAATCTCCAAAATCTTTTGAAATCCCTGAAATCTGGTGTCGGCCTACACACAAAATGTGCGAGTTGTAAGCCCTCACAACACAGCCAATATCTGCTCCGCCAATAAATCCTCCGATTGCAGAATCAGCTGTTGCATGCAGCCAGGCCAGAGTCATGTGACAGATAAAAACCACTTTTCCTGCTGGCGGCTGGTCGACTACTCCGTGTTATCGAGGTGACTAGCCCCGCCCCAGTTCACGTGGACTGGAGGTAACGGTACACGCCAGCCAGTAGTCGATGCCGAATTGCTGAACACCGTTATTCGGAGGTGAAAAACTACATTATATATATAAATACACTTGGATCTAGGGAATAAAAGTCGTCTACCAACAAAATAAATGTTAAAATCTTCGGTAATTTCTTTATTTCGATGCAAATTGAATGGTTTGACATTTTTGAAAGATGTAGTTGCACTATTTATCGTAAACTCCATTGAATAGAATTCGAATTCCCCCCAAAAAAACACAGTTATACAAATATATTGGTAATATTTGTGTTTGTTATATTGGTAGACGACCTTCTTCTTCCGTGGATACAAGTCTATTTTTACAACTGCATCTTTCTACAGCGTTAAATCCATGAAATTGCAGCAAGATATAATTATGTAATTACCAAAGTTTTTACAATCATTTGGTTGGTGCACGACTTTTTTCTTTCGTGGATACAACCAATCAAATCAAACCGACACCTTCGCTAAATACAATTACACCAACAATGTAGTAGTGTTATTCTCGTGCCGGTCACTGGCTGGGTGCATAACCTCATTCGATGGCAAACAAATCGTTGTCGGTGCACCTTGTGCTGCGGACAGGTGCTGCAATTGCCAACATCACGGCACACACAACAACAAAGAACACAAAGACCCGTGGAACAATCGTCGTCATTATTATTACGGGTTATGAGTGCATCAGTTGGTTGGTGTTACTTTCGAACGGTGTGAGACATAAAAATTATCACACGGAAGAAATAAGAGATATTTTTAATACCTTCAAAATGATGTGAAATGAAATTATCAGCCTTCAAAAATAGAATATTTTCACAGCTGAAAATGTGTTCTTTTTTAGCTGTGAAAATAACGTAATGTACAGTTTTTACTGATCTCGAGAGTACATTATTGATGAAACAAATATTAAAATGAACAATATCTGTATTTACCCCGCATTACAATTTTGATATCTCATTCCGTTCAAAAGTATACCAAAAACTTATTTCGATAAATTGATGAGTTTTAATGACATTGTTGGAATTGGTGTTAGACAATGACGGGAGAGAAATTATTCAAGAACATAAAATAGTATTAAAGAATAAATCGATGCCGTGAATATCATCAACTACTCCAAAAAATCGAAGAGAAACTGTCAACCCATATAAATATTAATGTCTTTGCTTTCAACTATGTCACCTTGCAATCAATATGTATTTGACAAATTGACACCGGAAGAAAAATCCATTGTTGACCTACTGAGATTTCGAACGAATAATTTTTTGTATTCCAATTTCAAATCCTACCGATGTCTGAAAATACTGAATCTTATCAAATTGGCTATATTCGACACAGACAAGGTTTTCAACATTATCATTTCCTAATACAAACAAATAATACGTCAGAAGCAGTTGATAACTATAATAATATTGATAAATTAGACAGTCCAGTCTTACCTTGAAACAGATTCTACGTGCGATCAGCAACCGAGTGACGAAATGACGTGAAAATAGAAACACCCGCACGTGCTATCCGTCATTCAAAACACGCGTAATTATTATTATTATTACTACTATTATTACAGCACAGTTCGATACGGTTTGATTTCAAGAGAAAACGGTGAGACAACGACCTATCAAGACAGCGCCAGCTCTACTACTGAGTCAGCGTACCTTACAGAACACAACAAACCACACCGCCATGGCAACGCGAACAGCTGTAGTTCGAGGAGCGGAGAGGGGGGGGGGGCGGTGGAGGGGGAACCAATCCGGCTTGGATGCAATGCAAATCGTTGATTGTTGAAACGCATTGTTACCGTTGCGATACAGCGAACTCTGGTGAACTATCAAACATTGATTATTGTTTGATTAACGCCCTTGATTGTTGACTAACTAGGCGATTTGGGGTTACGAACGAGCACGTAATAATGGAACTATGACGTGATGATAAGAGAAAGGATGTTTACAATTATTAGGAAAACGCAGTGCACGTGTTTTTTGTTGTGATATAAGCATGGAAATAGAATCTAGAACGAAATCTATTCTGTCAGCTAGCGCTACATCTACTGACCTTGGATTACTTCTACCTGTTACTTGTTGCTACTGTTGCTAAGTGTGAACCTGTCTATGATGTTATCACGAAATGTACATTAGGCCTAGTGGACCAAGTTGGCGGATCTACTTGTTATTACCGGGATTGCAAATTATATTTTTCTACCTTGATTTGAAATGAGCCTACTGAACAAAATGTTTTCTTATATTTGGTTTAACTCAGTACTAGTCTATTTAAAAATAAATCATTAACTTCTAAACAGTTCCAAATGAATTACTTTCATACACACACAAACAGCAACGGACCAACAACGGCCGAAACAAGGACATTTTACGGCCGAAACAGAGGCAATTCAGGGTTAAAACTCGGACAAAGTAGGGACCAACCTCGGCCGAAACAGGGCCGAAAGAGAGAAATTTTGCAGACTTTGCAGGAACAAAATAGGGTCATTTTAGGGACCTGATTTTCCGTCTAATTTCGTACATGTAGAGGGACTTTGATTGGTTACTGTTTGTTTACTATATAGTATAGCTAAATTCTATAGCAACTTTTCCAGTCCGCGTATATATTCATAGCTGTAAAAATCACTTTTCAATAATAATTAGAACTGATAGAAAGAAGACTATATGATTACACGAACACCAACTCTATTTTATCATGTAACTATTTTTAACTCCGGCATAAATATTTGTGTTTCCATATTTATCTGGCAAGAACCAAGATCTAACTCCCAAAACACCAAAAAAATAAACCCGTTTTTAGCAAATTAATAGCCTATTAATTTGATACGTATTGTTAGTTGGTAATAGTATATTCAACTAGAATTTATAATCACTTAATTATCATGATGTAAGTAAGTTGGATGGTTTGCAAGGAGATTGATTTCCTCCATTCACCACACGAATCACCACCGAACAAATACCCGAGAAACGAGGGGTTTACAACTCGCAAATTTGGTGTACACCTGATTTCAGGTTTCAGGTGATTTCAGGTGATTTCAGGTGATTTCAGATGATTTCAAGTGATTTCAGGTGATTTCAGGTGATTTCAAGTGATTTCAGGTGATTTCAGGTGATTTCAAGTGATTTCAAGTGATTTCAAGTGATTTCAGGGATTTCAGGTGATTTCAGGTGATTTCAGGTGATTTCAGGTGATTTCAGGGATTTCAAGTGATTTCAAGTGATTTCAGGTGATTTCAGGGATTTCAAGTGATTTCAGGGATTTCAAGTGATTTCAGGTGATTTCAGATATTTCAGGTGATTTCAGGTGATTTCGGTGATGTTTCAGGGATTTCAAGTGATTTCAGGTGATTTCAAGTGATTTCAAGTGATTTCAAGTGATTTCAGGGATTTCAGGTGATTTCAGGTGATTTCAGGTGATTTCAGGGATTTCAAGTGATTTCAAGTGATTTCAGGTGATTTCATGTGATTTCAGGGATTTCAAGTGATTTCAGGTGATTTCTTGTGATTTTAAGTGATTTCAGGTGATTTCAGGGATTTCAAGTGATTTCAGGGATTTCAAGTGATTTCAGGTGATTTCAGGTGATTTCAGGTGATTTCAGGGATTTCAAGTGATTTCAGGTGATTTCAGGGATTTCATGTGATTTCAGGGATTTCAAGTGATTTCAGGTGATTTCTTGTGATTTTAAGTGATTTCAGGTGATTTCAGGGATTTCAAGTGATTTCAGGGATTTCAGGTGATTTCAGGGATTTCAGATGATTCCAGGGATTTCAGGTGATTTCAGGTATTTTCATGTGATTTCAGGTGATTTCAGGGATTTCAGGTGATTTCAGGTGATTTCAGGTGATTTCAGGTGATTTCAGGTGATTTCAGGGATTTCAAGTGATTTCAGGTGATTTCAGGGATTTCATGTGATTTCAGGGATTTCAAGTGATTTCAGGTGATTTCTAGTGATTTTAAGTGATTTCAGGTGATTTCAGGGATTTCAAGTGATTTCAGGGATTTCAAGTGATTTCAGGTGATTTCAGGGATTTCAGGTGATTTCAGATGATTCCAGGGATTTCAGGTGATTTCAGGTATTTCAGGTGATTTCATGTGATTTCATGTGATTTCAGGGATTTCAAGTGATTTCAAGTGATTTCAGGTGATTTCAGGTGATTTCAGGGATTTCAGGTGATTTCAGGTGTTTTTCAGGTGATTTCAGGTTGATTTCAGGGACTCAAGTATTTCAGTGTTATTCAGGATTCAGTGTGATTTCAGGGATTTCAAGTGATTTCGGTGATTTCTTGTGATTTTAAGTGATTCAGGTGATGATCAGGCAATGATCAGGGATTTCAAGTGATAGGTATAGTTCATATGGGATTCAGGTGATTTTCAGATTCAGGTGATTCAGATTAAATAACAAGGAAGATAAGTATTTTTATCTCAAGTGATTAGTGAAAGTATTCGATTAAAACGGATTTACAGGTGTTTCAGATTCAGTTTTAGTGATTCAGGTAATTATGATGAAACAAATATGAAATGAACAATTTGTAATTACCCCGTTAATTTATCTCATTCGTTAAAAGTACCAAAATATTCGATAATGATGGTTTAATGACTGTGATGTGTTGCATGACGGGAGGAAATACAGAACATAAATAGTATTAAGAATAATCGTGCGGATACATAATATCCAAAAATCGAAGAAACGTAACCCATATAAATATTAATGTCTTGTTTCAATATTCACCTTGCAATCAAATTATTTGACAAATGACACCGGAAGAAAATCCATTGTTGCCTACGAATTCGAACGAAAATTTTGTATTCCATTTCAAACCTCGATGCTAAACTGAATCTTACAATGGCTATATTCGACACGACGGTTTCAACATATCATTCTAATACAAAAAATAATAGTCAAAGCATTGAAACTTAAAATATGAAATTAGACGTCCGTCTACTGAAACAGATTTACGGCGTCAGCAACCGGTACGAATAGTGAAAATAGAAACCCGCACGCTACCGTCTCAAACCGGTAATTATTATATTATACTATATTACAGACAGTTGATAGGGTTTGATTTCAGAGAAAACGGAGACAACGACCTATCAACAGGCCACTCTACTACTGAGTCGGTACTACAGAACACAACAAACCACCCCCTGGCAACGCGAAAGCTGTAGTTGAGGGAGGGGGGGGGGGGGGGGAACCATCGGGGATGCATGCAAAGTGATTGTTAAGCTGTACCGTTGGATACAGCGACTTGGTGATACAAAATTATATTGTTGATAACGCCTGTTTGTTGACAATAGGCGATTTGGGTACGAACGAGCATAATATGGAATTGACTGATTAAGGAAGGATGTTACAATATTAGAAAACAGTGCACTGTTTTGTTTGTTAAGCATGAATAAATCTGAACGAATTTCTGTCAGCTAGCTCTCCCCCCCGGGGGGGCAATTCCCCTTTTTTTTAAAAATAAGGTAGGGGGGTTGGGGATTATTTTTAGGTGATTTTTTTGTTTTTTTAAAGTATTTCGGGTGTTTTCAGGGTTTCAAGTGATTTCGGGATTTAAAGTGTTTTCGGTGTTTCGGGGTTTTCAGGTGATTTCAGGATTTCGGTGATTTCAGGATTCGGTTTTTCATGTGATTTTTTCAGGGATTTTTAAAGTGTTTTCAGGTGATTTGGTGATTTTTTGGGTGTTTCAGGTGATTCAGGGTTTTTAGGTGATTTCCGGGTTATTTTCGGGTGTTTTCGGGGATTTCAGTGTTTTCGGGATTTTAAAGTGATTTCGGGATTTTTTTTTGTTTTTCGGGTTTTAAAGGATTTCAGGATTTAAAGTTTTTCAGGTGATTTAGGGTTAGTTTTCGGGTTTTCAGGGATTTTTTCGGGTGTTTTCAGGGTTTGTTTTGGGTTTAAAGTGATTTCGGGATTTCAATGATTTCATGATTTCAAGTTTTTTAAAGGGATTCAGGGATTTCGGGGTTTCAGGGATTTAAAGGTTTTCAAGTGATTTCAGGTGATTTCAGGGTTTTTCAGTGTTTTCGGGGATTTCAAGGATCTGGGGTGATTTCAGGGAAAGTGATTTCGGATTTAAGTGTTTTCAGGGATTTCAGTTTTTTTTCCCGGGGTTTTCCCCAAGGGTTTTTCGGTGTTTTTTTTCGGGGATTTGGTTTTTTCAGGTATTTGGGGGATTTCAGGTTTTGATTTCGGGGTTTTCAAGTGATTTCGGGTGATTTGGGGGTTTTATGGATTTCAGGGATTTCAAGTGATTTCGGTGTTTTCTTGTGTTTTTAAGGTTTTAGGTGATTTCAGGGTTTTTAAAGTGATTTTCGGGATTTCAAGTTTTTTCAGGGGATTTCAGGGTTTTGGGGGACAATTTAATGATTCCAGGATTTCAGGGTTTTCGGTTTTCAGGGTTTCATGTGATTTCAGTGTTTTCAGGGATTAAAGTGTTTAAAAGTGATTTTTTTCAGGGATTTTCAGGTGATTAAGGTTTTCAGGGTTTTGGGGATTTCAGGTGTTTTCGGGATTTCGTGTTTTGGGTTTTTAAGGGATTCAGGTATTTTGTGAAATTTTTGGGGTTTTCGGGATTTAAAGGGTTTTTTAATTTTCTTGGTGATTTCAGGGTTTTTCAGGTATTTGGGTTTTCAGGGGGTTTTTCCGGGGGATTTCAGGTGATTTCAGTTTAAGGTTTCAGTGATTCTGGGGAAATTTTCCCAGGGATTTCAAGTGTTTTCAGGTGATTTCGGGTGATTTCCGGGTTTTTAAATTGGTGTTTTCAGATTTCAGTGATTTCGGGATCTCTGATCTTTCAATTGTATATTCGGGATTTCACAGTGATCAGGTGATTCTTGTATTTAGTGTATCAGGATTTCAGGGATCAAGGATTCGAAGATTTTCATGATTTCAGGATTTTCAGGGATTTCAGGGAAAACGGTTTTGGAGTATTTCAGGTATTCATGATTCAGTGATTTCAAGTGACGGGGGGATCGGATTCAGGGGATTTACGTTGGATTCAAGTGATATTAGGGATTAGGGATTTCAGGTGATTTCGTGGATTTCAGGGACATGATGTAAGACAGGTGTTTACAATGATTGAGAAAACCAGTGCACTGTTTTGTTGTGATTAAGCATTGAAATAAATCTGAACAAAATTTTCTGTCAGCTAGCCTACATCTACGCCCTTTGGTTACTTCTACCTTTTACGGGGCTATGTTGCTAAGTGTAAACCTGCTTTGTTTCCGAAATGACTTTGGCCTAGGGCCAGTTGGGGGATCTACTTTTTATTCCCGGTTGAAAATTATATTTTCTACCTTGTTTTTAAATGGTTAACTTTTCAAGGGTTTAATTTTAATCTTTTTAAAAAAAAATCATTAATTTCTAAAACGTTCCAAAAATTACTTTCATACACACACAAACAGCAACGGACCAAAAAAGGCCGAAACAAGGACATTTTACCCCAAAAAAGGGGGAATCGGGGTTTAAAACTCGGACAAGTAGGGACCAAACTCGGCCAAAAAAGGGCCGAAGAGAAAAATTTTTGCAGACTTTAGGAAAAAAAAGGGATTTTAGGACCTGTTTCCTTTAAATTTTTCGACATGTGAGGGGGACTGGATTGGTTACTTTTTGTTTATAAGTAGCTGTTTTAGCAACTTTTCCCCCTCGTAAATTTTCATCGTGTAAAATCCTTTTCATAAAATTAGAAATTAATAAAGAACTGGGGTACCTTTTTAAAGAATAAAAAATGTGTTTTTTTAAGCGAAATTTGGGGTTAACTTTTTTTCCCCTTGGTTCCCAATGTTATTTTGCCCCCAATTGAAATTCTTAATTAAACATTTTTTATTGGAAAATAGGGGCCCCAAAATAGAAAGAAATATATGATTATCGAACCCCAACTTATTTTATAGTAATTTTTTTAACTCCGGCATAAATATTTGTGTTTCCATATTTATCTGGCAAGAACCAAGATCTAATATCACAAGTAACACAAACGGTAACAAGCTTAATGCGACCAAGTGCTTGTCTCTAGTTTCCCGTCGAAAACAATCATTCATACACGATAATTACTACCAAGTCGCGTAACAAGTTAAAACTATCGTTAATTAACATAATAGGGGATATAAATCTTTCCATCGTTTTACGTGTTTTTTCAATTAAAAAAAACAACATTTCTGGGAAATTGTTCCTTTGGTGAGAACAAAGAAAAGGATACCGCCGTTTGCAGGCGCAGGGCCCAGGGTGGGCCATTTCCGATGTGCAAAAATGCACGGGTTTTAAATGCACGCTAGCTGTAATGACACTGTACTGTTATTAGTGTATTACTGTAGTTAGGTAATAGTAGTAATTAAAAATGATATTATAGAAGCATACAAATGATTGCTATATAATAAAAAATTTTAAGTAATTTTAATAATATATGCGAAAGAAAACAAGTCTTTAAAACCTCTTTTTCCTCATTTCATGGGCCCTACTAAAAGTGAAATTGTTTACGTTTAGTTTTATTAGCTTCATTTAATAATGTATTTCATTAGATGAGCGTAGCGAAGATTTTCACTCAAGTCTTACGGAGCTTTGTCTGTGCGTTTTTTTTTTTTTGTTTGTTTTTGGTAAACACTGCACAGGTCGCAGGGTTTGAACTGATCGACATGAAACTTTTTTTTTAATGCAAACTTATCAACTTAGAACTGATAGTTTGAGGTCTAATCGGTTGGACCATTTTTGATAAACATCATTAGAAGTTCTAATTACCCATAAGATTTGGCTGGGCGGAAAAAATTTGAAAAAATCTCTCCAATACGATTCAATTTTCCACAATGTGAACACAAGAATAATATACAGAATAAATTGGTTTGATATTCGGACAGCCGTTTGGAGAAATAATATAATAAATGTATTTTATTCATCGAAAAGATAGAAATATTAGTTGAAAAATGTTGCATTGTCGAAGTCACGGCTTTCTAGATTCATTGACATCGGATGAAGTTCATTTCAATTGATCAAGGTTTGTAGAGTTTTCGATTATACTTTATATAGACATCTCGCTCATCGTACAACGCACATCCTGCGTTTGCTTAGTAATAACTCATTAACTCGCAATGTTTGTGCTTCTCAGATAACTGATTTGTAAATGAAAACTCATGTGAAGCAACTGATTAATGATGTCATTTTGCACGAGATGCTATCAGTTCAACGGTTCGAACTAAAAGAAAGAATGATTTAAAGAAACAAAATTGTGGAAATTGTTAGTATGGTACCTAATGATGCGTAACGACCCCACCAACAGCTAGGTTATATGGGGGTTAGTAAGGTACCATACCGTACCTATAGTATTTTATGAAAATTTGATAGTGTAACATCCTCTGGGATAGAATACTTTCACCTACTGTCATACTCATTATAATTACGATAATGACTCCACCAGAAGCTTGGCTATTTGCAACTCCATAATGAACACAATATACAACCCGTTTTTAGCATAATTAATAGGCCTATTAATTTTATTATGTATTGTTAGTTGGTAATAGTATATTCAACTAGAATTTATAATCACTTAATTATCATGATGTAAGTAAGTTGGATGGTTTGCAAGGAGATTGATTTCCTCCATTCACCACACGAATCACCAGATTTAGATTTTACGACCGAACAAATGCCTGAGAAACGAGGGGTTTACAACTCGCAAATTTGGTGTACACCTGATTTCAGATTTCAGGTGATTTCAGGGATTTCAGGTGATTTCAGGGGA
Organism: Brachyptera putata; assembly: GCA_907164805.1. Taxonomy (NCBI): domain Eukaryota; kingdom Metazoa; phylum Arthropoda; class Insecta; order Plecoptera; family Taeniopterygidae; genus Brachyptera; species Brachyptera putata. Next base: position 756,251 of record OU015464.1, read on the forward strand.
TTTCAGGTGATTTCAGGTGATTTCAGGTGATTTCAGGGATTTCAGGTGATTTCAGGGATTTCAGGTGATTTCAAGTGATTTCAGGGATTTCAGGTGATTTCAGGTGATTTCAGGTGATTTCGGGTGATTTCGGGTGATTTCAGATGATTTCAGGGATTTCAGATGATTTCAGGTGATTTCAAGTGATTTCAGATGATTTCAAGTGATTTCAGGGATTTCAGCTGAATTCAAGTGATTTCAAGTGATTTCAGGTGATTTCAGGGATTTCAGGTGATTTCAAGGGATTTCAGGGATTTCAGGTGATTTCAAGGGATTTCAGGGATTTCAGGTGATTTCAGGGATTTCAGATGATTTCAGGGATTTCAGATGATTTCAGGTATGATTTCAGGGATTTCAGTGATTTCAGGGATTAGTGATTTCAGGTATTTCAGGTGATTTCGGGAAATCAGATATCAGGTGAATTCAGATGATTTCAGGGATTTTAGATGATTTCAGGTGATTTCAGTGATTCAGGATTTCAGGTGATTTCAGGATTCAGATGATTTCAGTGATTTCAGTGATTTCAGGGTATTTCAGTGATCAGTATTTCAGGGATTTCAAGTGATTTCAGGGATTTCAATGATTTCAAGTGATTTCAGGTGATTCAGGTGATTTCATTTTGGATTTCAAGGGATTTCATGCAAGTATACACCGATTCAAGTAAGAAAAATTTTCACGGACTGTTCATTCGGTTTAGAGCGTCAACAAAGAAGAAAAGGATTCATTTGGACATTACAAGTCATACAACATGATCAGCAATGTTCCAGAAATGTTTCTGGAAACGTCTCACAGGTCTCAAGTGCGAGGCTGTTGATATTTTCCACGAATGTTGAAGGAAAAACAACAGGTTGGATTTGACCTTGTAAACTTCCACACTGCTAACAAAGGTTCATGAAATGTAGAATTGTCGCAGTGACGAAACTTACTTACGTCATCAATCAGATTTTCTTTATTTTAAACCAGGACTCGTTACCAGGGACCAACCACGAACCTGAGACGTTTTTGCGTGTACAGCTTAGTAACTTTCTAAGCTCGTAACGAATCATAAATTAGTTTTCGGTGAAAAAGCAAGCTCCATCATCAACTCATTATTTATCTTTGTTTTAAAGAACATGAACTTAAAACCAGGGATCCGAAACCGGACCGGACAACCCGAAAAAAACTATTTTTGGGGAACCAGAAACCTTGGCGATTAGGATTTCCCCGGAAACACTAAGAAATTGTTCTTTTTGGCATTCATTGGTATAAGAATTATTCTCATTATAAGTACAATCCTTTTCGGATTCCGACGTGATCATTTTTACCGACATTCGGGAATCTTGACATTGTTTTAAGGCGGTGGGGGTTTTCAAGACAAAAATTTTTTCCCGGGGTTTAGTATTTCTTTGGGTTTTTAAATTTTTTTTTTTTTTTTTTTTTTTTTTTTTTTTTTTTTTTAAAAAAAAAAAAAAAAAAAAAAAAAAAAAAAAAAAAAAAAAAAAAAAATTTTTCCTTTTCAAAAATTTTTTTTTTTTTGGGAAATTGGGCCCGCAAAAAAAAAATTTTTTTTTGGGGCCAATTTAGTTTTGGGATTTAGAAAACCAACGGAAAACCCAAAATTTTGGGTTTTTTCGGTTGCTTTAAAATTAAAGTTTAAAAAAGGTGAAATAAAATCCTTTTTTAAACGGGGTTTTTTTTTTTAAATTTTAAAAATCTTTTTTTTTTCCGGAAACCGAGTGGAATTTTTTTTTAAAAATTTGTTAAAAAACCCAGGCTTTGGGCCCTTTTTGAGTTCGTTTCCCTTTCCCCAAAAGAGAAACCCCCGCGAAAAAGAACCTTTTTTCCCCAAAAATTTTTTTCTTTCATTTTTAAAAAATTTTACCGGGGAAAAAAAAGGGAAAGGGCCCGAAAATTTTTTTTAAAAATAAAGACAAAAGGAAACCCCATTTTGGGTTCTTTCGCCCTAAATTAGTTTAAAAAAGGTTCCAAGTCACGAACCTTTTTCCCCATTTTTTAAAATTTTTTAAAATTTTAAAAACTTTTCACAGGGTTTTAAAAAAAAAGCCCCGGAAAAAAATTTTTTAAAAATTTTGTTTTCCGGGCCAAAAGGGGGGGGGAAAAAACAACCAAAAATTTTTTTTTTTTAAAATTTTATTTAAAAAATTTTTTTTTTTTTCTAAAAAAACCTTTGGAATTTTTGGGCCTAACTTTAGGTTTTTGGGGGAAATCTGTTTTTATAATTTAAGGACTTTAAAAACGACTTTTGGGAATAAACGGGTAAGGGGTTTAAAAATTCATTTATTATTTATTTTTGTAATTTATTTTTTCCAATTTTCCCCTTTTTTTAAATCCCCCTTTTAAAATTTAAGGTTCTTTTTTAAATTTGGTCTCATATTGGGTAACCAAAAATTTTAAAAACCTGTACATGGAAAGGAATAGTTGGGAAAAAGGTGGGGTTTCCCCCATTTTTTATAAAAAGGGTTCCCCATTAATTAAAACTAATTTGGGTACCATCTTTTTTCGGCTCCCTTAGTTGATTTAATCCTTCTAGGCCCCTTTTTCCCTCCTTTGATAAAAAAAAATTTAAATAAAAAATTCCCCTCCTTGGTACTATTTTCCCTAATTTTCTTTGGGTTTATAATATGGGGCCCCTATGAACTTTTTCCAAATCTTTTCATTGGACATTTTTCACCCCTTAATTTCAAATAGGCCTTTTAAATAAGGATTTTAAAATGTTTAATGTTTTTTTAATATTGAGTACTCACCTGCAGCTAAAATAATGTCTGGACTGACTTCCGATGCAATATTTCTGTCCGCCACTTCTTCCCAAGGTAGGTGGATTACTTTAATATCAGTATTTTTTATTCTGCCACCAAACAAAAGGTTGGATACATTTGATTCGACTTCACTATTAACATCACTATTCAAATCAACATCTTCATCAGAATTCAGAAGATTTATATTCAAAGCAGCATTATATTGCAGGAGATGAAGAACGGCTGGGTGACAGTCTGAGAACCAATAACTTTTTGGTTCACAACGTAAACATACGGTAAATCCAGTAAGGCCAACACCAGAACCCAATTCTAGCACACGCTTATTTTTAATGATGTCTTCATGTAACGAGCACCATTCTGCCAATGCCTGCGATGCCTGCCAGCTACAGAGGCCGGTTGTTCCTTGAGAAATAACGTTGTAGCTTTCTTTTAAAATTATTACTTCTGAAGAGTCGAGCAAATAGTGTCGAAAGTGCGTTGTTTCGTCTGGCTCTGTCCGAGTCGATAGGAGATCGCAATAAGCCGTGTACAAATCTTCGGAAATTTCCACACCAACAGTTTCGAGCTGGAAAATAATGTGATACGGATAAGTTTCTGTTCTTTTTGTTGACCTTTTTTGAGGACCAACTCCAGGCGTTGTAGGATGGTACAAGTGACTAAATTAGTCTACCGTGGCTATAAACTCGAGAGTTCAGCTGTTACCAGACAAGTTGCCAAACTTGATAATTATGAACCAAAAAATGTAATTAGCAAATACCAGTAGGCCTTTCGGTAATATTGTCATATATAGCTTATCGCGCGCAATTTCATATTTAAAAAAAAAAAAGTTCTGTCAACTCAATGGTTCTGGGCAGCAGAATATATCAGTGAGATTCTCGTATGAAGACGTGTTTTTCTATTGCTGCTAGGCCTACGCATTGAGTTTATAGTTACAAACTCAAATGTCTGTAGTCAACAGTTCTCGAGTAAATGACAAAGTTTTTCTGCAAAATAGTGTTTCAGGTGGGCTAGGCCATAATCTCGGTCAGTCGGCCGACTTGCCATCAGAATATTTTGTGATCTGTGAATAATTCTGTAAATCGACCTAGACCATTAAGTATAAAGGCCTATACTTAATGCCTAGACCATGCCTAGACACTTCGCTAATTTGAGGTTATGGGGATCTATACTTTCAGGTTAGGGGTAGGCCTACGCCTACGCATACTCAAAGATGAAGTGACCGATATGAACGACAACATACAAACCAGAATATTTTACCCCTTAGGCATACTCACCCTGGTGATAAGAGATTTCAGAAAAGATCGCTGATATTCAATCTTCACGGGAAATTTTTTTACCAAAGGACAGTTGACAGTGAGGTTTAGAATTGCGTTCTGACTCACAGTGCTGTCTTCGTCCGGGTGAGAAAAAAGTGTCGCAAAAGGTATTTTCTTCACTGGAGTGAGACTAAAAAACTGCTTTTTAATATTATCCAGCAGTTCGTCGTTCAACTCACAATCATTAATCATTTTCCATAAATGGACAATAAGAAATCTAAATCACGTGTCAATTCAGAGATTTCAAATGACGATAGTCAGTCAGCTGTATACAGCCTTCTGGACTTTCTTTCCTTAAAATGGCAGTGGTTGGTTTTAAACTGACTCGCTCTACATTCAAAGTGTTCAAGCCACAGCCAAGTATGAAATATTGAAATTATTCGGATCTACCATGTCAGTTCGCAATGGCAATGAATAATTTTTAGTTAAATTTGTAACGCAAGAAGAATAAATTGCTTTTTGTCTTTTGATAATTCATCAAGATGGTGCCATGCTGGGTCTAAGGCCCACTCTAAAGTCAGTTCCTTATTCACCACAGAAAACAACCAAGAAAACTAAAACTACGGTAGGCCCTATTACTCCTAAATTATTAAAATAATACAAATAGTAAACATCACTTTAATGTTCACTCTATTCTTGACAGGCAAAACTAAATAACTTTAAACTATCCGTCAAATTTTTACTGTGTGATATTTTGATTGTTCACTTATTACTCACTAAAATATAAAAATTAAACCCTACAAACAATTCAACTATTTCTATTAATTTTTATGTGTATTATCAATGTTTTGTAGAATAGTTACGAACAAAATGTAAATCAAAATACGATTTTATGGAATAATTTAAATTATTACTAATTTATAGACAAGCTCATATATGCGCCAGAAATATTGTTTGTGAAATATAAATGTCATTTTTATTAAATATCAATCACACGAGGAATTACCTATTATTTTGGGAATCTTTTTATGTGATGGGAATTTATTTGTTGGATTGGGTGATTTTTAATTAAACTAAGGCCTAGTTGACATTCATAATAAAATTAGAAAATAAAAGTATTATTATTCGATCACAAACATGCCAACCGAAGACTGTGATTTAAAAAAAATCCTTGTCAAGGGTTTATGTGTTCATAAAAAAACTACATTCATTTTTCATAATTTCAATTTAATGAAACTGTTTTCTTGGGTAATTAATTAATTAATCAATTATTGAAGGATGGAAATTGAATTTGATTAGACAACACCATTGTTTTCAAGCAGCACGCATTACATACAATAGTCTGTTTAAAATGTTTTAACTAAGAATGTTTTAATAATAAAACCCAGGGGGCAGCAAGCTGTTTGTTTTGCTATACGGGGAACATCGATAGTTTTAGTAGCAGAATGTGAATAGTATGGTAGCGATACTAACCTTAAGATCAAGTGTTTCTGGCAGAAATAATAAAGGAGATTTTTTAATAAAATCAATAAACCCCATCGAGTAGTTATGAAAATCTGCAATTTGAGGATCGAATGAAATTACAATTCACATTTGAATAATGGAAGCTTTTTATATAGGCCTATATAGTTTGTTAATTAAATGTGCCACTGTCATTGTAGATCAAAATTATTTTTTGCATTAAATATTACAGTAGTTATTACAGCATAGATTTCCTCTCTAGTTAAATAGTGCACATCAATTTAACACAGTCATATACATTCTAAAATATTGTAGAATATCCTGTAAAACAATATACAATGATTACCTCTGAGGCGGTATTGAGAACAATTTGTAATTTGCAACAATGTAAAATATATCCTGAAAACAATTTAATAATAATAATCAATAGTAATTTCACCTTAACTGGTTAATGTTACGCTACGTTAGCTGAAGTAGTAACTCAATCATAATACTTTATTTCAGTGACTAGACCTCATCATTACCTATTTACTGCTCTATTAATAGAAACAAGAAACTTAATTTAAAAGCATATGGCCTATATAACACATTTTGGTCCACTGAGATCAATTTCTATTTTACAATAATATTACAAATCATATTATAGAATTTACAAGTTATTCGTTTATAGTTTTACCAAGTATTTGTTTGCGTACGACCCAAACGAAAGATTGTTTAGAGCCATCTGAAACGCACGTGAATGCAGGTCTCGTGATTGTTATACAGAACTAGGTGCGCATTGTTTGTGTTACGTTTGTTTTATCAATCAAACACGTTAAGCGTAAGTCGTAACAAGTTGAAGCTAATTCAAATAACAAATAATGTCTAGTTTTGTCACACATTAATGCATGGTCTGGATGGGAGCCATTGTGAAGTTAAAGTCTAGTGAATAGCTGGTATTAAAATATGATTGTATATATATTCAGCACACTTGTTGTTAACCCCAAATTACTTGATAAATGTAAGCTTCATGACTAATTATACATCAAATCAAATATTCATTTTTTGTTCAATAAAAGGGCAAAAATGTTGAATGCCAGCCAATTCACAAACTACTCACTGGTAAAATGTTCACATGTTTCTGGAACTAGAACAAATCAATCTCTTTTACAACGTTACCAGATATTCAAAAGTCTCTTAAATTGTTAGCTAATTAATCTACGATTATAACGGATATCATTTTTCTTACCAAACAAGTCACAATTTTAATATAACATTTTTTAACAGTGACAATTCAAATATTTAATATAACAAGTTACGATGTTTTCGTAACCAACCATACTCAACATGGAGGTTTGCTCAACGTCGCTACCTAACAATCTAACAACGGTCTTAAACTACTTTTGAAACAAAGTGATTTCTTCAATTTTATGTTTAAAATATCTGTTATTGTAATTCTATTAATATTACACATTTATAATATTTTCTGTCTGTTCCCAAGTGAGCATTAACATATTGTACAGTCATTGATTGAGCACAATCACTTCCTCCGTCCACGAGCTCCTCGACTTCTTCTTCTTCGACCAACGCGACGCTTGTTCACACGATAACGACTACCACATTCCACCACCAGATGGCAAAAATATCTTCAAACATTTCTATTTAGATCCAATATTATATTTCGCAAAGTTTATCGAATTCAACAAGTCGAAGATAATGAATAGAGAGAGAAAACGTTGAACTTTCTTGTTTTACTAACGATTAGCAGTTTGCGTTTGTTTTATAAATTTGTCAGAGTACCACTGGATCGGTACTAATGAATTATCGTTGTTGTTTAATACACTTGCTTTCCTCGGCATCGGATCGAATGACTTGGGCGTGGTTAAGCCTCGTGGGAACAGTTCGTTTGAACTAATGAGAAGTAATGAGATTAAAACATTTGTATGCATTATCAAAGAGAATGATTACGATATCTACGTGTACGCCAGTTGACTCGAGTCTGCTCGAACCGCGTACCGAAGCCCATCGACAAAAGGATTCAGTGTTATAGAAAGCTAGTAGCTGCATTAGTATCCCTATATAATATGAATATGACATTGAACACTATGATAAATATTATTAGATTATCTTATGACACACTCACACTGACACATTTAGAACACCTAGTATTTTTTTTATTTTTTTTTTGAGGGGGGAAAATGTAGCCTACCCAAGTTTTTAGTTTCAATGTAGACGACAATCATACAGTTAGTAATTATTATTATACACATGCGAATAATAAGAGTTTGTTATATTATACTGGATTATAAGAACATTTATAATATTATAGTAAATTAATTTGCAGCTACTGACTTTTAAGAGTTACTTTCATTGGAATTGTGATGGTTCAATCATTCAAAATTACCATTATCAAATTTCGAAGCAGTTAAAACATGACCAAATTGATTAAATATGGCTAGTTGCTTACCGTTTTGCAGGTCATTGAAATTATCATCGATAAAACGCTGCCGTTAAAGAACCGAGAATAAATAATTTGAACACTGCCGTGATCGCGATGTGCTACTGTTGGCCTGCTGCTTGGTAATGCGGCATGCGAGGAAGGTTTACGACGAGTAGCGAATGTCCATCAGACTACGGCATACCAAGGGCTCAGGTTTGTCAGCTCGTCAGCACCGATAGTGCCATCTCGTCGTAGACCCGGCTCGAGGCTTAGCTGGCATTACAAAACAGCAGGCTGCTTTCGACTCGTCCCACTCGCCGCCGTCAACGTCAAAACCAACCGCCGAAAACATCGACATCATGCATCATTCTCTTATTTCAATGCCAATTTGAATCATCTGGAGGAATGAGTTGATAAGATGAATTTGAATGGAAGATCTCTTGAAAACTCGAAATATTCAGGACGAAATTCATTAGCGATAAGTGCCGCAGAAGTAAGTGTAGAATTCAACAACATGTGAAAGGATATTTATATTTTAAATTGATTAATTTGATTTATAAGTTGAGAAAGACGGGGCATCCAGTTATTTCTAATATCGTCGGTCTACAAATAGCCCAATGTTGAATATGTCTTGACAAATGGGGTATCCACTTTACAGTTTTCCCTGTCAAGAAGAAAACAAAAATGTATCATGAAATGTGGTTACATAGTAATGCTCTGCGTTTACTATCGGTTAAGTTACTTACTCATCCTCCCACGGGCAAACGTCGGTGAGCTTCTCGATCGGAGGTTCGCCGGTCGGAGCAGCACCGTCTGCGCCAATCGACGTCGCCACGGCTGGCTCGTCCGCAATTAACGGCTCACTGGTATTGTCAATGACATCGTCCGACACCGAACTGACGCTTATCAGCGGTGCCGACGAGGCTGTAGACTTTTTACGTCCGCTACTGGACTTCTTATTTGTCGTATGACACGTTTCTAAATCACCTTTATTGTTCTTGTCACTATGCACCACTGGTACGCTTTCGGTAGAACACTGAGGGGCAATATCCTCTGAGGAAGACACCGATGGCCGGCTACTGTCTGCGAGCTTCGTTGTGACGGAAGATCTACGGGAGTCCGTAGCGGGTCGTCCGATTGAAACGGTAGAGTATTTCCTCACCGTCTGGATCCGAGCGATGACGCGTTCTTCGGAAGTACTGCGGACGCTCTTATCGGGGTCGGGAGGGGTCGTGCTGTCCTGCTGCAAGACGCACGTCTTACGCAGCCTGTTGGAGACGTCGGCTATCGCGATACTTATGTCGGACGAAGAACTGCCAGAATCAAACTGAGACGAGTTCTTGCGAGACGATTTCAAACCTACGACATCTTCGCTGGTTGTCGACGTGCCGGGCGCGATCTTCTCGGCTTCTTGCGTGTTGCTGGTTGCGGGCTCGGCTGCAGAATCCCAGGGGCAGACGTCGTCTTTCGGACCTTCCGGGATGACGGCCGTCTTGTCGGGAACGGAGAAGCTGCTATCAGCTGATGTTGTGCCGCCAGGAGGATCCCTGCAAGGAGAGAAATATGCACGTTGCCGTAACTAATGACTGGTTCTCGTTGTTTCGTTAGTTGTACGTTGATTTACCGTAAATCGTATGAACATCTTTACTGTACCACACAAATAATGAAGTAAGAAATATAATAATTAGCATTTATTTTACACCAGTATACAATACATATCAGCATCTACAATAGCAATGTACCTAGCCTACAGAACCAAAAAACCATTTACGTGCATTCAGAAGCAACGGCAATATTAATGACAAGTAATAATAAAACAGATAGAATGCACAAATGAACGATGAACATTGAACAATGAGCAGAATATACTGCACTACATTTGAAAATAGAACAGTCTCAAGGGTACTACGAACCGTAATTATTATTCATGTTTCAGAGGATATCTTCCACTTAGCCTACCTTGAAATGTCATAAAACTTGAACGTTGAAACTGAAGTCTATGAAAAGTGATAACTTTATAATCAACTGTGCAAATACATAGAGATAATAGAAATAAAATAATCAAAGCATTTTATAAGCTCTAAGAGTTCCGATAACGTACTTGTAAGAAATAAAAAAAAGTAAATTTTGAGTGCTTTAAAAAGCGTTTCAACTTTCAATAGAGAAAATGAGATGTTTACAAGACCGGGATTCGATTTGGGCTTTATATAGTTTTATTTATCTAGTTTCCTTCAGTCAGTGAAGTGAGTACTGTAAAGAAGGTTCCTTAATATAAGGTCACAACTATTTCCTGGCAGGTAGCAGGTTCTTGCAGCCTCATGAAAATTATCATTGATAGAAAAGAAAGAAAGAAATTTTTGTTGGGTAGAAAATATAATACATTTATACAATATAAACGTTCCCAGTCCCAGCAGCACTTATGCTGAAGTATAATAATAATAATAATAATAAAATTGTCTTTATTTTGGGTTTTAGTAATAATAAGATACAATAAGGATAAATAATGATGATAAAAATAATGGTGATAGATAAATTATATTAAATAAACATGAACTAACTTATTTAAGAACGTAAAGCCCGAGTTACTTATGGAAACATGGAAAATAAGAATAAGAAATCTTCATAGTATACATATACAGTAGATTTTCGTAAATGTGTAGAACAAAGTGTCAAAAATCAAAATGATGAAAAGAAATCTTATCCTCATTCAACTCTGAAATGAGTACTGATTAAAATATTCATAAAAGTTACTTAATGAGTGAGTAATGACGGTATTGTTCCTATACATCCACAAACAAATTATAAACAATGTAGAAATATATATATTTTTGGCAGAAGATTTATACAACAGATTTTCACAAAACTGTAGTCTACAAATAACAATGAAGAGAGGACCACATTGAATCGCACAACACCTAGAATATGAAGAATAACGTAACAGTACACTGAAACGAAAGGACACCGATCAACTTACAGACTAGACCAAACGATCGAAGATGCTTGCGATTGACATGGCAGATCTCCCCTGAAAATTAACCAGCCAAATAAGAGCGGAATTCATAATTCAAACAAAAACGAATGTCAGCAAATAATCGATTCGGTTGCTAATAAGCGTAGCGTCTATTAACTTAATTGCAACATATCATAAAAAGTTCATAGCCAGCAAACATGGTATAGACTAACCGTTCTAAGATTGACCTTGGTACTAGATGGCACCACTTTCCGTTTCGTTGTTAACAACAATGAACTTCATGTTGTCACATCGGGAATCATAGCAGTGCCTTCTAGATGTATAGTCACTAAACAGCTGATAGTCTATATTACATCTACGTACCAATTAGGAGCGTGGGACTGATTGCTATCTTGCCGTTACAAACATCCAATGAACATTATATTGGATTTCAAGAACTACGTCACAAAACAATATTTATCAATATGTATAAAGAGAAGAAATGAAGAGAATTATTGTGCGAAAGCTCATTTTGTTTAATCTGGAGGTGACCAGTATTCGCCGGTAAAAGTAACAACAGAACGAGCTCCTCAATTCAATACGGTCGGCTGCACGTAGCAAAAGAATACTACCTACAATACACATTCTTTAATAATTGTCACTGCTGCAAATTACACTTTCCTCTTTCCTCCCAAGTACTACACTTTTCCCAAGTTCTTCAGATTAACACTAGCAGCGTGCGTATATACAGCTCTTAATGTGTGATAGGATCAAATGATATTACATTGTTCCATCGGTAGGAAGTTTAGATTGACTCTGAGTCCACATATTTCAATTCAATAAGGATAAGACCCTGCAGTTATCAACATAAATTTCACAATAAATTTCGATTCAAAATATAATTTACTATAAAACTAATGTTCGTTGGATGTAACGACATTTTTAATACTCAACTGCGTCGAACTCTTGTCAAGCCTACCTGTATGGAATGTCACTTAGATTGGACTGACTGTGCGAGTGCGATACCCGACTGGTGACTTCGCGTACGCCCGACACGGCTAGCTCGTGCACGGACCCCGTGAGGCTCCGTTCGCTCCCGCGCCGCCGCGCCAGCTGGCCGGTGCCTTGCGACTGCAGCGACTGGCCCATCGTCTGCTGGAGCAAACCCGTCGAGTTAGGAGCCGACGTCGTCGACGACTTCTTCTTCGCTGCGCCGCCAAAACCAAAAAACCTGCACAATACAAGCGTGTTTTTATGATGTGTTGGAACTTATATCACTTTTATTACAATGAAACGTCTATCCATCGTTCTTCAAGGGACAAGGAAAATAAAACTATCCATGCAGGAAAATTCTACATTGATTATATGGGAGTGGGGTTGGAAGAAATGAATGATACGAGCAGGGAAATGATGGATCCGGGAACGATATATAGAGGTTTCACAGTATGATAATTCAATAAGGGATAATATATGGCCATGGGATCAGAGTGGGACGGAAGAGGGAAGCTGGAGAACAATGGATCCGGGAATGATGTGTCACTGTACATTGGAACTGGGATGTTTGAGTTACGTAATAAGAAGATGTTCATAAAGCCTACTATGAGTAAATCATATAGTTAAGATTCATGTATAAATAATAGTGGGACACTAAAATGTAGAATACTTTTGATTTATAATTACATCAAAAATCTTGTAGGGCTTGAATACCAAAAATTTGTAATTAAACATTTAATTAAACCTAATTGTACATAAAATGTAACAACTGAAGTTTGGTTGGAATTTCTTGAATTTGATGGAAATTCAACCAAATTTGGTTGGAGTTTGAAATTTTGTATTTTCTCTAAATATAGTTATTGAATCCATAAACAAAAAATAGCCGACCCTATTCTCGTTACAAACCTTTTCTTCTGAAGCGGTTGAATACCGTTCGCCAGCAAGTTCTTGTAATGCTCGGATCGTATGAACCTCGGATAACAATCTTTCTTCAAGAGTAGCGTGTAGACGTGCTCGGCTGCCGAGTCAAACGTGAACCTCGACGGATTGCGCAACCCTTGGTGAACTCGCTCCATTGTCTTACCGTCTATGTTGATCTCGCACGGTGCACCCGGGGCCAAGAATTCACTGAGAAACATTTCAAATATTTTAGGTGAGGTCATAATTCGACTAACCAGCAGCTTACCACGAAGTTTTAATAATTCGGGAATAAGGAGCTGTCGCGATGAGCATGATTGGATATACATTTATTGTTGAAGAAAATGGAACTGTGTTATTTGGGATTAGAAATTCTTATTACAAAACTTCAATAATTTAGCTCAACGATTTTCGTAGGTATCATAATATAGTATATTTTTATATCATAATCAATTAATCATTATATAATTTTTTTCATTTCATATCTTCAATATAATTTTGAATCATATAGCATATGAAAATACTTATGAAAATTACAGTGAATGAAAATTTATAATATATATATATATATTGGGTTTAACGACGCACCGTTATGAATGATAACTGAGATCTAATGGCGTCGGATGGATGATTAATGAGATGATGGGATGATGAGATGAAGGTTCTTGGGTAATGGGAAGGATAGTGGGAAGGAAGCGGTCATGACCGACTTATTGTAGGAACCATCCCGGCATTAGCCTGGACTACAGAGGGAAACCATGAAAAACCCCTGTAAAGATGGTCGGCGGCGGGGATCGAACTGGGTTCGGAATTCCCCTCGCCTGCCGGATCACATGAAGCGAGCGCGCTAACCACTACGCTGCATGTGCCGGTAAAATGTATAATATTAATGATGTGGATGATAATGATAATTTTCCTAGTATGTATTCTATAGACTCACTCAAAGATTTCTCTGACTTTGTGCTGAATCTGCGACTGCGAGCTCCGCCTGAGATCGTTGACGGCCGTCCAGTAGCGTATGTTCTCGTGGCTGTATTCCTTGCGCAGGTAGTTGGTGAATTCCTGCAGGCCCGTCGGATCGGTGACCAGCTCCTCCATCGACAACGCCCAACGCCTCACTCTCTTCTCCGTCAGGATCTCCACTCTGGTACGCAAACCAATAGAAACGTCTGTGAAGGTTTACCCCGTTCACACTATGATCACTAACTGCTGGTCAGCTAACTGCAGTTACCTGGGCGCAAAGCATCATGGGTGACACCGTGCTAACTGAGGTAAGGTGTTCACACTGACAGCGATGAGAGGGTTGTTAGTGACGTCATGCACTGCCATCTTCCTGTTTGATTTACTCTTAATTTGCATTTTCCGTATTATAGTTTTACAGATTTTCTGTCAATATCCCGAACATCAGAAACGGACATCAGAAGGATGGTCAATTCCTCTATCCCCCCCTTTCCTACGTGTTTGGGTATTTGTATTTCAATAAACGATTAAAATTCAATAAAATTTCATCCGTTAGTGGGCTCATAGAAAAGTATGGGCTTACAATCAGTATATAATATAATTCACTTGAAAATGCATTTATTTCTTAAAATTGATACCATGACCTGAACACTAGGTAAAAGATTGCATGTCTAGAAAATATTCCTTCAATCAATACTCTGAAGGCTTTCAAAATAATTAAACAAGGTATGCTTTTTACAATACCATAGTATAACGGAACAATTATGGATTAAAGTACATACAGTAGGCTATATGCCTATTAACTATAGTATATCAGTGGTCTAGATCTGGACGTTTAGTGCCAGTTAACTTCTAATTATAGAACTGTTTTATCCTCTCATGATTTAACTCCAGATTCAATCTAGAGAGAACGCTCAAGAAGAGAAATTTCAATAATTTTATACTGTCGGTATTTCAGAAGAAATGAGCAAATGCTTTTTAGAAATTATTTTCAAAATTGAGAACGTTCTTTGAATACAATACAAATATTGGTCTTATTCACTATCATGAATGGAGTAAATTATAAACCGTTTTTGTGATATAAAAAGAGAACAAATGAATAATCAATAAATTTCCTAAAAATTCCTCTGTACATAACTACCCTACAAGTCACAGTAACTCAATCCGTTCTCTCACACACTCTCACGCTTTTTTCACTCACAGCCCTCTCCATCTCTCCCTCCCGCACATATAACCAGCCTTACCAAACTTTCATCTTTTAAATACAACCTGAAATCTTTTCTACTTCAGAACCCATTCGATGACCTTAATGAATTTCTGACTTCAAAGTCACAATAGTCAACCATCCCATCATCTTACATGTATTATCTATCTTTTTCAATTATCTCTTTCTGTTCACTTATCTCTTTCTATTCACTTATTCTCATTTCTAGTTTTAAGTATTTTCTATATTTGTATCATGTACAAATCTTTGAGAAATAAACATAACCGATGTAACAATGATCTGACAGCTGTACTCACAGCGGCCCGTTGAGTTGCCAGAACGCGGGATCCTCCGTGACCCACGGGTTGGACGGCTGCGCTGCCGTCATGAACGGATCGTACTCGGTGTACGTATCGCAATGTTGAAGCAAGTTGTCGAGAGCTTGAGACACTTTCACTCGCGTGCGGACCAAACAGCTTCGTAAGAAATCAACCTGTAGAAACGACAAACGAGTTCATTCAGGATTCTCAATGTACTCTGTGGAATCTAAGTACAATTTTTTTATATATTCAAAATGATGAAAACATCATCTGGTCCTGTTGTACAGCTTGAACCAAAAATAAAAGTCCTTTTTTTAATGTTGCTTAACGACCCCACCAACAGCTAGGTTATACGGGGGTACGAATGAGCGGATGATAATGAAACGGTGAAGAGATGATAGATGAAAGGA
This sequence comes from Brachyptera putata, assembly GCA_907164805.1. NCBI lineage: Eukaryota > Metazoa > Arthropoda > Insecta > Plecoptera > Taeniopterygidae > Brachyptera > Brachyptera putata. The sequence goes on from OU015464.1 coordinate 771,937, forward strand.
CGTTTACAAAAACCCATGCCTTATGCGGGACTCGAACCCACGCCCGACGGTGACTTCAGTTACTACCGCTAGCGATAATTGACTTAGCCACTGGGGCAGCAATAAAAGTCCTTTTTTACCTGGCTAAATAAGTAAATCTTGTGATATTGCATAGGTTGTAATAGATATCAGACAAACAGAAAACTTTTGGTTCAAACTCGGCACAAATATTGTTTTCTAATTTACAACTCCTCATCAATTGTCTTTGTTCATTACATTTTATAACATCTTCTCTTTCTTCCCTGCTCCTTCCATAAGCTCAAAACATCCACAAACATTGACAACTATGGTACATAAACACAGACATGAACAGAGGCGCTTGCTGTCGACGTGCCTTTAAACCCTGACACCCACGCCGCTAAGGGACGTCGTTAGGATTCGTGTAGTGGGGGGGGGGGGCAGGTTGGGCACTAGCCTAAAAAGGGGTCTGGAGCCCCACAGTGAATTTTTTATAACATTTTTAAAGAGATTTTGGCAATTCACAAGCAATTTTGGAGGCTAATAATTGAATAATTATGGATATTTTCGAAGTTATTTTCAATAATTGAATCGTGAATATTTTTTCAGCCATTTTGCGATTTACCCCTCCCCACCAAAGCCTTGCAGGGAATTTGTTGAAATATGGTATTTATTAGGTGATTGTTGCAATCTACAAGCAGTTTTGGAGGGTAATAGTTGAACCATTATGGACATTTCCGAAGTTATTTTCAATCAATATCTTAGCATTCTGGACATTTTCGAAGCTATTTTCGTGATATCTCCCAGCAAAATATTTTATTGTGTGTTATTTGTAGGTCAATATGAGTCAACATACATAGGCCTATATATATACTTTTGAAGAAGGATAAATTATTGGTGGGGCGCAAATGACGATTGGACCCCCTGACGCCGCTGTGCTCACCTCTCGTTTCAAGTCTTCCTGCGTCCTCTTCTTCAGCCGGCTGGCTCCGCGGGTCCGATTGGGCACGGGCGACGGCTCCAGGCAGTTGAGGTAGCCGGGCGGTGTTCGGTAAACCCTCCAATACGCTCGCTCTTGACTGTCGCTCACGATCTTATCACCTTTCTTACGGTCTTTCGCCAGACGAACCTTGTTCGGAACAGAAAGAAATGTTCTTACGGTGTTTAACAATCTTGACTTGAATTTTGATTTTTTTCTCCTGTGTTTTAGCGTCAACATTTTAGTTCTGAAGTGTTTTAACGTGTTCTTGTATATGGGATCCTCTGCGACGCAGTCAACAAAAACGGCGATAGAGATATTATATTATTTATTCAACATAATAGCAATTCAACGCTGGAACTGAGTTTGTGTTTACAGTTCCCTCAAACACACGCATATCGAGTATGTTCATCTTGTACGGTTATTACCTTGAATCAAGTTTTTTTAATCTGCTAATCTTATCTATGTCAGGTTCACTGTTTATTTTGTAAGGTTTTGTTTATTTACCTGCTCCTCTGCCTGCATGCTTATGAAGTCCCATTTGTTCTGCAAAGTTTTCTTCAAACTGTTGAGTGATTCCTAGAAGAAATAACATAAATAGAACACATGGAACATATAGAAGAACGCAGAAGAACGCAGAAGAGAACACATATTGACAGTGAAATGAAATTGAATTAGATTGACAGTGAAATTGAGAAGTGGTTGGATGAGTCAAGCAAAAAATCAATTTTACTGTAATTTAAAAATAAAATATTGTTCGAGCTTCACTGGTTAAACGAAAGGGAAATACTTAATCAAACTTGGCATAGACATATGTGATCATCTAACTCGATAATCTATAATAATTAGGTTTAGTTATACTATTTTTACTTTCAATTCTACAATTAAAACTCAAGTTGTAACTGCCATTTACGTACATTATGAATCACAAAAATCTCTATACTTTATCATCATTATCATCATTCTTTCAAATCAACTTGAATCTTTCAGGTGACTTTGAAAGGTTTCTCATTACTTAAATCTAGAAACAGGATTCTAATAATAAAGCTGTCCTTCCATGAACGCGGTCAGCGATGATTCGCTTTTGCTCAGCGGTAGAGTTGGGCCGAGCTCAACATCCAGAAACCGCCTCACTCTCGTCACTAATTGATAATTTCTCCAACATAGCGCCTAAAATATCCGCTCTGCGAGTTCAGCGTTCACGGAGGTGCAGCTCAAGAAAGTCTGCGTCTGGCGCTTACCATCTCGTACTCCTCCAGACCGTGGCGCTGCTTGTTACGAAGTGTGCGCTTGGCAAGGTAGATGGCGTACTCGACGTTATCGGGGCTGCGATGCTGCCAAGGCCAGTAGTACGGCGTCTGAAATATGGTCTCGATATTGGAACATACTCGTAACATTGGTTGCAGTGCGGTTTCTTTTCAAAACATAGTCGTAACAATATTAATCGTTCACTTTTAAATGTTATATTCAACTCTAAGTGGCTATAGACACGAATTCTCGTGTCACGAAAATCTTGATTTTTATGGTTTCTAGCTAAATAAAAACTATACACACGACTATTCGTGGGAAGTTCAGGTTAGTTTGGTTCGACATTTTAATTCAGAAAATCTACACTTAATGCTACAAGCACGATGCTTGATTACATTCTAGTGATTTCTATTAAATATTCTGTATATTCTGTAGTTCATCAATTTTATCACATTTTATACATGCCTACTTCTATTTTATAATATAGTTAAATATAGATTGAAAGGTTGGTAATAATAAATACTGTATTCATTAATCATCAATAGCATCATTAATACTGTGTCAAATATTATTTTTTTCTTTTACGAAGACTATAAAGCGAAAACAATTCAGCAAATATTATGGTTTTCAGAGATTGAATAAAACTAACAGAATTAATGACATCAATTCATTAATTTTTTATCAACTACGTACTCAATTGAAATCTGCTATCTGTTTAATATTTGTATTTCGCAATGAAATTCTGAATCAACATTTCTTGACCGAATGACGGGCTACGTACTTGAAACCGGTAGAGGGAACTGTCATCTTTGACGACGAGGTTCTTGGAGTCGCTCACGGGGAAGTAGTACCCGTACTGGCAGAGCTGGTTGGCTATATGGACCGCCTCGACTAAACAATAAAACACATTTCATTATCGAACACTTGGTTTCACGATTCTAATCTAATGAATTTTCTGAAGCATCAATTTCTCTGCTGGGTTTTTCTTAATTTTTTAATTCAAACAAATTTTACTAAAAACTGGCCCAATTAATTCATACATTATACAAAATTATACATTTCTAGTATCCGGTTGTACCAACTAATAACTAGCGTCAGTTGACTTATGCCAATTACATAAGACTCGAACCCACGTCCACCGGTGACAAGAGTTTCTAAAACTGAATAGCCATATTTCTCAGCTGACTGTTCTATGGAGGGTGGCGCTAACGTGAGTATTTCTACATTATAATCTTAACCATAGACCTCTGCTCATTATGCTATTGAAATGTTAACAATGATTACAGTTATACTAGAATGTGTTGAAACTTGCCTGATTCTTCGATGTCGAGACGTTCCATCAGCCACTCAATGAGGTCGTAACCTGCAACAAGCATTCACGACATCGTGTACCATCTCATTACATGTGTGGCAGATTATTATATATATATATATATATATATATATATATATATATATATATATATATATGTATATATATATATATATATATATATGTGTATATATATATATATATATATATATATATATATATATATATATATATATATATATATATATATATATATATATATATATATATATATATATATATATATATATATATATATATATATATATATATATATATATATATATATATATATATATATATATATATATATATATATTTAATATATATATATATATATACCTATATAATAATAATTGAGAAGTAGACCATAAACAATGGAATATGAATGATTATTAATAATATGTATGGCTACAGATCTTATGAACCTTCTTCATTTTTATTCAATTTATATTTTGATTTTTATATTTCAATACAATAAATATGCATAATAATATGCTGAATATGACAGTACGTACAAAAGCGACATTATCCTTTCTGCGAATTATTTCTACATAGCACAAGTCCGTGTCGATAAAAGAGTAGACTAAAGATGAAGGATTAGATGCCACTTGTTACTCGATAAAATCAATAGACTGGCCAAGAAAAGTTGTGTGGGAGAAAGCGAGAGCTCATGAAAATGTGATTCTCGCCGACTGCATTGGAATAACATGAATCTGATCTCCGTGCTGTTGGCAACGCGGAGATATTTATCACACGCGTGCGAAGACAGTTATCACAGCGATAAAACTAGCTAACTGTGTAACCGTGTCTACTAGAATCAAGTTATCCATTCCTTCAGAGGCCTAGGGGGGGGGGGGGGTATCAATATGAAGGTACATTCATTAGATTGCGGAAAATTCTTATTTCGTCCCGATCCAATGTGTGGTTCTCCAGAAAAAAAATCGCGAACACCCCCCCGTGCTGAGGGGTGTCGGAAAATTTGCGATTTTCCCTGAAAAAAATTTTCCACAGGGTCGTGTGAGGTATCGACATGGAGGTACATTCATCAGATTGCGGAAAATTCTTATTTCGTCTCGATCCAATGTCTGGTTCTCCTTAAAAAAATTCTTGAATACCCTCTCGGAAAATTTATGATTTTCTTTGGAAACTTTTTTGGAAAAACGTGAGTAGCATCAAAATGCTCACGTGATCGCTAGCTTTCCGAAAATCGAACAATCAGCCCGATCGCATCGTGGGTTCTCCAGCAATCGCCGATCGAAGATTGTCAATTTTTTTTTGTCGGACGGGTACTAGTACGGGGAAAAAACCAAAATTTGAAAAAAAGTCAAACTCTTTTGCCGAAGCCGTGTGCGGTATCAAAATGAAGGTACATAATATCTGTTGCCAAAAATGTTGATTTTAGCTCGATCCGATGTCTGGTTCTCCGTAAAAAAATCTTGAAAATGAAGGCAAATTTGCAATTTTCTTTGAAAAAAGTTTTTACACAGCCGTGAGTGGTATCAAATTGAAGATAATCGAAATTGATGACGTACAGTTCTGATTTCAGCCCGATCCGATGTATGGTTCTCCGGCAAACATGTTTTGAACAAACCCCTTCAGATCGGGTGTCGGAAAATTCATGATTCTCCCTGGAAAAGTTTTGACGGGGCCGTGTGTGGTATCAAAATGAAGGTACATTCAATTGATTGCGAAAAATTCTTATTTCGTTCCGATCCGATGTGTGGTTCTCCGGCAAACATGTTTTGAACACCCCCATGCGCAGAGGGGTATAGGCAAATTTACGATTTTCCCCGGAAAAGTTTTCACAGGGCCGTGTGTGGTATCAAAATGGGGGTACATTCAATCGATTGCGGAAAATTCAAACCTCAGCCCGATCCGATGTATGTTTCTCCGGCAAACAGGTTTTGAACAACCCCCCGTGCAGAGGGGTGTCGGAAAATTTGCGATTTTCCCCGGAAAAGTTTTCAGAGGGCCGTGTGTGGTATCAAAATGAAGGTACATTCAATTGAATGCGAAAAAATCCAAGTTTGGCCAAATCCGACGTTTGGTTTGCCGGTAAACATGTTTTGAACAACCCCTTGCGCATAGGGGTGTCGGAAAACTCACGATTTTCTTTGGAAAAGTTTTCAGAGGGTCGTGTGTGGTATCAAAATGAAGGTAAATTAATCGATTGCGGAAAATTCAAACCTCAGCCCGATCCGATGTATGTTTCTCCGGCAAACATGTTTCGATCAACCCCCTGCAGATCGGGTGTCGGAAAATTTATGATTTTCCCTGGAAAATTCTCCACAGGGTCGTGTAAGGTATCGACATGGAGGTACATTCATCAGATTGCGGAAAATTCTTATTTCGTCTCGATCCAATGTCTGGTTCTCCTTGAAAAAATTCTTGAATACCCTCTCGGAAAATTTATGATTTTCTTTGGAAACTTTTTGGAAAAACGTGAGTAGCATCAAAATGCTCACGTGATCGCTAGCTTTCCGAAAATCGAACAATCAGCCCGATCGCATCGTGGGTTCTCCAGCAATCGCCGATCGAAGATTGTCAATTTTTTTTTGTCGGACGGGTACTAGTACGGGGAAAAAACCAAAATTTGAAAAAAAGTCAAACTCTTTTGCCGAAGCCGTGTGCGGTATCAAAATGAAGGTACATAATATCTGTTGCCAAAAATGTTGATTTTAGCTCGATCCGATGTCTGGTTCTCCGTAAAAAAAATCTTGAAAATGAAGGCAAATTTGCAATTTTCTTTGAAAAAGTTTTTACACAGCCGTGAGTGGTATCAAATTGAAGATAATCGAAATTGATGACGTACAGTTCTGATTTCAGCCCGATCCGATGAATGGTTCTCCGGCAAACATGTTTTGAACGAACCCCTTCAGATCGGGTGTCGGAAAATTCATGATTCTCCCTGGAAAAGTTTTGACGGGGCCGTGTGTGGTATCAAAATGAAGGTACATTCAATTGATTGCGAAAAATTCTTATTTCGTTCCGATCCGATGTGTGGTTCTCCGGCAAACATGTTTTGAACACTCCCATGCGCAGAGGGGTATAGGCAAATTTACGATTTTCCCCGGAAAAGTTTTCACAGGGCCGTGTGTGGTATCAAAATGGGGGTACTTTCAATCGATTGCGGAAAATTCAAACCTCAGCCCGATCCGATGTATGTTTCTCCGGCAAACAGGTTTTGAACAACCCCCCGTGCAGAGGGGTGTCGGAAAATTTGCGATTTTCCCCGGAAAAGTTTTCAGAGGGCCGTGTGTGGTATCAAAATGAAGGTACATTCAATTGAATGCAAAAAAATCCAAGTTTGGCCAAATCCGACGTTTGGTTTGCCGGTAAACATGTTTTGAACAACCCCTTGCGCATAGGGGTGTCGGAAAACTCACGATTTTCTTTGGAAAAGTTTTCAGAGGGTCGTGTGTGGTATCAAAATGAAGGTAAATTAATCGATTGCGGAAAATTCAAACCTCAGCCCGATCCGATGTATGTTTCTCCGGCAAACATGTTTCGATCAACCCCCTGCAGATCGGGTGTCGGAAAATTTATGATTTTCCCTGGAAAATTCTCCACAGGGTCGTGTAAGGTATCGACATGGAGGTACATTCATCAGATTGCGGAAAATTCTTATTTCGTCTCGATCCAATGTCTGGTTCTCCTTGAAAAAATTCTTGAATACCCTCTCGGAAAATTTATGATTTTCTTTGTAAACTTTTTTGGAAAAACGTGAGTAGCATCAAAATGCTCACGTGATCGCTAGCTTTCCGAAAATCGAACAATCAGCCCGATCGCATCGTGGGTTCTCCAGCAATCGCCGATCGAAGATTGTCAATTTTTTTTTGTCGGACGGGTACTAGTACGGGGAAAAAACCAAAATTTGAAAAAAAGTCAAACTCTTTTGCCGAAGCCGTGTGCGGTATCAAAATGAAGGTACATAATATCTGTTGCCAAAAATGTTGATTTTAGCTCGATCCGATGTCTGGTTCTCCGTAAAAAATTCTTGAAAATGAAGGCAAATTTGCAATTTTCTTTGAAAAAGTTTTTACACAGCCGTGAGTGGTATCAAATTGAAGATAATCGAAATTGATGACGTACAGTTCTGATTTCAGCCCGATCCGATGTATGGTTCTCCGGCAAACATGTTTTGAACAAACCCCTTCAGATCGGGTGTCGGAAAATTCATGATTCTCCCTGGAAAAGTTTTGACGGGGCCGTGTGTGGTATCAAAATGAAGGTACATTCAATTGATTGCGAAAAATTCTTATTTCGTTCCGATCCGATGTGTGGTTCTCCGGCAAACATGTTTTGAACACTCCCATGCGCAGAGGGGTATAGGCAAATTTACGATTTTCCCCGGAAAAGTTTTCACAGGGCCGTGTGTGGTATCAAAATGGGGGTACTTTCAATCGATTGCGGAAAATTCAAACCTCAGCCCGATCCGATGTATGTTTCTCCGGCAAACAGGTTTTGAACAACCCCCCGTGCAGAGGGGTGTCGGAAAATTTGCGATTTTCCCCGGAAAAGTTTTCAGAGGGCCGTGTGTGGTATCAAAATGAAGGTACATTCAATTGAATGCGAAAAAATCCAAGTTTGGCCAAATCCGACGTTTGGTTTGCCGGTAAACATGTTTTGAACAACCCCTTGCGCATAGGGGTGTCGGAAAACTCACGATTTTCTTTGGAAAAGTTTTCAGAGGGTCGTGTGTGGTATCAAAATGAAGGTAAATTAATCGATTGCGGAAAATTCAAACCTCAGCCCGATCCGATGTATGTTTCTCCGGCAAACATGTTTCGATCAACCCCCTGCAGATCGGGTGTCGGAAAATTTATGATTTTCCCTGGAAAATTCTCCACAGGGTCGTGTGAGGTATCGACATGGAGGTACATTCATCAGATTGCGGAAAATTCTTATTTCGTCTCGATCCAATGTCTGGTTCTCCTTGAAAAAATTCTTGAATACCCTCTCGGAAAATTTATGATTTTCTTTGGAAACTTTTTTGGAAAAACGTGAGTAGCATCAAAATGCTCACGTGATCGCTAGCTTTCCGAAAATCGAACAATCAGCCCGATCGCATCGTGGGTTCTCCAGCAATCGCCGATCGAAGATTGTCAATTTTTTTTTGTCGGACGGGTACTAGTACGGGGAAAAAACCAAAATTTGAAAAAAAGTCAAACTCTTTTGCCGAAGCCGTGTGCGGTATCAAAATGAAGGTACATAATATCTGTTGCCAAAAATGTTGATTTTAGCTCGATCCGATGTCTGGTTCTCCGTAAAAAATTCTTGAAAATGAAGGCAAATTTGCAATTTTCTTTGAAAAAGTTTTTACACAGCCGTGAGTGGTATCAAATTGAAGATAATCGAAATTGATGACGTACAGTTCTGATTTCAGCCCGATCCGATGAATGGTTCTCCGGCAAACATGTTTTGAACGAACCCCTTCAGATCGGGTGTCGGAAAATTCATGATTCTCCCTGGAAACGTTTTGACGGGGCCGTGTGTGGTATCAAAATGAAGGTACATTCAATTGATTGCGAAAAATTCTTATTTCGTTCCGATCCGATGTGTGGTTCTCCGGCAAACATGTTTTGAACACCCCCCATGCGCAGAGGGGTATGGGAAAATTTACGATTTTCCCCGGAAAAGTTTTCACAGGGCCGTGTGTGGTATCAAAATGGGGGTACATTTAATCGATTGCGGAAAATTCGAACCTCAGCCCGATCCGATGTATGTTTCTCCGGCAAACAGGTTTTGAACAACCCCCCGTGCAGAGGGGTGTCGGAAAATTTGCGATTTTCCCCGGAAAAGTTTTCAGAGGGCCGTGTGTGGTATCAAAATGAAGGTACATTCAATTGAATGCGAAAAAATCCAAGTTTGGCCAAATCCGACGTTTGGTTTGCCGGTAAACATGTTTTGAACAACCCCTTGCGCATAGGGGTGTCGGAAAACTCACGATTTTCTTTGGAAAAGTTTTCAGAGGGTCGTGTGTGGTATCAAAATGAAGGTAAATTAATCGATTGCGGAAAATTCAAACCTCAGCCCGATCCGATGTATGTTTCTCCGGCAAACATGTTTCGATCAACCCCCTGCAGATCGGGTGTCGGAAAATTTATGATTTTCCCTGGAAAATTCTCCACAGGGTCGTGTAAGGTATCGACATGGAGGTACATTCATCAGATTGCGGAAAATTCTTATTTCGTCTCGATCCAATGTCTGGTTCTCCTTGAAAAAATTCTTGAATACCCTCTCGGAAAATTTATGATTTTCTTTGGAAACTTTTTTGGAAAAACGTGAGTAGCATCAAAATGCTCACGTGATCGCTAGCTTTCCGAAAATCGAACAATCAGCCCGATCGCATCGTGGGTTCTCCAGCAATCGCCGATCGAAGATTGTCAATTTTTTTTTGTCGGACGGGTACTAGTACGGGGAAAAAACCAAAATTTGAAAAAAAGTCAAACTCTTTTGCCGAAGCCGTGTGCGGTATCAAAATGAAGGTACATAATATCTGTTGCCAAAAATGTTGATTTTAGCTCGATCCGATGTCTGGTTCTCCGTAAAAAAAATCTTGAAAATGAAGGCAAATTTGCAATTTTCTTTGAAAAAGTTTTTACACAGCCGTGAGTGGTATCAAATTGAAGATAATCGAAATTGATGACGTACAGTTCTGATTTCAGCCCGATCCGATGTATGGTTCTCCGGCAAACATGTTTTGAACAAACCCCTTCAGATCGGGTGTCGGAAAATTCATGATTCTCCCTGGAAACGTTTTGACGGGGCCGTGTGTGGTATCAAAATGAAGGTACATTCAATTGATTGCGAAAAATTCTTATTTCGTTCCGATCCGATGTGTGGTTCTCCGGCAAACATGTTTTGAACACCCCCATGCGCAGAGGGGTATGGGAAAATTTACGATTTTCCCCGGAAAAGTTTTCACAGGGCCGTGTGTGGTATCAAAATGGGGGTACATCCAATCGATTGCGGAAAATTCGAACCTCAGCCCGATCCGATGTATGTTTCTCCGGCAAACAGGTTTTGAACAACCCCCCGTGCAGAGGGGTGTCGGAAAATTTGCGATTTTCCCCGGAAAAGTTTTCAGAGGGCCGTGTGTGGTATCAAAATGAAGGTACATTCAATTGAATGCAAAAAAATCCAAGTTTGGCCAAATCCGACGTTTGGTTTGCCGGTAAACATGTTTTGAACAACCCCTTGCGCATAGGGGTGTCGGAAAACTCACGATTTTCTTTGGAAAAGTTTTCAGAGGGTCGTGTGTGGTATCAAAATGAAGGTAAATTAATCGATTGCGGAAAATTCAAACCTCAGCCCGATCCGATGTATGTTTCTCCGGCAAACATGTTTCGATCAACCCCCTGCAGATCGGGTGTCGGAAAATTTATGATTTTCCCTGGAAAATTCTCCACAGGGTCGTGTGAGGTATCGACATGGAGGTACATTCATCAGATTGCGGAAAATTCTTATTTCGTCTCGATCCAATGTCTGGTTCTCCTTGAAAAAATTCTTGAATACCCTCTCGGAAAATTTATGATTTTCTTTGGAAACTTTTTTGGAAAAACGTGAGTAGCATCAAAATGCTCACGTGATCGCTAGCTTTCCGAAAATCGAACAATCAGCCCGATCGCATCGTGGGTTCTCCAGCAATCGCCGATCGAAGATTGTCAATTTTTTTTTGTCGGACGGGTACTAGTACGGGGAAAAAACCAAAATTTGAAAAAAAGTCAAACTCTTTTGCCGAAGCCGTGTGCGGTATCAAAATGAAGGTACATAATATCTGTTGCCAAAAATGTTGATTTTAGCTCGATCCGATGTCTGGTTCTCCGTAAAAAAATCTTGAAAATGAAGGCAAATTTGCAATTTTCTTTGAAAAAGTTTTACACAGCCGTGAGTGGTATCAAATTGAAGATAATCGAAATTGATGACGTACAGTTCTGATTTCAGCCCGATCCGATGTATGGTTCTCCGGCAAACATGTTTTGAACAAACCCCTTCAGATCGGGTGTCGGAAAATTCATGATTTTCCCTGGAAACGTTTTGACGGGGCCGTGTGTGGTATCAAAATGAAGGTACATTCAATTGATTGCGAAAAATTCTTATTTCGTTCCGATCCGATGTGTGGTTCTCCGGCAAACATGTTTTGAACACCCCCATGCGCAGAGGGGTATAGGCAAATTTACGATTTTCCCCGGAAAAGTTTTCACAGGGCCGTGTGTGGTATCAAAATGGGGGTACATTCAATCGATTGCGGAAAATTCAAACCTCAGCCCGATCCGATGTATGGTTCTCCGGCAAACAGGTTTTGAACAACCCCCCGTGCAGAGGGGTGTCGGAAAATTTGCGATTTTCCCCGGAAAAGTTTTCAGAGGGCCGTGTGTGGTATCAAAATGAAGGTACATTCAATTGAATGCAGAAAAAAATCTAAGTTCGGCCGAATCCGACGTTTGGTTTGCCATTAAACATGTTTTGAACAACCCCTTGCGCATAGGGTTGTCGGAAAACTTACGATTCTCTCTGGAAAAGTTTCTAGAGGGTTGTGTGTGGGATCAAAATGAAGGTACATCCAATCGATTGCGTAAAATTCTAATTTTAGCCTGATCCAATGTCTGGTTCTCCGGCAAACATGTTTTGAGCAACCTCCTGCAGATCGGGTGTCGGAAAATTTACGATTTTCCCTGGAAAATTCTTCACAGGGTCGTGTAAGGTATCGACATGAGGGTAAATTCATCAGATTGCGGAAAATTCTCATTTCGTCTCGATCCAATGTCTGGTTCTCCTTGAAAAAATTCTTGAATACCCTCTCGGAAAATTTATGATTTTCTTTGAAAAATCCTTTGAAAAAACGTGAGTAGCATCAAAATGCTCACGTGATCGCTAGCATTCCGAAAATCGAACAATCAGCCCGATCGCATCGTGGGTTCTCCAGCAATCGCCGATCGAAGATTGTCAAAAATTTCCAGGGCTATGGGAAAAAAAAAAAATTAAAAAAAGCACCTTGCGTGTTCAGCCGCAATATGGTTCCAGCACGCTGTGAAAATATTTTCGATCCGGTCTGTCCGGAAAAAAAATCTCTAAAATTTTAGGAATTTGGGTTTTCTAATGAAGGTTCTACCAAGTTGATGGAAATTCAATTTCGAACTGATGTGTTGTTTCCCCAACAAATGTATGAACCCGCAATTTTGAAAAAACCCAATGGTTCGGAAAATTAGATTTTCCTGGACCGTTGGGGCGGTATCAAAGAGGTAATTTCATGATTGCGGAAAATTTACTTCCGATCGATGGATGGTTTCCGGCAAACAGTTTTGAACACCCCCATGCGAGGGGTATGGAAATTACATTTCGAATTTACCCGGTGGTTAAATGGGGACTGTGATGGATTGCAAAAATTAACCCAGGTTCATGTATTTGAAAAAAGTTTTGACACCGTGCGAGGGTTGGCAATCGGTTTGCGGTAAACATGTTTTGAACAACCCCTTGCGCATAGGGGTGTCGGAAAACTCACGATTTTCTTTGGAAAAGTTTCCAGATGCTCGTGTGTGGTATCAAAATGAAGGTACATTCAATCAATTGCGGAAAATTCAAACCTCAGCCCGATCCGATGTATGTTTCTCCGGCAAACATGTTTCGATCAACCCCCTGCAGATCGGGTGTCGGAAAATTTATGATTTTCCCTGGAAAATTCTCCACAGGGTCGTGTGAGGTATCGACATGGAGGTACATTCATCAGATTGCGGAAAATTCTTATTTCGTCTCGATCCAATGTCTGGTTCTCTTTGAAAAAATTCTTGAATACCCTCTCGGAAAATTTATGATTTTCTTTGAAAACTTTTTTGGAAAAACGTGAGTAGCATCAAAATGCTCACGTGATCGCTAGCTTTCCGAAAATCGAACAATCAGACCGATCGCATCGTGGGTTCTCCAGCAATCGCCGATCGAAGATTGTCAATTTTTTTTTGTCGGACGGGTACTAGTACGGGGAAAAAACCAAAATTTGAAAAAAGTCAAATACTCTTTGCCGAAGCCGTGTGCGGTATCAAAATGAAGGTACATAATATCTGTTGCCAAAAATGTTGATTTTAGCTCGATCCGATGTCTGGTTCTCCGTAAAAAAATCTTGAAAATAGAGGCAAATTTGCAATTTTCTTTGAAAAAGTTTTCACACAGCCGTGAGTGGTATCAAATTTGAGATAATCGAAATTGATGACGTACAGTTCTGATTTCAGCCCGATCCGATGTATGGTTCTCCGGCAAACATGTTTTGAACAAACCCCTTCAGATCGGGTGTCGGAAAATTCATGATTTTCCCTGGGAAACGTTTTGACGGGGCCGTGTGTGGTATCAAAATGAAGGTACATTCATTAGATTGCGAAAAATTCTTATTTCGTTCCGATCCGATGTGTGGTTCTCCGGCAAACATGTTTTGAACACTCCCATGCGCAGAGGGGTATAGGCAAATTTACGATTTTCCCCGGAAAAGTTTTCACAGGGCCGTGTGTGGTATCAAAATGGGGGTACTTTTCAATCGATTGCGGAAAATTCAAACCTCAGCCCGATCCGATGTATGGTTCTCCGGCAAACAGGTTTTGAACAACCCCCCGTGCAGAGGGGTGTCGGAAAATTTGCGATTTTCCCCGGAAAAGTTTTCAGAGGGCCGTGTGTGGTATCAAAATGAAGGTACATTCAATTGAATGCAAAAAAATCCAAGTTTGGCCAAATCCGACGTTTGGTTTGCCGGTAAACATGTTTTGAACAACCCCTTGCGCATAGGGGTGTCGGAAAACTCACGATTTTCTTTGGAAAAGTTTTCAGAGGGTCGTGTGTGGTATCAAAATGAAGGTAAATTAATCGATTGCGGAAAATTCAAACCTCAGCCCGATCCGATGTATGTTTCTCCGGCAAACATGTTTACGATCAACCCCCTGCAGATCGGGTGTCGGAAAATTTATGATTTTCCCTGGAAAATTCTCCACAGGGTCGTGTAAGATATCGACATGGAGGTACATTCATCAGATTGCGGAAAATTCTTATTTCGTCTCGATCCAATGTCTGGTTCTCCTTGAAAAAATTCTTGAATACCCTCTCGGAAAATTTATGATTTTCTTTGGAAACTTTTTTGGAAAACGTGAGTAGCATCAAAATGCTCACGTGATCGCTAGCTTTCCGAAAATCGAACAATCAGCCCGATCGCATCGTGGGTTCTCCAGCAATCGCCGATCGAAGATTGTCAATTTTTTTTTTGTCGGACGGGTAGTACGGGGAAAAAACCAAAATTTGAAAAAAAGTCAAACTCTTTTGCCGAAGCCGTGTGCGGTATCAAAATGAAGATACATAATATCTGTTGCCAAAAATGTTGATTTTAGCTCGATCCGATGTCTGGTTCTCCGTAAAAAAAATCTTGAAAATGAAGGCAAATTTGCAATTTTCTTTGAAAAAGTTTTTACACAGCCGTGAGTGGTATCAAATTGAAGATAATCGAAATTGATGACGTACAGTTCTGATTTTAGCCCGATCCGATGTATGGTTCTCCGGCAAACATGTTTTGAACAAACCCCTTCAGATCGGGTGTCGGAAAATTTATGATTCTCCCTGGAAAAGTTTTGACGGGGCCGTGTGTGGTATCAAAATGAAGGTACATTCAATTGATTGCGAAAAATTCTCATTTGGTTCCGATCCGATGTGTGGTTCTCCGGCAAACATGTTTTGAACACTCCCATGCGCAGAGGGGTATAGGAAAATTTACGATTTTCCCCGGAAAAGATATTACTCTCATGTCATGGCTCTACTTTGAGTGACGACATGACGTAAGAGTAATATCTCGGTAGCTCATTGGGAGAGAAGCAGACCGGCAATCTGTACGTCCCGGGTTCGAGTCGCGGTCGAAACCTATCTTTTATGACATGGCTAAAACATCTCACATATATATATATATATATATATATATATATATATATATATATATATATATATATATATATATAGGATGTAATAATCATGCGGACTCGTGCCATGAAAGATATGTCTCGACTTCCAAGCTGACATCTTGATATTGATGATGAGTTTTCACTTATACAATCTTGAAGGCATCTAAAATACATGTATATCGCATTTCCTATATTACTAGTATGATATCTCATACCGATCAAAAGCTATCTCAATGCTGTCAATAATAAACTGGCATTCAGCAGAATTCACTCCCATACATTTCACACCCGGTGTGCCATGCCAAATTCGTCTTCATTTCCACAAACATCAATCTTGTTTCATGATAGGATATTTATAAAATAAACCGCAGTTAGGAAATTGAAGAGTAAAATTGAATTTTGAAAATTGAAAATTGAATTGCGCGATTTAAACTCGAAACAAAGCAGATTGCAAAATTTCAAATTGCAGATTGCAAAGCTATTAAATCTCCGATCCCTATACAAAGTCATATTAATATAAACCTAATAAATTTCTAAAAATCTTACTCTTCACATGTGATATTAAATCTCGAGATGTTTTCATCTCAATCGATTCCCAAATCTGATTTGCATTATAGAAATGCAGTACCCATTGAATTATTTTCTATCTCCATAAAGCAGCCTTGGCAAATACGCGACATCACATTTTATCAATAACGGTTCCATTCCCCTCCATGGACGTTGAAAGTGAACAAAAGACCACTTTATACGTGCTTTTGATCCGAGTTTCCCGCTCCACGCACGGTTATCCTATTGTAGCAACACCAGAGCAAGGAGGGAAAGAGAACAGAATGAGATTCGTCGCGAGCAAGAAGATTCGCGTCGATATAAACGATTTCAAAGAAATATTGAAAAGAGCGACTCGATGAAAAACTGACTGTGGATATTTATTATTGAACTATGATCAGGCATTGTTCGACATTCGTATGGTACATAACATGTTATTCTCCTCCTCAACCTCCTCTTTCTCCTCCTCCTCCTCTCCATCCTCCTCCTCCTCCTCCTCCTCCTCCTCCTCCTCCTCCTCCTCCTCCTCCTTCTTCTTCTTCTTTCTCTCAAATGATATTCAAGATTACACCGTAGTTATTATTATTCTCGTCATATGTTTGTTTGGTTTTGGATTTCTCAGTTGAATCTTTTTGCTTCACTCTATTTGAATATTCTCCACATATTTTCCAATAGAAACCTGTATAATAATAGTTATATAATATAGTATTACTGAAGATCATATTCTTGTAGACGCAGTCGAACAATGGGAAGCCGATATTTCAACTTGGAAATAAACAATCCGTATTTGATGGCTTTTCGCGGTAAAACAAATCAATTTCAGCTTATGATGTGTTTGGTAAAAATATTTTATGAAAACGTATCAGTATTTCGAAGATTTTAATATCCAAAGTTGTATACAAAAATCTTCAATATTGTATTGGATTATATTAAAAATATTTCTGAATATGGGATAGATATGCGATACGATGGTATGCGATGCGATGTATGACAATGGAACCCGAACGAATACCAACAAAAGAATTTGAAAGAGTATTAGAGGGTATAGAAGAAGAGCTGAGAGACCACGAGGAAGATGGAGAGATCAGATAAGTGGAAGCTTGAGAAGAAGAGGAGGAATATGGGAAGATGTGTAAGAGGAAAGATTGTGGTAAGAACGGGTGGTAATGGGTCAATAGACCAATAGGGCCGGCACACCGACTAGAGTGCATCGTTGCACGAGGATGTTGACCGATAATGTCTTTATATATATAACTGTATTGTCTTTATCAATGAAAACAGTCATCTAGTGCATGTTAGTAAAAATAGACATAACTATGAAACGAGGCGCAAAGAGGATTTTAATATGATTCAACACAATCTTACCGTCTTTGCTAAGGGCCCTATATATGCTGGTTGCAAACTTCTGAATGCTCTTCCTACTAATATTAAGATTTTAACAACCAGACCAAATGTCTTTAAACCTAAACTCAGAGAATTTTTATTGACAAACAGTATACACGTAAGTGTAAAATATGTATGACCTGTCTAATATCATGTCTATGATCAACTCAATGACCAATAAATTATATAAAAAAAAAAGTCGCAGAACTTACCCATAAAGGCGGAAGGAATGGACGTGAGGAAGAGCTTCTGACTCCTCACTGGGATGCCGTGCTCCGGATCCTGCATCTCCCGTACCAGCCCCTCCATCTGGAACACAGGGGAACCCGTCGATCAGACCACTTGCAACACGTTTTTCCTGGACATGCAATACATCTTAGCTCGTGTCACATGCTAGAGGATGAACTCCTCCGAAACGGCTCGACCGAGTGCCGTGAAATTCCTCACGCACATTCGATAGGGCTGGTAGAAGGTCCTAAAGTATACGAGATCTTCCGCCGAGCTTTCTTCTATGAGCAATATCCAAAAAATTGGCCCTTCAAGGGCGACACCAGTGGGATGGCATTAAGGAATATACAATAATACGGTATGGGTAGTCTACCAGCATTTAGAAAAACTACTTTCAAATAGAAAATTATTTTTTGAAAGACGTCCATAAGATTTTACTCAGGTATTTATAATTTTTTTAAAATCTATATTGCGTTCAACGACGAACTACTGCACTGATAAGTAAGGTTAATTGGCGTCGGTGAATAATACATGAGGTGTTGGGAAGAAAACAGATGCGGCGTAGCGTTAAGTAGCCATTACATTATTCACCAAACATGAAAAACCTTCGACAGGATGGTTAGGCATACGGCGGGAATCGAACCACAGCCTCCTGGATGACAGCTCAGCGTGCCAGCCAATAGTCCACCCCTCTCAGTGATGTCACACATTGTTGTAATAAGTGGACAACAATGTCCCTAAATTATGTTGTCCAATAACATCTTCAGTATGAATTAGCTTACCGCCATATGGTAACCTGACAGACATGTCATATCTCCCTATCAAGTAATTTATTCAAATCTGAAAGTATTCTATTTTCGAATTCGCTATTTTTGAATAACTTTTTAAATTCAAAATTCGAGACAACAATATAAATATTGAGCTTTCAGTCAAACAAGCCTCCGCCTCACTTCACCATTTTCACTTTTACACCATTTACTGTCAAATAATTAAACTAATGCTCTTTTAACTAGGTTGACGCTACAAACACGTCGCTCTATCTCTCTCGCTTTTATATCATTCCACTTGTTGGTGCTGGGCATCGTCAAACACTGTGTTTACACCTCCAAGAAGAATAATATGGTTTGAAATAAGCAGTAAAACAAGGTACATAAACAAACCACGTGGTGGAGAGAGAGAGAGGGAGAGAGAGAGTGAGAGAAGGGAGAGAGAGAGAGAAGAGAGGGAGATAGGTGGTGATGATGTTCTATTAATGATAAATATACTTCAAAGAGTAAGTGTGTTAGTATGCAGGAGTGTCTTTGCTTATGTGAGAGTTGGTTTATTTAGTAAATTAGTTGTTTAGTATAAGAGCCACACGATGTCTGTAGAACGTTCACCTTCCTATTCAGCCGGTGTTATGAAGTCTACAGAAGAAATTTATGCGATGGTTTTAAAGGAAAAATAACAAAAATCCCCAAAGTCACTGCCAATTGATAGAACTAGTTAAAATAAGTTATAAAACGAAAACTATTCAGTTGGTTCCGGAACAGGTATCACAAACTCTTAGGTACTACCCGGTATTTACTCCTGTCAAACTAAGATTTAGCCTCAAACAAATTGTAACAGAAAATTATCTCAAAGTATCTCATCAGTATCTCAAACTAAATAAGATACGCATCGAAGGGTGATAGCAAGTTAATCCGCTAACTATTAGTTATTAAAACCAGACATTATTACAAGCCGACTTTACGAGGTCCAAGTTGAGTTAACCAGCCATTTCTTTTGTCTATGTACGAAAATAGCGTGAGCAACCAAGGGTACTAATCAGTAGATCCACTAACTACCACTTAATCCACCAACTATTAATTCGTAAAACCAGATATTTATAAATCATGGTCTCTGTATTACAAAAAAATTAACTATAATTTCTGAAATTGAGATGATGATTTCTAGTTTTCTCTAAAACAAGGGAAATAAATCTTGTCATTATTAATTAAAACCTAGTTTCAGATTGAGATGCCCTTTAAAGTTGATACAAAGCCAAGATGTGTCTTTGTATAAAAGTTGATCATCTCAGACGAGCGTTAGAAGAATATTATACACAGTCGGTTTTCAAAAGTCTTTGAAACATTACAATAGAGATCATTTCGCAGAAGTCAAGATCTAACGAATAGGACTCTGCCAAATGAACTAGAGTTATCAAACATACACGTATTCACGAAATAAGATGGTCGTCTACCAACCAAATAATTGTAAAAACTGTGGCAATTCCATAATCCCACTGCACAACCAGAAAGATTTGACGTTTTTCAATGATGTAGTTCCGTTTCTCATAGTAAACCACGTTTTGAAAAATCACAAAATACTCTAACCATACGAAGTTACACAAATACATCTGCGATATTTGTACTTGTTATGTTGGCATAATAGACGACATTTTTGTTTCGTGGATAGAAGTATAGGAAGCGGTTGCGTGTATTTTCAATTACAAGAGAGTGATGGAAATATTTCTGTCCTACTCTCTTGATTAAATTTACCATATCCATGCTGGATAAACGTTCATACATATTCATTCTAATCAGTAGAGGTGATAATTAGCTATATGGCTTTTCAGAGACAGAATTAGATCTATTTTATCATTCAAAAGAAGTTTTTCTCGAATACTCTCGTACTGTTTGTGTAAGAAGGTGCTAATTACACGCTAAGTGAGATATAGATGTGATTTGTTATGATTTCATTAAAGTTATCTTTATTTGATTTATTCTGGGTCTAACGATGCACTGCACTGATGATCAAGATCTATTGGCGTCGGTTGAATCATGAATTAGACCTTTTCTCATCAAAAGCTGCATTTTGTCGAACTGATATATTTAAAAAATAGAGGTTTTCTTCCCATCTTTTTTCCAAATAAAATATCGATCCTTTTCCAGAAGCAAAATTATTCTCCGCTCACTAATTTCAGCTAAAACGCACATTGAAACACATTTCATCATTCATAAGATAACGAGAAACTTTCACAACTAAGTCGAGCTTTAACAAAAACTAAATATGTATTTAAATATGTTTAGTATAGTTTCGTCTAGTTCATGTCAAGCAGGAAAAGTTGTCAAACTTGATCAAAGTTTATTTAAATTCCCGACGCGCTTGCGAGGTTTCTTCTTGGAGCACGCAGCGTTAGTTTCAAGGCTCTAATTCGCATTACTACCACCTTAATTACTTGATTAACCATTCTCAGCGAGCCAAGCTATTCTACCTCGAACCACGATACATCCTATTATGCATGGATTATGTATTATGCACGACAAATTACAAGTACAGACGCTGGGTGTGCACTAATATTCCACTTGAAATTCACGGTAAGAAAAATGTTTAGTATATTAATACATTTCTGTAGACCCATATGCCTATATAGAACAGATTGTTCTTATTTATTTTTCTCCAATACTACTAAATAAACTTCCATGGATGTCTGACAATCGGTAGGTCCTCAAGTTTTGACGGTAAATTGATACATGAGGGACCGCCGAATACTAATGCATGATTCTGACTTCTCAACGCAACCCAGTTCGTGCCACCTAATCGAACGAATACAATCGAAACTCGCAGAATCGAATCTCCCATCTCGATCGACCCATTGCATGCCAGGGGCACATGTTGATTCGGTGCCACGTCAGCACGGCGCCGTGACACGCATGGCCTGTAGTTCCGCTGTCGGCCGCCGCATGTCGCTGCTCGAGCGCTTCATTAGACGAGTCAATTGATTGGCTGTGACGAGATCACGTGGCTCGATGAGACGAGACACGTCAAGTAATAGCTCTACAGGTATGAGTTTGAATGGAATGAATTGCTTGCACGATGTTTCTTTTTGTCTGGAACAATATATAGGTCTATACATGGGCATCGGCAGGAAGAAATTTAAGGGGGGGCAAAAAATTCCGAATTCGAAAATGCAAAAGTCCCAATGGGAGTGGGGGAGAGGGCTCCCCAAGGGAATTTTTTGAAATTCCATCGTTTTATGGTGTTTTGGGAGGTTCTGTGACTATTTAATTAGCTTTTGATTTTATAGAGAAAGAAGACAGATAATGTTGAATTGGTTGAATTCTATGCAAGTAGTTGATCCTATTCATCTTTTCAAATATTTCATCATACAAAATAGCCAAAATGAGTTATTAGAATCTGATTGGTCTGTATGATACCCAATATCAAAACTCCAGGAAATAAGAATAGCCCAATAAATCATATTCGTCAGTCGGCGAGGCCTACCCACCCCAGTCACATCAGACTCATGACCACCCGCGTAACAAGACATGTTAAAATATGTCACCGGTACAGTCGGTACTAACAAAGTTTCGAAAAACATCATTGTTTAAAACAACAATTTTTATTTTTCAAATAAATTTCTGCCTGGTCCCAGGGGGGGGGGCAAGCGCACCCCCTTGCCCCCCCCCCCCCAACCGACGCCCATAGGCCTATACTTATATATATACTGAGACGACTGGCGGTGAGGCAAGCATGGGTTCGAACCCCACATAACGGCTTAAGGCATGGGGTTTGTTAAACGTCCGTTCACCATTCATTACGTCATTGTTACATTGTTGCCCACAGACAACACATACTAGTGGGGTCGTTATACAAGTTTTGAAATGTCAACAGTGTATAGGCAACAACCGATAACATTTATACTCAATAAATCTAGTTTCTATGGCAACAGGTAAATTCAATTCAACATTTCGAGTAGGCCCTATATGATTTCTGTGTGGGGCCTGACGCATCTCTAGTCCACGATGTAATATTCAATCAGTTGTAATAAAAGCGACACGTATTAACATGAAACTGTTCAAGAAACGTTTATAGCAGAGGTACTTATAGAATAATGGGTTGGTGAGGAAATAAATGAATGAAAAATGCCAATCCTTGAATTTTAGAGTGAAAATAGAGTGAAGAGAACCCTGTTGCGCAATCTTCATTCATTGATTTATGTTTCATTCATCGCGTATCATTTGGATGCGCAAAACTGCAGGGCCTACTCAGTATTCTTATATCAGAGAATTATTTAAGAAATCATCATCACCGTTGAAGGACATAACAGCCCTGGGGAGAGATTGGAGTTAATAATGACGCCATCTTTTCCCTTATTCTAGATAAACATATTGAAAAAGACAAATCAGCGAGAACACAAGATGTCGGTATAAGAGCTTCTTACCTTCACCCGGTAAACTGAACTCAAAAACTAGAGACAAAAAAAGAACCACGAACATGAATCATGTTTAAACGGCTCCTCATGTTTGTTCGATTTCCCTTCCTTATGCAAACAACTTAATGCTTTTTCTGAGTCGTGACTTGGGAGTTACCCGATTCTGTTCACGTTTCGATAAAGCATCAGGTAATGCCTACGTCATGACCCAGGGGAAAGGTGGCAGGTCCTGGGGGATAGTTACATCATTCATAATTCCTGAAATTGAGATGATGATTTCTAGTTTTATCCTAAATTTTGGGAAAAAAAACGCCCTAATACATTCAAACTAGCCTTAAGCTGGCCTTCCATGAACGCGGTATTCGCTTAGCGAATTCGCTAAGCGAATACCGCGTTCATGGAAGGCCAGCTTTAGGATATTGTCCTTCAATAATAATGATCTGCAATTCCTGTCCCAATAGGAAAGGAACCTAGATGGACAATTTCATCGAGAACCTCGTCCTGGTCGCCCACTCCGCGGTGGTTGACATCAAGCTGGCCAACGAGGCCGAACGGAGAGCAGCTTCAACAAATAAGACCCAACTCGTTCCTTCCAAACATTTCAATTCCTACAAGAAGTACGGCGAACCGTATAAGATATCCGCGGACACTTGGAAACGGCTGTGTGACAAAGAGAAACACACTGCTGGCAATGTCGAGAAGAGAGCGAAGACTACTGACAAGGAGAATGTCGCCAACAAGTCGGATATGGTGAAGAACAAGGAGGCTGTGACTCAGATGAAGGCGGTAATAACTCAGAACAAGGTGGCGGTGATTCAGAAGAAGGAGGCGGTGATTCAGTCGAAGAGGGCGGTGATTCAGTCGAAGGCGGAGAACACGGCCACTGAGAGTACCTCAGAACTACCGAGGTCCTGGAAGAAATACCCGACAAGGGAGCAGAGATTGGCGTCCTTGATCGGGCTTCCCGCTCGCCTGTGGGAACCTTCGTCAAGGACTCAAAAATATTCAGGATAATGTGAAGCATTCAGTCACGTTATTCATACTGTGAAAATATACAGTTTAATATTTTAGGATTAGGTCTTCATTATAACATGAAAGAGTAAAAAAAAGGTTGAAAATATAAAGTGTTTTTCTCCAGGATAGATTGGTGCATTTCAATGATGCTTTGGAGGGCATTAAAACCCAGGGCTAGATTAAAATTGATAATGACGCTATTTTTCCCCTAATTTACAGAGAAAACTAGAAGTCACAAACTCAATTTCTCAAAATACAGTTGATATAATTATGATTATATTAAATTGAAGTTATAATTTGTTGTCCAGGACCCACCCTTTATCTGAGTCATGACGTATAGGCATTACCCGAATCTGTATCGACACATAAACAGAATCGGGTAATGCCTACGTCATGACTCAGAAAAGGGAATGGGTCCTGGAGGACAAATTCGCTTCTGAAATTGAGTTTCTAGTTTTCTCTAATATCAGTGGGAAAAAAACAATTCTAATCACATCAAATCTAGCGCAAGAGTTGTGGAAATACTACTTGGGTTTCAAACTCACATTCTTATCAAACTTTCTACTAAACTTGGTTCAATTCTAAACCCTGAGGCATCCGTTCAACAATGAAATTATCAAGCAACAAGTTATAATTACAAAACAACTATAGTTTAGAAATGCTTGATGTTTAGTAACTATAACTTGAATTATCACTTTGAATTATAAGTTATTAACTAGAAATTACAAGAAAGTCTTGATTCGAGAATGGTGCTGGGATTATTGTCGTAAATAAACTTGTTTTCAGTAATACGGGAAACTTGGCCCGATGACAAAGGTAAGAGGTCGGACTGGAACCAGAAGAGTGTTCTTAGAGCCACATAAACGTGCTGCCTTTACACTATACCATCTGTGACTACACCTAGTAAACCCACGGTCTACCCCCATGGGGGTTCAACCTACAGGCTTTACCACAGTTCAACAGGGAGATTGTTCTGGGGGGGGGGGGGGGGGGAATTAATGCCACTCTGTCCATCCCCCAACATTTGAAATGTATGTTTTTTATAATACATTTTTCAATGTGCTTGTTTTTTGCTGAAATGTGCATTGAAGAAATCGTTCGAAATTGATATAAGCCTATCCAAAATGCGACAGAAGCAAAAAACGATTTTTTAGCAGCACATTTTGGCACAAAACGAGCACATTTCGAAAACTCAATAAAAAGTATATCATTTCAATGTGTGTATAGGGGGGGCTGACCATTGACTTGGCCCCCAACACGAAATGTGGAATGACTTGGAAACGGTATGTAGCACAAAACGAGCACATTTCAATACCTTTGAAACAAAAAAAAACAAATTTAAATGTGGAGGGGGGGGGGGGGGGGGAAGTTAATGCGCCTGGTCAGACCCTAGTTTGAACCTCAGGCGAACACGTATTTTAAAACAGTCATACATTGTAATACATTTAACCAATTATAAATGTTATTTTAATAAGTTCGAGGAGAATGAACTCTCTATATTGTTTTTGCGGTCAGGAAAACGAATCTATTTTTTTCATCGATATTATTCTTTCTTCTTTTATCAATTTTCATCTTTTCATCTTTTTCCAAATGTTCCTTCCTAACCGTGATAAAAACTAGCCGTAAAATCTCACTATCCGACATTTATATGGCAAACCCGGCACCTCCACCAAAAGTTGAATAGATTCTCTCTTTGGATACGATACGACGAGACTTGGAATAAGGTCCATTTTAAGTGAAACAAATAAGTGGATCAAGAGATAATTGATGGATTAAGTGGCTCAAGAGATAATTGATGGATTAACTAGTTATAAGTACCCTCTTGGTTACAATGCAATTCTTGTAGGTATATACGTATCTCACTCAAGTGCATATGGGAGTCGATTTTGTGCCGTTTTCACCGACTGGAAATCAAATATCAAATTGGTTTATTATTTCTTGCGCTACGAAAATGACATGGGCCTACATATAACCAAGGGTGATAACAAGTTAACTCGCTAATTATCACTCAATTCACTAATTATCAGTTGGGGAAACCGGCTCTTGGAGAATTATCAATTATTTAGTGATAACTTTTAAGCTGGGTGAGATATTAAAATTCTACAACGCGGGGAACACAGATTTATTTCGTGAATCTTGGTCTAAAATATCAATAATAAACCAATCCATTTTAAAAACTGATATAGTACATAGAACATTTTTCATAATTTATAAATAAAATTTGTCACTAGACCATCTTTTCTATAGTCTACTTTTTTGTCAACAACATATTTGCGTGTTTGTGTACCGCCTAAAACATGTCTCCACATCCTATAGATAGAGAAGAAAAATGATAAACTCGTCTTTTAACTGACAATAAAACCTTCACAGACCTTGTCTATGTTTTCTCAAATTATAGAAACGGGATCGTGTGTCACGAATAGAAAAAAGGGCGTAAACCTTTCATCGCCTCTCGATATCATGCACTAACATCGAGCCACTGTTTATGGTTCACATGAATGTGCAAAGCTGGAACCGAACTCAGGACCGCAAACAATTCAATTCGAATCTGATTTGTCTGCTTGTATGACGCGTGAGTTCAACCTCCCTAACCTGCGAATAACTATGGATACTACAGGAAAACGCAGAATGTGCGTTGTGTGATGAGCGAGATGTCTATATAAAGTATAATCGAAAACTCTACACACCTTGATCATATAAATTATATATCATTCGATACGAACGAATCTGGAGGGCCGTGACTTAAAAATGCAACATTTTTCTGCTATTATTTCTATCTATTCGATGAATAAAGAACATGGATTACCTATGACTACCAAGTTACGTTATTGGTAGTCATAGGTATTACATTATTTTATTCCATACGGCTGGTCCGAATTGGACACAAATTTTTAACTATGTGTATCAGGGGTTATATTATTGCGCAGTTCTAAACTTCAAAAATTCAGCTCCTAATTTCAATTTGCGCAGTTGTAAAACAGTAAATATTGGTAAATAATGAACGTTATCAAAGAAGAATTGAACATGAGTAAATCGATAGTCTTCAAACCGCATTATTTCATGTTCATGCTTAGTAATTGGAATGATTCTTCCATATATATATTCTTCTCCCAATAACACATACTCGTTTACTTGGCGCAAATAATGCCTACATATTCCCAAATAATAGTATAACAAGATACTTCGAAAAATGGAGTTGATGTTAAATGAACCTACCTCTTCATACAATTGATTTTTCAATATGTGCAGTTCTAAATTTTCACTAATATAACCACTGATGTGTATCACTTCCGTTTTTACATTTGAGGAAAATTTGAATTATATTGATGAGATGAAATATGTCATTATTATATGAGATAGTTTTCTCACTGATTTTTCTCACATCTCATTTATCTCAGGAATAGGGGTCCTGATCACTTTCACCCTCGATGCGAGTAGGCCTATGAACGAAAATGAATGGAAAATGAGATTATGCGTCAATATTGATTATCGACAAAAACATTTCGCAGACTGACACATGACGGTGTCCTGAAGAGAAAGATGCGTATTGGGATATAAAATACTAGGAACAGTATATTTGTCAGATATTTCCGCTTATAACCCCCCCCCCCCCCCCCCCCACCCCCTCGTTCCAACCCCTATGACACGAGCACTGCTAGGCGAATAAAGAAAGTTCATCGAACTTATATAAAAAGGTCTAAACAAATTTTTTGCACTCGATTTTTTTCACTCTTTTTCACTTTTATACATATTCAATTTTCACTGAAATTGTTTGGGCGTATTCGAATAGTAATCAATTCAACTTCATGTCATTCGGGGGCAATTATTCAGGCAAAATGTCAGCCTTCACTTTTAATTAATCGATATCAAGATTGTAATTTATATTCCATTTCAAGTATTAGTAAAGTTCGAACGTTTTGTTATTCGAGTGGAAGGGTTTTCTTGAACGAGTTCGTTGCATGCTCGAAGTATCTGTAAACAGCATCACTTGTGTCTTCCAGAGTCCTGTTCCCTTAGTTCGACTCCCGGGTTCGATTCCCGCCATGGTCGACAACCTGACAGGGGTTTCTCGTGGTTTCCCTCTGTCGTTCATGTCACTGGGACGAGAGAGTAGAGACTCTTTCTCAATATCCAAAAACACCTGATAGAATAACCATCCATCTCATGATCCCATCCCCCATCGTATATCATTCACCGACGCCAATAGATCGTGGTCCTCAATACAGTGTGTAAACTCAGTACGTATAAATAATAGCTGAGGCAGTGCCTTAGTAACTTGGTCAAGACAGGCGTGGTTTCGAGTTCCGCATAAAACACTGGTGTTTGTGCGCGTCATGTCATGTATTCATGTATTTCATGTTCATGTATTTCCGCTCATACCCCAAATAACCTAGCTGTAGGTGGGGTCGTCAAGCTGATCTGTGGGAATACTTGTTTCCAAGCTATCGTCCACCAACTGAATAACTGTAAAAACTTCGGTTATTATTCATACACTCTCCGCAATATTTAGGTTTGAATGCTTTTGAAAGATGTAGTTTCGTGTGTTATCGTAAATCTCGTCATGAAAAACCACAATATCCAGAAAATAGCTCGACTATATACAAATATAACCGATGTCATTTGTCCATGTTCTGTTGGTATACCACGTCCTTCTTTAGTGAATACAAGTATATACTAATAAAGCGGTGATATTTCGTGTTTGTAATGTTGGTAGACGACCTTCTACTCTGGTGGAAGCGAGTCTACAACAACCTTCTCTTCTAGCCCGTCGTGCAGCACAAGTTGGTGGAACTTTTTGTCAGGCTATTGAACAGTAAGAAGCATGTTTTGGGCGTCGCGACGCTATGATCACACGCAACTGGTAGGCGTCTACTGGCACTCAATTGATTTGCCCTGGTGGTTCGGTCCGCCAGAGGGCATGGGAGTAGATTTAACGAATGATTATATTTTGGTTATAACTTCTGCATGGCAAGATTTATCAATTATATTGTAATGCGAGAGATATACTGATATGTTAGTACCTTTATGACAGTTTTCACAAGTTCGCCTTTACAGCTAAAAACACATTGTTTAGCTGAACACCGATGAAAGGGTTAGAATAAGAGTTAATTTGATTCAATGATATTGAAGAGATCTGTGTCCAGTTCGATCCCCGCCGCCGACCATCTTTACAGGGGTTTTTCATGGTTTCCCTCTGTAGTCTAGGCTATGGCTAATGCCGGGATGGTTCCTACAATAAGTCGGCCATGACCGCTTCCTTCCCACTATCCTCCCCATTACCCAAGAACCTCCATCCCATCATCTCATCATCTCATTAATCATCCATCCGACGCCATTAAATCTCAGTTATCATAACAGTGCGCCGTTAAAGCCAATATATATATATATATATATATATATATATATATATATATATATATATATATATATATATATATATATATATATATATATAGTACTATATATATATAGTATTGATACGCTGCGTTTTTTTTACCCTAGAGTTAGCATTTCGAAAGTTTAGAATGTAGGTCACATTCTACAGGGCTCTATGCCTTCCATCCCCCTGAGATCACGTCTAGAAACGCCCGCGCGCTAGTGTTGCGCCATAGAGGGGACGGTCGCTCGTGACCTTCTCTCGCCCCCGGTTACTTATTGGCTCCCCCGAGACTCGTTTCGTCCCTCAGGTTGGTAATACTGGCGTCTTGAGTTTCCCACAGTGCACCGTGTGACGCTAGACACACTTAGAGCGTACTTCTCGGCGATACAGTTGTTCCGACGTGTCGACAAGATCACACTTGTCATCTTCAGGGATCCGTTTTGATCAGCAGGCTGCGTGAAACCGAATCGGTAAGTTGAGGACTTGGCAGACAACCATCCATATTACAGTCGACTGAAGCAGATTCGCCGAAATGATTTTCAGTACTTTTAGTGGTACTACAGTGTGAGGGGTGTGGGGAGGGTAGAGACAAAGGAGTGGGGATCAAAGTGGGGATCACTGTTAGGTGAACTGTCATTGTATCTCTTTAGTATGGTGGTCATCTCAAACAGGTTATTTGCCCCGGACCGACGTCCACGACCCCTCAAGGCTAGTTGTTCCCGACCCGCCATGCTGTGACGACTTGTGTTTCTGTCAAAGGGTGGTAATCAACTCCGAGCTCTCTGACGAGAGTTGATGACGCGACGGGAGCCTCAATAGCAGAGATGAAAGACGTTTCCTTTATGGAGATTAGCCAAAATTCATTGCTGGATTTATTGCACTTTATTAGATCAAATAATCTCGGTTTAAAATCCTATTCAAGTTTAACACAATACGAAATACTTGGCAAGTCGTTGTGTTTCTTTATTAATATTAACTCGGTTCAAGTTTGTGTATTGTCTCGAGGAGGGTGGAGATGGAAATATCGCGTTGATTGCGCAATATTCCTAGCATGCAGTGTCAGGGGGGGGGGGGGGAGGGGAGGGGGGTACAGTGGGGGGGCGCCAGGGGAGATTACCATATTTCAGGTTGATTCAGTATAGGCTACCCATTGATTATTTTTACATATTTTTCTCATCTTTCACCTCCTCTTTCAGTGAGGTTAGGTTGGGTTGTTTCATGGTATTAAACTAATAAAAGAAATGTGTTTCCCGTAACCAGAGTCAGAGTTAACTAATTTAATGCCGAATTATTTGTATCGAATATCAAAATATTTGGTATGATCTGTGCTTCTGGGGGGGGGGGGGGTAGAAATATCAGTGGGGGTATAATTAAGCCCCACGCACCCCCATTTCCTAGGGCCTGGCAGCTTTAAACCTAATCAAGCTAACTATTACAAAATGTGGTGGGAAATAAACAGAAACGAATAAAAGAATATGTTTGTGCTAACTTCAATTGAAATACTGTAGAGGATGGCGGGGGGGGGGGGGGGGGGGGGGAGTGCTGTGTTATAGAGTTATATATTTCTGAAATCTATTTTTAACAACAGTAAAGCACACTTCTCTGTTACATATTATCAACGAGATACATGTACATACAATTGAGAGAATAAAAGAGGATAGAGGATGTTTTGCGACATGTATTTACGTCCTCTTGTTTTCTATCGGACGTGGTATTGTGAGCACGCCCCTCTCCCGCGGCGCACAATGGGCTCGAACCCAGCACTGTGTGTCGTCGCTAGATACGACCACGTACTCAGCGGATTAATGGCACATTTCATTCAGTTTTACTAGGAAAACGCCATATATGCGTTGTTAGACGAGCGGATAGTGATAGTATGGGTAAGAACTGCTTCGAGTGGTACCAATTCAGCACATTTTATGTTTTTTCTTCGAAATGGCTCACCCGATCAAGTTGAAAATTTCTAGAAATGTGTATCAAAATGTAATTCAACTTCATGCATAATTTCATTTCCTCTTGATTTTTTTTTCCGCTGTGTTATTCTAAAGGGTATTTTTGAAATTTCTAAATTCATAAAGAAAAAGTTACTCCCCGATAATGCCACAAAACTATACAGATCTAAGTTAGATGAGGAACCATATTGAAAAAAAGTTTGAAGTTGATAGCTGTAGCCGTTTGACCTGTGGAGATATATATACATATATATATATATATATATATATATATATATATATATATATATATATATATATATATATATATATACACAATTATATGAGTGTCACAATGCCGTTCAAAATGTGCCAGTTTCTGTTTTTCATTTGCGTATGGAACGGCTTATCGACTGCGACTTGTGAGGACTGCTAATGCACGGTCGTTTCACACCAGCGTGCTCAGTGATTGATGCTAGACGACGGGGTGATCCAGCCAGTAACATACTCACATGTCTTATAACGCAGCCCGTATATCTCCACTCTATACAGCCTTCTCACCGGTCGATTCGATTCCATCTTCACAAATAGGTTCGTGTGAAAGAGACGCGTGCATAAAAAGTGAGAGGGTGGGGGGGGGGGGGGGTTGGAATTGATTTCTTGATATTAGTATTTATAGTTTTGATAAGTTAGAGCGAGACCGAGTGAGAAGTAGACATTAATCTATAAAAGAACCAAGTCCAACATGACAAACATAAATATTACCGTCTTTAAAATTCATGTATTAATTATTATTACTTACAATACAATATAAAATATTTCATATCTCTCAGAAAGTGATCGAAGAGTGATCAGAATGCTGCGCGAAAAAATTACGCGAAGACTCATATTTGCCAAAATGATTTTTTTGGAATATGATAAATAAGAAATGAAATCATATTTCCATTCAATGTCGGAGCAGCTTTTATTTTTATAGACATTTAGTTCACGATTACACTCAGAAATGATTTAGAAAATTTCCACAAAGTACAATTCTATACGTAAAGTTTCGGAAATTACAATTTTCCTTCATTTCTTATTTTTTTAATTATAAGCCACGGTACTTTCTATGCAGTCTTTCAAAAGTACATTTATTTTCCATTTATTTGCAACCCAATAAGTAGTCAGTCAGTTGTTGATATGTTGACAAGGTCCTTGCCATTCAGGCCTCGTGGTGGTATTATTCCTCGCCTGTCTGTGTGCTAGTGTGTGTGTGACGGCGCTCTGGGGGCTCTGGGGGCGGGGTGGGGGTCCGGGGGGCTGCAAGCTGGCAACCCCGGCAATGGCTGCAACCCGCCTAGCTAGGCAACCGATCGATAACCGACTCGGCGCGCCCCACATCGCCGTCACCCGAGTCTGCGACACGACACCCACGATCGTTTATAACAACAGAGACGACGATCGGATGTTCCGGGTTGTCAATTTATCAACAACTTTGTGTCTGTGTGTGTGTGTATAATATACACTCACTTGTATTAAACTGTGTGGCTAGCACCCCGGTACAATTAATGTGTGGGTGCATGTGCAAGCTCTTTGCTTTTATCTGAGAGTCTTTGGTTCAAGTCTCGACACTCGAACACACCAGAACCCATTACAACCCCCCTCCCCCCCCCCCCCCCCCCCCCCCCACCGTGTGTGCACGCGCGGGTACAGCCATGTATTTACAAAAGGTAGAAATGCCTGGCGCCTGTATGTGTGGGATAGAGCCGCTACGCGCGCACTTAATGAATTTTGTTGATTGTTTTTCAGTACAAAACCTCCCCCTACCCTTTCTCCTTTCCCTGCACACTCATTATTGTATTTAGAGACGACAAAGGATTTTGTGGGTGAAACTCTATAAACTGTAAACTGCAGCTAAATCCACATGTACCCGGATTTTATGGGGTAAACATTCAGAGGGATTTTCTAGACGTCCTGGTAACGAATTCTTAGGATGTTAAGGAAATGTACCTATACACATATTCATGTAATGATTGATAGCATCACGAGCAGAGCAAATAATAGTATAGATAGATTGAAACAAGACAAAGTACTTCTTTATAATATATTATAGATTCTGAAAGAGCAGTCGAAAGGAGAACGGAGAGCTTTGGAAGTCCACGGGAAAGATAGCAGATGGGCGAGGGTGTAAATAGGGGACGTTTAAAAAAGAGAGAAAAGGGAATAAGCAGTAAATTTGTAAGTCCGAGCGAGGGAAAGATAGCAGATGGGAGTAAATAGCGGATGGGACGAAGTAGAAGATGGATGTTGGTGAGAAGAGAGAGAAGAAGCTGTGAAGATGAAGAGGCTCAATAAACATTGAGACTAAAACAGAAGCACGGAGCAAGAAAACGATTGCCCTGGATTTGGTGAGTTGCACCATGTTGACTGGTCAGAAATGATCAGAAATGAAGAAATACATCAAAAACGTTCGAATAATAATATGCCAGTTCTGATATTTTGTATGTATTATATTTACCGTTTAGTCTGTAGAAAACCAGCGTGAAAAGGAATATTCTTGCCCTTTCATATATGCCATTATCAATTACATTCTTCAATGTTGATATCTTCAATTTATTCAACCAGGCAGTTGAATTTCTAAGTCAAATTTTCGAATCTGATAAGTCAGCGAGACAGTGGGGTGAAAGAGGCAGCGGAATTCGATGATTGAAAGCCAGCAGTCGAGTCTTGTCATTCACAAAGCGTGCGAGATACCTTTAACAAGACCCTGGCGTGCCGTCTCGACTGTTGAATACAAGTAAGCGGGGAAATGCAGGGAATCTAAGCAATACGCTTATGAGCTTCAGAATAGGACTGACACATTCAGCTGAGTTGGTAACAAGCTAATGGCGTTCAGGTGATCCTTAGAGAGCATATCGGTCTTTGGTTCAATCCCCGCCACCGTCATCTCCATAGAGATTTTCCGTGGTTTCCCTATTTACTCTTGTCTAATGCAGGGATGGTTTCTACATGGGCCACGACCGCTTCCTTCTCACTATATACTTCCCATACCTACGAAACCTTCATTGCTTTATTTCATTTACCATTCATCCGACGCCAATAGATCTTAATTATCATTAAGATGGGTCTAAGCTGTCTGTGACCACACTTCTTCGCCGCAGATAAAAGTCTTCAGTTGCCAAAAGTCCGGACACATAAGTATAAACTGTTTTTGCGATATATCCGGACATTACCAACATTGGTATTAGATAAAACTTATGAAATTACCATCATGTATGAGCGTCGTGACGCTTCGAAAAAAGACGCTGGCCGATATTTCTGGGTTCAAATACCCACACTGAAAGTTGAAATCAGCCGCCCCGGTGGCCAAGTCAATTATCGCTAGCGGTAGTAACTGAAGTCATCGTTGGGCGTGGGATCGAGTCCCGCTTCAGGCATGGGTTTTTGTAACCGTCCTTTCACCTATCATCACTTCATCGTTTCATTATCATCCGGTCATTCGTACCCCCGTATAACCTAGCTGTTGGTGGGGTCGCTAAGCAACATTAGTAAACAAACTTGAAATCAACATATCTCAAGAATTATAAGAAACGGATCTAACTGATTCTAATTTCAAAACACTTAGAATACGATTTTCAAGATAAAAAGGGGCTCGAAAAGACTGGATGTATTTTATTGACGAACGAGATTGAGAAAGGAAGCGAAGGAAACAGGAATACGATGTTGATCGGTGTAAGTGGTAATTCGATATTTCTACATGTTTTATCAGATATTGCTGCTCCGTTACACGCGGGGATTTCGTTATAGAGTGCAATTTGTGAGGAAGGAAGCAGCCGTACTCAGGTCTGAATATAAATTTGATAATAAATTAACGCGATACCGCAGTTTCAGAAACGTCGAGAAACCGCAGTTTCAGAAACGTCGAATACGTTCCACCAAGGCAAGCAGACATGAGGTATGGGTGTGGCTTCCATATATACCTTCATCCACGAGGAAGGTCCCTACCAATCAAATAACAGTGGAGACTTATGTAATTACAGGGACCTTTAATGAATTAACGAGTTTGAGAGATAGAGTTTAGTTTTTTTGATGACTATGTCCATGACTAGTGACAGGTACAGCTGTCAGATTCATGCCTAACTCCTCTAGCTGCGCGTCGAGCTCGGCGTCGGGACGGCCGCCGATCATGTCCCTCTAGCCACCACATGTATGCAATTAGCCACCACATGTGTGCGTCGACAATGCCGAGCTGGGAGCGTGAATAATTGACACGTCCTTCCGTGCCACCATTCACAATGATGGCTACATTACGAACAAATAGGTTAAGGGTAAAGTGGATTGAATTAAATTTGGTTTTAGCTTAATTAAATTGATAGCTCTAAACCATGTCATATGAAAATTTGAAGTGTTGGAAATAGGCCTATAGTTGAAATGTTGAGACCGCCTTTTATGGATTATAAAAATGTGCATAATTATAGAACACAATTAATTGTAAACCAAGGGTGATACAAAGTTTATATGCAAATTATGGCTTCATATATGCATTTTTTTATTCGCAAAATGAACCTTTTTTGCGAGGGGTTAACAACTCCTGAAATCCGGTGTACACTTGCCATGAAATCCCATTGAAATCTCTTGAAATTTCGATGAAATTCCATTGAAATCTCTATGAAATCCCTATAAAATCCCTGAAATCTTGGAATCAGGTGTACACCAAATTTGTTAGTTGTAAGCCCCTCGCTTTTTTGTTAACATTGAATTAGAAAGCCGAGGGTTGATTATAAAGTTTGACACAGTCTTACGATCATTTTAATATCTCCCCTAAATAAGGGCTAAGGGCGAATTGGTAAACCAGTTTATCCGGAACACAATGATAGGTGGAACCAGTTCTTGTGATGTGATGAGTCCGGACATCATGCCAACTTTTGTAAATATCAAGATGAGTGAGCAAACACAAGTATTTGGTCATTTTACACTTTTAAACTGCATATAGGCAATGTCACGGCCTTCCATAGAACAGCACATCCAAAGTTCATCAGTTAATTTTACGTAATCAATAAAAATGAATGAGCGAAATATGTCCAAATTGGTATATAGGCCTAATTGGGTTAAAACTGGGATCTTTAAAATAATACATTTTCTTTGATATGTTTTTACGTTAACAAAATGTATAGATTTAGATTTAGCATCAAGATCTTTGCATGTATAAAAATTCCAGACGTTTTTATTGGTGGGTATTGTGGTGATGGAATGTATTAAAAATGGCGAAAATGGACGCACGATGTTTAAAATTCTAGCAGACCTACACGATGAATAAAAAACGTTTTCTGCAATGATTCAGTCTTTAAAAAACCTTCGGCCTAGAATACTAAATTGGAGCAGAGGAGATAAAAACGTGTTACACATTACAACTGTACAAAGGTTACTCTACCAAAAAGGTGTTCACCTTTGTTGGATTCTATTTGTTCAGTTCTCTATATTAATATTACTCGCGCACTTTGCTGATGACCAAGACTACTGGTTTCGACGAATGAATGAGATTAGTAATGGCTAAAGGTGAAACGTTATTTCATAAGTTGTTTCGGGTGGAAGGAGTAAGCGATCACGGACTGTTTATAATTCAGGAGTCATCCCAGTCTCACTGAAACCACAGTGGGAAACCATGAAAAACCTCTCTCAGGATGGCCGACCATGGTGGGACTCGAACCCAAGTCTCCTGAATGATGGTTCAGCGTGCTAGCCACTGATCTACCTATCTCAGTACGTGATTTGGTATAGTAACATGTTCTTTAAAGATGGTTGTTTGCGAGACCCATTTGATCTAATAGGTCTATGACTGTTTTCCATCAATGTATATCGAAGTTAGGTTAATTAGGACAATTTTTTCAAGATTCTAGTCGGTTTCTTGATTTTTCTGTTTCGTGGGTTCATTTGTGAAAAGTATTTTGATTTTTTTTGGTTCAATCTACCTAATCTAATCCTTTTTTAACCTAAACTTATCTCAACTAATCTGACCCGAAATATTCTTCAAGTCAATAAACTAGAACATTTTAGTGGATGATAGAAAAGAACTTGCATTACAGTCTAGTAAGTGAATATGTATATGCAAGTATCACGCAATATCTACGCATGACAATATCTCAAACATCATTCCAGTCGCTCTCCAGGTTTCCAGGATTCCAGGTGAATCAGATCAGCTGTTTCCTCTTTTCATCCAACAGGAATAATCCACATATTAATAACAACCGAATAACAAATACAAAACACTTATCACTATATTCTATTCTCCCTAATCCCTTATCACCTTTTAAATCATCCCTTATCTCGGTAATAATCGTTTATACCATTTGTGCTCAATGTATATCCTTCCCGGGGATTATGCGTCCCAGATTAGATACAAGTTGAACAAAGGTAGAGAACTACAATACCCACTTGCCGGATTTACAACCGTTCCAATTGTGTCAGCGTCGCCGGGGGTGGGGGCGGTGGGGGGCGGTGGGGGCGGTGGGGGGCGGTGAGGGAGACGAGGAGGTGGGGTAATTGAAATAGACGGCTATATAGCCATCAATCATATTCCGAATAATACCATTCTTGGACGCAGGGACGAACTCTATTACCAGAGACACGGTATCACCCGCAGCCATATAATAATATTTAAGGGTTGGGGGAGGGGGGGGGGGGATTGAAAGATAAGCTATCAATCACTTCTATTGACAGATACATATCAACTAACTCGTGGTATACTTGTAATCGCAAGAGATGAAAGCGCTAACCGCCCCGGACCCGGCTAGTCGGCTAGTCCCCAAACAAACTAGAGCTTGGATTGGTTCATTTTCAGTCTGTCGTCATAGCAACATATCCAGTCTTTGTGCATTTCCATTGTTTTTAGCACAAAATCATAGCCCTACTCATGAGAAGGCTGTTGTTATTAGTTGTTAACAAACAATAATAGGCTAGACACATCCTGCCAAAATGGCGGTCGACCGTGTGTACGAACTAGACGCTGATTGGTCGACTTGAGAAACTAAGTTTGGAGTTTGCAAACTTCTATGTTCTGGCTACTAAGTTTAATATTGTCCTGAACAGTAACGAGAAATACCGTATGACAAATAATTTGCAAGTCCTAAGTTTACGGTCAAGTTTCCCGTTAAGGGTCGCGTGGGCTAATGGTGTTTGTTAGAGAGGATGGTCTACAGGAAACTTCATCTCTCGTGGATCTAAGTATAGAGGTGCCGGTGGAGCGTTGTTCAGGCCTCGGCTATAACTAACTGGAAGGAACGGAAGGGCTATTTTCCTGTGCTAGTTAACCGATATAGGAACTAAACAAGTTGAAAAGATGAGCTAAATAAATATGAAATATGTAAAATGTAAAATATGAAATATTTGCAATATAATATATAGGCCTACAGTACAGTTGAATATGTTTTACAATATCATTAGTACGAGCTTGTAGAGAAGAGATAAGCTAGAAAAAGATGACAAAATGGCGTGGCACAATTAACACTTCACGAGGATATTTCCCCAAACATTTTGGTGATAACCACTTAAGAGTGATTTTATAATTATTTCATGCAAGAAAAATACATCTCATGCTCAAATATTTGTAAGAAAAAATATTTATATTCATAAACGCTAATTCATTATACTTCAAGGTGTCCATATATATTTCGAGTACATTTCATTTAACTCTTGCTCATCTTACAACGCATTTGCTCCGTTTTCCTAGCATGTCTCCCATTGGACGAGTTGCTGATGCACAATGCACTCACTAGGCCTACTTGTGTGAACCAAGCCCGCGGTATTGTCACGGCTTGCTTGGTACATAATGGTCGACTTCACGGCGGCTTGGATCCTTGATTGAGTTACTCGCAACACAACGTCAGGTAACTCGAGCTAACCACACTGATGAGAGAATTACAGGGGAGGGGATTGAGGGGGGGAGTTGGCTTTTAACTTTGATTAAAAGCTCAAATTAAGGCTGAAGCCACTATCCTATTTCGTGTACATCAAGTAATACATTGTCTTTGGTCTGTAAATGAAACGCAGCTGAAAACAACAATAACAACAGTCTTGTCTTTCCGGTTGAAACAACAAGGAGCAATTAAACAATCCAATTATAATGAATTAATCTTCTTGGTTTATTACGGTGAGACTGTGAGATCACTTTCGGGTAGATTTCGTTTCAATTGTTTCCTAGCGCAATGCCTGACTCCATCTTACGAGGCTGTTCTCATGACATTGGGTAGGTTGGTACAGATAACAAGTTGTGTGCGCACGGTGCTTATAAAAGTGGAGAAATTCACCTTCACTAATTTTTTCCATGTTCAAAAACCAGTGTAATTGAATGAAAAGTTCACATCTCCAAGATAATTTTATGCTCTTTAATTAATATGTCATTTTATTTTTGTGAATTCAATAATTTTTGAGATAATACGTCAATGAATTTCATCACGTTCTTTTTATTCATTCACGTATCGTAAAACTGATTGAATTCACTGAAATAGAATGTCATATTAATTGAAAAACATAAAATTATCTTGGAGATGTGAACCTTTCATTCAATTGATCTGGTTTATGAACATAGAAAAAAAATTGGTGAAGGTGAATTTCTTTATTTTCTAACCACCGTGCCCGCACCCCCTTAATAGTACCTTATAGCTCCGAGCGCTATTTCTGCTATCACTGTAAGAAAGTAGTTGGTAAGGGATTGAACCACCGGGACAGATTTGTTAGTCCCTTTTATAAAACTCCAGGATTGCAAATTTGGTGCTGATCTTCGACCTAACCCCATTTCTAGAAATTCTCGCCCCAGATTTCCACGCTTCCAGTTTCATGCTCTGATATTGTTTCTCTAGTCGAGCTATTTTACAATTAAAATTGTAGCCAAGATCCTGTAGCTTCATTCCTGACATTTATTAAATTTAGAATGAACTTATTTCACCGTGATTTCACTAATCAAATCAAAATGGTGGATAGCTATTCTCGAATCACCATTTTCTCATTTCACTCATCACTGTGACTTGAACATCTCTCAAAATCCTTGATCTCACGATCTATTTGGCTTATGAGTTGTCAGTTGTGAAATATTGTGCAAAGCACTCGAGATGGCTTTGCATCACTGCCACTAGGATACGATTACCTAGGGAAAGCTGTGACTTCTATTGCTTTATATATTCACGGGATGCCGTTGGCTAGAATAATTTAATCTCATACATCCACATATAAAGGAACTGATACATCATCATAATAGGAAAAATGGTAAAAAGTGAAATTAAAGCTAGAATGAAAAGATAATTTCACTAATTCAATTTCAAATTTCAGAAATCTCGATCATAATGGTCCAGGCATATAGGCAATTTGGCGTAATATTTCAAGGAAGTTCTTACAAGCTACAACGATCCTCGACCATATATTCAGGATCTAGCCGACTCAGTAGTCAGTAGGCCGATATCAAATCCTTTGAAATGTTCAACTCAGTTTGTAGGTTACACTTGAGGGAAATTACAGTATAATTACACATTCATTTTTATCACAGTCACATTATTAACGAGTAACAATTAACTTTAAATAATAGACGACCCTCTTCTCTCTCTCTCATTTTTCATGTATAACTGTTGAATATGTGGCGTTCTTTTCAAGAGTTTTCGAGAAGTTTCTCTCTTGACTTGCAGCAAGTTCGTGACTTTTCATCAAATTAAACACTGAACTCTCGCGGGAGTAATATGACGGGGGGGAGAAAGAAGTGGGCGGCGGACTGGGGAGATTTCTGGTCCTTAATCTTCAAGTGTAGTACATTAGAAGGAGAGCCGAGCAAATTGCTACAGTAAGTAAAGTAGAACAATTACCGTTCTCGCCGGCTCCGTCGAGAGAATAGCATTCTTCAGTGAAACCAGTCGCATTGTTGAATAGATTAATTTTTTAGCAATGTCAGGAATGTGTAAAGTTTTGTGACGTCACTTTAAGGGGTTCGCATGTCTTGAAACACGGACACGGCTCTTTGCGTGTTATAGCCTTCCCATATATGAGCTTTGCCAGATCAACACATTCTTGGCATTCTCAGGAATTCCTTATACTCATATCGATTTATCCTTACCGTGAATTGTTTGAAATACAGACACATAGTACTTTGTATTATCGGGTAGATCTAGGACGAGGGGTGAATCTGCTTACATTGTCTTCATAAAAACGGAATATTTTTGTCTTTTGAAGTCATTAGATGAGCGTAGCGAAGATTTTCATTCCATATACCGAAAAAATTTGGGCTTGGATCAATCAATTAGTCGAAAGATTTGTGGAGTTTTTGGTGGAGGTGCCGTGATTCCTTAAATATCACGTTTCATTAATTCATTTGATATATATACATATTGGGTTTAACGAGGCAAGATTTGTGACGTCATAACTCAGTTACCGACCCGTACTACGAAGCTGTCAGTCTCACGTGCTCGGGGTCCCTGGTTCGACCCCCGACGCAGTTACTTTTTTAAACAGAATAACTCCTAATTGTAGTCTCGAGGGCAGGGTTATGGTCACGGTTGATTTTTTTCATTTTTGACCACAGAAACCAAAATATCCGCACAAATGTTGTATTTTTTTGGTATTGTTTCTATTCCCATTCAAGAACCGACTTTTTCCAGCTGAAGCCAACCCAAACAGAAGCGATGTCCTACCTTGTCAAAGGCAAGTGGCCTATGCCCGCGATCCCTGTCGGCCGGTTCCATGTTGGTAGTGGAGTGGGATGAAGAGCGGGGGGGCTGGGGAGGGGGGGAGACGGTCCTAACCGAACTCCATGGGGCTTTGGCCCCGCCCCATCACGCCAGTCACCCGCACATCCGTACTGGAACAAACAATTACACGCACGGTTAATTGATGTACCAAGCAATTCAGTAACAGAAGTGGACTACTCGACGCTGAAAGAAAACAACAGAATGCGCTTCTAAATTCCAAGATGGCCGAAAAAACGCTACAAATAAACTGTCAACAATGTGATATTCTCACATTGTTGAGAGATGCGCGCTTCAATTTGTAACTTTTCGCAAGTTCCAATGTTTACCACTGTCATGGCAACATCTCTAGTCTCTGTGTATTTCCATTGTTGTCAGCACAGAATCCCAGCCCTGATCTTGAGCTGGGCTTCGAAACGTGATGAGTTATTGCTGTCCAAGAGACCGTGACTTTGTTATTACAATATATTGTCATTGTTGATAACACTATGCAATAGTCCTAAGCATATTTTCACTTGTTCCATTGTTCATCGTTTTTTTTTTTTTTTTTTATAACATCGAAACTTGATACAAAATCATTGTCCCCAATTAAGGCTATGGATCAAAGTTGCGATCGTTTGAACGGGGCACCACAAGGGTGATCTAACCACCCCAATCATCGTAGTGAGCTACTCTATTTCGTGTTGGTCACAAGTAAACACCCCCCCCCCCCGCCACTGTGTACACAATGACAGCGAGTCAACACCGCTGATAGAGGCCCCAGATTATGTGCGTTCCAATAAACCTGTTGATATCAAACAAGTACTGATAACAGACCAGTTGATTAAATGCCACAAGTATACGACACGGCACCACCACCCGGTGTTACAGCCGTGCATAGAAATAACCTGGCACTACCACCATAACAACAAGACATACGCAATTAGTGATAACGGAGCAGTTGATTAAATGCCACAAGTATACGACACGGCACCACCACCCGGTGTTGCAGCCGCGCAAAGAAAGAACCTGGCACTACCACCATAACAACAAGACATACGCAATTAGTGATAGCGGAGTAGTTGATTGTACGCCAACCATCACTTTTGTTTACATTGAGTAAAAATTACGTTTCCCCAAAAAATGTCAAAGAACCTCTCCTCCCTGTCTTAATCACATGGATTAATTCAAATATTAAAAACTATACATTTCCAAGCTGGATAAGTTATTATGTCCACAAATAGTTTCGCTACCATCAATTTAACCATCCCATCTTCAGCGCTTACAAAAAAAACAAAAAAAACAGGAAACAAAGAAAGTTCCTTACAAGTCGCATGAAGTTGTTCGCAAAGCTCATCCAATGAGCGACAGTTTTGTGCATGTCACGCCGAGCTATGATTTATATTCCACACCATATGGTCAGATGAACGCCACCGAAACCGTTAGGTTGCATATTACCATTTACACTCCAGTGGGATCGAGTGGCATGTTAATATTTATTGGTCGTTACGGAGTTTCATATTTACAGCATGGATATGAGTTAGTTATTAGCGGCTGATGCTGTCGGTGAAGATAAGGCAGTAATCTGCTAGACCGACCTAATGACGTCATTAACTAAACATGGCTCCTCCACCGAAAAGTCCAAAGTCCACTCTATGCGTCCAAAGAATATGTTTTCATATTATAAATACATTTTATTATAATGGAAGATTTCGGAGTTTTTCCAAATACATCTAGACTGGAACTAGATGCAATGCATGATGGTAATTTAAACTGTAAATATCTAGTATCCGGGCTGTGTTGTCCTTCAAGCATTCATATATCAATATTATCCGTTTCAAGTTAAGAAACAACACAGAGTTATTACAATGTCAACATCATTAACCAATAAGAATGGAGTAATTCAAGTTATTTACAGTTGAATGAAATAACAATCACAATGGTGTGTTATTGAC
The DNA here is from genome assembly GCA_907164805.1 of Brachyptera putata. Classification (NCBI taxonomy): domain Eukaryota; kingdom Metazoa; phylum Arthropoda; class Insecta; order Plecoptera; family Taeniopterygidae; genus Brachyptera; species Brachyptera putata. Next base: position 815,731 of record OU015464.1, read on the forward strand.
TGAACAGGCTGTTAGTCTCACCTCTTTATGAAAACAATCCCCCCCCCCCCAGCCCCCCCCCCCCCCCCCTTCTCGAACAACGCACAACATCTCGACAGACTTCCAATTACGTCAATAACAATTCATAAATGTATTCACAAAGAAGAAGGTAGTCTACCAACAGAATAATCGTAAAAATAATGAAAATAAAATAATCTAGCTGTAAATTGGAGGACTTTTCGCGTTTCGAAAGATGTAGCCGTGTTTCTAATCGTAAACGTAGTCCTGAAAAATCATTATAATCTAAAAAATACCACAGCTCAGCAAATATAACGGTTATATTTGTGTTTGTCAAGTTTGTAGACAACCTTCTTTTTTTCCTGGCTACAAGTACATAAGATAAAATGTAATGACAGCTCTGACATGAACTCCCCCCTCTCCCCCACCCCCCTCCTCTCTCTTCGGAAGATGACGTCACCAAGTTCTGAAATACATTCTCGAACAGTTCCACATTATCGTCTGGAAGTCAATGTCTTGAGATGTTTGCTTTCCTTGCAAGTTAGTAAAACTCTCAACGGAGGCAATCGTAGTTCTTAATTTTAGCTCGTCAGTTTGCTAGTTGAATGGAAACCAGATGGTATCATTTTAATCGGTTGACTTTACTGGAAAACTCAAGTCAGAAAGTCAAGTCTGAGTCTAGGATAATCATCTTGTCTAGATTGAACTGTGAAATCTATAAAATAAACTGTGTTTAGAGGAAAAGTCCGAGTTTGTTGAATCCACACTTCATTTGATGGATGCCTTCAATTATGGTATTATAACTAGGAAAACGCCTTATATGCGTTGTGAGATGAGCTTAGAAGTATGGAAATGTAGAATTAGGAACATTTTGTCAGATCAATGTACATATACAGGCCATGGATCACTTCAAAGGTTTAAGAACCGCGGCTGTCTGTTGGTACATAAACCTTGGTTTCCAAACAATTATACCAGTGCCTTCTTCATATCCATCACAGATTTTAAACGTTTTAATTTATTGGTGACACTTGTTGCTCACATTTAATAGTTCCTTAATTGCTTTCTTAATTGCTTTTATTGATGTGTAAAAAGTACTTTGAAGATGCGTTTTCTTCGTTATCTCACATCCGATTGTTCCATAAATCACCTAAAATATGTATGATAGTTTTTTCCACATTCAGTATGTATTTGAGAGCTTTTGGAAAATATTATTTCGTTGTTTTACTCTGTCCTTCAGGTCAATACTGGGATGGTTCCTCAACAACAAGCCACGACCGACTCCTTCCCACTTTCCGAAAGCAAAGCACCTTATAAAATAACCTTTTAACTCATCTTCCCATCATCTCATTCATCATTCATCGACGCCAATAGGTTGTAGTTATCACCGCAGTGCGTCGTTAAACCCAATATAAATAAACGAACAAACTAACTCCTTATACACTCACATACCTCCGTAGCCGCTCCCTTCCAATTCTATTGCTCGATCCCTCTACTTTCAATTCCCTCCTTAGTTTTTCATATATATAAATCTTTATTTCGATCTCTGCCCATGTATATTGGGTTGCCTTGATGACACAGAATAACAATTGAATTAAAATTTAGATGAATACAAATGAATAACAATTCGAATATAAGGCTGAATTGAGACTAAAATGATGAAATAATAAATAATGAAGCTAATTTTGACTGTATAAATGATTTCTAAGAATGATAATTGAATACTTCATGTATTTCAATAAAAAAGAATCCTCTTGCATGTGGCCAGTTCGCTCACACCTAACGTCTCGTGCTGAAACAAAGCAATACCTGTTTGTGTGACTGTAAATAATGTATAAGCTCCGTCAAATGCGAGTTGTGATAGGTCGACTCTCTAGGGCGATGTAAACGACACGACAATCAAGTGTGAATAGTGTTTGCTTAGCAGGCGGTGCACGATAGCGCCACTACATATTGACTTCTAGTGGGCGGTGGTTCACAGATTGATTAGGATCCGATACACACACGGTATGTCAACAGGGTGGTAAAGTTAAGACCGTCTGTGGATAGAAGTGACGTCACGAAGACTTGTATCCATGAAAGAAGAAGGTCGCCTTCCAATATAACAAACAGAAATATCATCGATATATTTCTATATAGCTGTGGTATTTTTAGATTGTATAATGATTTTTTTTCGACGAGATTATTGCTAAGAAACGTCACTACATCTTTCAAAAACTTTGAATCCTCAAAGTTTTCAAGTTTTTACGACTATTTGGTTGGTAGGCGACCTTCTGTCGTGCATACAAGTAGTCAGAAAACCTCTATATTGATGCCGCGGGTGAAACATGTCGTCATATATTCTTATCAGTATTTTCGACGAAGCTACCCCCCCTCCCTCCTGCCCCCTGTAGCGTATTGGTAAGACGTGTGCCTTCAGTGCTAGGGTTATAGTTCAGACCCTGGCTACATTGCGAAAATATTATCTAAAGTCTTTTGACCACAGGCTATGGGACGGGATGATTTTTTTGTGAACGGTATTGCAATTGAGTTTTATTCATTTTTAGCTCTCAGATTTTCTGTTTCTCAGAGTTCGTCCCGTGACGTCACCTTGATGTCAGACACGGTCATAATTACGCTTTCATTGATTAACTTCAACACATGACAACATAAGATTAGTCTTGTTATCACCAGGTATAATGTACTTGTTGAGCGTGTGTAATCAACCCACCCACAACACTGTCAGTGTCAACGTGACGCGTGGAATATCGCAGTTAATGTTTTCTTCAAGACACGATAGACACGAGTATAACGGAGTGCTGGGGAAGCGTCTGGGCCCAGAAGAACGATAGACCGTGTGCGCACTAAACCACCATCACATGTGTAATAACCAAGAGAAACATTCAAGTGATGCGCAAAAGAACTAGTCTATAAATGAGAATCGCTAGCACAAAGGAGGAAACACGCTAGCCTGAATTAAATGTCAACCAGCTTGGGAAAAATCAGGAATTTACTGATGTCTTAATTGATGAAACAAGAAATTTGATGCAATTACTCGATGTTTATACATTTTGGTGGAGGTGCCAGATATTTAATAGGTTTTGATGGAAGTGCCGGGTATGATTTCAAACGAAGAATCTATCGGGAGAGAACGGGTTGAAATTCGTGATCTTCAATATTATGGATTACACATCAAGAATATGTAGAAGACGAGAATAATAAGATATTGGTGAGTAGGCGGTCTCGATCAGACACTCTACTGTTCGGATCATTCCGGGAGTCCGAGCGTTTCCGAGTCCACATTCCGTGGCATACTTCACTGCTGTTGATGGGAAAGAAGTGAACATTCGTGTGCTTAATTCACTTCTAATACCAATGCTTGTAATGTCCGGATATAACACAAAGACAGTTTATACCTATGTGTCCTGGATTTTGACAACTGAAAAACTTGCGGCGAAAATGTATGGACACAGACAGCACAGTCTTAGTCAAAGTTCAAAGTTCATAAATGTCTCATTGTTTGTATTGTTACTACATTTGACCAGGCATATTGTACAGAGGCGCATTCTTTTTGTCACTCTTATTTAGATATACTTGTAGCCACGAAAGAAAAAAGTCGTCTACCAACTAATATCATATAAGCCTATAAACTCGCAACTTTGAGTATTTATCGCTTAAAAATAGATGCAGTTCCGTTTCTCACCGTAAATCTCGTCCAGAGATATTTCATAACCCTAAAGCCTCTCAACTGTGAAGATATGATGTTGAAATTCATGTTTGTTATGTTGGTACACGACCTTCTTCTTCCGTGGATACAAGTCTATGCTGACTGAGACGAGTGGTCGAGTGGCTATCACACTGAACCGTCATTCAGGAGACCGACCGGGGTTCGATTCCCGCCATGGTCGACCATCTGACAGAGGTGCATCGTATTTTCCCTCTGTCTTTTACGTCAGTACTAGGATAGTTTCTCAACAACAGGCCACGACCGACTCCTTCCCATCATCCAAAAAAAACTCATCTCATCATCCCATCATCTCATATTTCATCCACCGACGCCAATAGATCACAGTCGTCATGCGTCGTTGAACCCAGTATACACATAAAGTCTATGCTGGCAAATATCACAGAATGCGGATATTCTGGAGATGGGTCGTAACGCGTCACGAACACAATAAACCAGATTCAACAGCAAACGAAGTTCGATTGATTCAATGACACGAAACACAGTTTCCTACTCTCGCCTTCACCCGACACACGTCACCGCAGCCCCCCCCCCCCACAGCCCCCCTCCCCCCCCACCTGACCCCGAACATTCGGAACTACTCGACCAACACGAGCCGTACCAACACGACAAAACATTCTAAAGTCACATTGGCGATTAAATCGAGACGCCATGCTGCCTCTGTTGTTGTTGTTGTTGTTGATGCGCGCAAACTGAGTTGACCTAAATCAACCTTATATTCAACTATCATAAACAACCTAATCTTGTTAACCAATCTCTTCTTGATCGAGCTCCAGCCGTCCCTGTGGCTCATTAGGCTAAGGCACCGCTTTAGAGAATGGAGTCAAGCTGGGTGTGGTTTCATTCAAATCTCGTATAAGGCTTGAATTTTAGTTAACGTCGTTTCAACTCTCATCTCTTTAACGTTTCAATATCACCCGCTCATTCCACCAAACATTGGATCGGGCTTCATATTGATACCACACATGGCTCTGAAAAAACTTTTCCAAAGAAAATCGTAAATTTTCCTATACCCCTCTGCGAGAGGGGGTTTTCAAGAATTTTTTGCCGGAGAACCAAACATTGGATCATGCCGCAATTAAAATTTTTCGCAATCAATTGAATGTATCTTCATTTTGATACCGCACACGGCTCTGTGAAAAATTTTCCAAACAAAATCGTAAATTTTCCGACACCCGATCTGCAGGGGGTTGTTCAAAACATGTTTGCCGGTGAACCATACATCGGATTTGGCTAAAATTAAAAATTTTCGCAATCAATTGAATGTACCTTCATTGTGATACCACACACGGCTGTGTATAAAAAAAATCCGAAAAAAATCGTAAATTTTCCGACACCCGATCTGCAGGGGGTTGTTCAAAGACTGTTTGCCGCAGGACCAAACATTGGATTTGGCTGAAATTAGGATTTTATGCAATCAATTGAATGTATCTTAGTTTTGATACCACACACGGCTCCGACAAAAATTTTCCAGAGAAAATCGTAAATTTTTCGACACCCGATCTGCAGGGGGTTGTTCAAAGACTGTTTGGCGGAGAACCAAACATTGGATTTGGCTGAAATTAACATTTTTCGCAATCAATTGAATGTACCTTCATATTGATACTACACACGGCTTCGACAAGAATTTTCCAGAGGAAATCATGAATTTTCCGAAACCCGATCTGCGGGGGGTTGTTCAAAATCTGTTTGTCGGAGAACCAGACATTGGATTGGGACGAAATTGAAATTTTGCGTAAGCAATTGAATGTACCTTCATTTCGAGACCACACACGACTATGTGAAAAAGTTTCCGAAGAAAATCGTAAATTTTCCGACACCCGATTTGCAGGGGGTTGTTCAAAAACTGTTTGCCGGAGAACCAAACATTGGATTTGGCTGAAATTGACGATTTATGCAATCAATTGAATGTAGCTTCGTTTTTATACCTCACACGGCTCCGGCAAAAATTATCCGAGAAAATCGTGAATTTTCCGACATCCGATCTGCGGGGGGTTGTTCAAAACCTGTTTGACGGAGAACCAAACATTGGATCGGGCTGAAATTTGAATTTTTCGCAATCGATTGAATGTACCTTCATTTTGATACCACAAACGACCCTCTGAAAACTTTTCCAAAGAAAATCGTAAGTTTTCCGACACCCCTCTACACATGGGGTTGTTCAAAACATGTTTACCGGCAAACCAAACGTCGGATTTGGCCAAACTTGGATTTTTTCGCATTCAATTGAATGTACCTTCATTTTGATACCACACACGACCCTCTGAAAACTTTTCCGAAGAAAATCGTGAGTTTTCCGACACCCCTCTACACATGGGGTTGTTCAAAACATGTTTACCGTCAAACCAAACGTCGGATTTGGCCAAACTTGGATTTTTTCGCAATCAATTGAATGTACCTTCATTTTGATACCACACACGGCCCCGTCAAAACTTTTCCAGGAAAAATCATAAATTTTCCGACACCCGATCTGAAGGGGTTTCTTCAAAACACGTTTGCCGGAGAACCAGACATCGGATCGGGCTGAGGTTTGAATTTTTACGAACCAATTAAATGTACCTTCATTTTGATACTACACACGACCTCTCAAAACTTTCCCGGGGAAAAACCTTAAATTTTCATATACTCCTATGCGCATGGTGGTGTTCAAAACATGTTTGCCGGAGAACTATACATTGGATCGGGCCAAACTCAGATTTTTCTGCATCCAATTGGATGTACCTTCATTTTCGTACCACACACGGCCCCGTCAAATCTTTTCCAGGAAAAATCATAAATTTTCCGACACCCGATCTGAAGGGGTTTGTTCGAAACATGTTTGCCGGAGAACCATACATCGGATCGGGCTGAAATCAGAACTGTACGTCATCAATTTCGATTATCTTGAATTTGATACCACTCACGGCTGTGTCAAAACTTTTCCAAAGAAAATTGCAAATTTGCCTTTATTTTCAAGTATTTTTTTACGGAGAACCAGACATCGGATCGAGCTAAAATCAACATTTGTGGCAACAGATATTACGTACCTTCATTTTGATACCACACACGGCTTCGGCAAAGAGGTTTGACTTTTTTTCAAATTTTGGTTTTTTCCCCGTACTATTACCCGTCCGACAAAAAAAATCGACAATCTTCGATCGGCGATTGCTCGAGAACCCACGATGCGATCGGGCTGATTGTTCGATTTTCGGAAAGCTAGCAATCACGTGAGCATTTTGATGCTACTCACGATTTTCAAAAAAAAATTCCAAAGAAAATCATAAATTTTCCGAGGGGGTATTCAAGATTTTTTTTAGGAGAACCAGACATTGGATCGGGACGAAATCAAGATTTTATGCAATCAAATGAACGTACCTTAATTTCGATACCATACACGACCCTCTGAAAACTTTTCCAAAGAAAATCGTAAGTTTTCCGACACCCCTCTACACATGGGGTTGTTCAAAACATGTTTGCCGGCAAACCAAACGTCGGATTTGGCCAAACTTGAATTTTTTCGCATTCAATTGAATGTACCTTCATGTTGATACCACACACGGCCCTCTGAAAACTTTTCCGGGGAAAATCGCAAATTTTCCGACACCCCTCTGCACGGGGGGTTGTTCAAAACCTGTTTGCTGGAGAACCAGACATTGGATCGGGCTGAGGTTTGAATTTTTACCAATCGATTGAATGTACCTTCATTTTGATACTACACACGACCCTCTGAAAACTTTTCCGGGGAGAATCGTAAATTTTCATATACCCCTCTGCGCATGGGGGTGTTCAAAACATGTTTGCCGGAGAACTATACATTGGATCGAGTCAAACTTAGATTTTTCTGCATTCAATTGAATGTACCTCCATTTTGATACCAAACACGGCACCGTCAAAACTTTTCCAGGAAAAATCATGAATTTTCCGACACCAGATCTGAAGGGGTTCGTTCAAAACATGTTTGCCGGAGAACCATACATCGGATCGGGCTGAAATCAGAACTGTACGTCATCAATTTCGATTATCTTAAATTTGATACCACTCACGGCTGTGTCAAAACTTTTCCAAAGAAAATTGCAAATTTGCCTTTATTTTCAAGAATTTTTTTACGGAGAACCAGACATCGGATCGAGCTAAAATCAACATTTGTGGCAACAGATATTACGTACCTTCATTTTGATACCACACACGGCTTCGGCAAAAAGGTTTGACTTTTTTTTCAAATTTTGGTTTTTTCCCCGTACTAGTACCCGTCCGACAAAAAAAAAATCGACAATCTTCGATCGGCGATTGCTCGAGAACCCACGATGCGATCGGGCTGATTGTTCGATTTTCGGAAAGCTAGCAATCACGTGAGCATTTTGATGCTACTCACGATTCTCAAAAAAAAATTCCAAAGAAAATCATAAATTTTCCGAGGGAGTATTCAAGAATTTTTTTTAGGAGAACCAGACATTGGATCGGGACGAAATCAAGATTTTATGCAATCAAATGAACGTACCTTAATTTCGATACCACACACGACCCTCTGAAAACTTTTCCAAAGAAAATCGTAAGTTTTCCGACACCCCTCTACACATGGGGTTGTTCAAAACATGTTTACCGGCAAACCAAACGTCGGATTTGGCCAAACTTGGATTTTTTTGCATTCAATTGAATGTACCTTCATTTTGATACCACAAACGACCCTCTGAAAACTTTTCCAAAGAAAATCGTAAGTTTTCCGACACCCCTCTACACAGGGGGTTGTTCAAAACATGTTTACCGGCAAACCAAACGTCGGATTCGGCCAAACTTGAATTTTTACGCATTCAATTGAATGTACCTTCATTTTGATACCACACACGGCCCTCTGAAACTTTTCCGGGAAAAATCGCAAATTTTCCGACACCCCTCTGCACGGGGGGTTGTTCAAAACCTGTTTGCCGGAGAACCAGACATCGGATCGGACTGAGGTTTCAAGTTTTCGCAATTGATTGAATGTACCTCCATTTTGATACCACAAACGGCCCTCTGAAAACTTTTACAAAGAAAATCGTAAGTTTTCCGACACCCCTCTACACATGGGGTTGTTCAAAACATGTTTACCGGCAAACCAAACGTCGTATTTGGCCAAACTTGGATTTTTTCGCAATCAATTGAATGTACCTTCATTTTGATACCACACACGGCCCTCTGAAAACTTTTCCGAAGAAAATCGTAAGTTTTCCGACACCCCTCTACACATGGGGTTGTTCAAAACATGTTTACCGGCAAACCAAACGTCGGATTTGGCCAAACTTGGATTTTTTCGCAATCGATTGAATGTACCTTCATTTTGATACCACACACGGCCCCGTCAAAACTTTTCCAGGAAAAATCATAAATTTTCCGACACCCGATCTGAAGGGGTTGGTTCAAAACATGTTTGCCGGAGAACCAGACATCGGATCGGGCTCAATTGAATGTACCTTCATTTTGATACTACACACGACCCTCTGAAAACTTTTCCGGGAAAAAACCTTAAATTTTCATATACTCCTATGCGCATGGTGGTGTTCAAAACATGTTTGCCGGAGAACTATACATTGGATCGGGCCAAACTTAGATTTTTCTGCATCCAATTGGATGTACCTTCATTTTGATACCACACACGGCCCCGTCAAAACTTTTCCAGGAAAAATCCTAAATTTTCCGGCACCCGATCTGAAGGGGTTTGTTCGAAACATGTTTGCCGGAGAACTATACATCGGATCGGGCTGAAATCAGAACTGTACGTCATCAATTTCGATTATCTTGAATTTGATACCACTCACGGCTGTGTCAAAACTTTTCCAAAGAAAATTGCAAATTTGCCTTTATTTTCAAGAATTTTTTTACGGAGAACCAGACATCGGATCGAGCTAAAATCAACATTTGTGGCAACAGATATAGCGTACCTCCATTTTGATACCACACACGGCTCCGGCAAAAAGGTTTGACGTTTTTTTCAGATTTTGGTTTTTTCCCCGTACTAGTACCCGTCCGACAAAAAAAAATCGACAATCTTCGATCGGCGATTGCTCGAGAACCCACGATGCGATCGGGCTGATTGTTCGATTTCGGAAAGCTAGCAATCACGTGAGCATTTTGATGCTACTCACGATTTTCCAAAAAAAATTCCAAAGAAAATCATAAATTTTCCGATGGGGTTTTCAAGAATTTTTTCATGGAGAACCAGACATTGGATCGGGACGAAATTAGGATTTTATGCAATCGAATGAACGTACCTCCATTTTGATACCACACACGACTCTGTGAAAACTTTTCCAGGGAAAATCATAAATTTTCCGACACCCGATCTGCAGGGGGTTGTTCAAAACATGTTTGCCGGAGAACCATACATCGGATTTGACCAAACTCAGATTTTTTCGCATTCAATTGATTGTACCTTCCTTCTGATGCCACACCCGACTCTGTGAAAACTCATCCAAAGAGAATCGTAAGTTTTCCGACACTCCTATGCGCAAGGGTTGTTCAAAACACGTTTTTCCGGCAAACCAAACATCGGATCAGGCTAGACATAGATATTTTCGCATTCAATTGAATGTACCTTCATGTTGATACCACACACGGCCCTGTGAAAACTATTCCAGGGAAAATCATAAATTTTCTGACACCCCTCAGCACGGGGGGGTGTTCAAAACATGTTTGCCGGTATACCGGCAAACCAAACGTCGTATTTGGCCAAACTTGGATTTTTTCGCTTTAAATTAAATGTACCTTAATTTTGATACCACACATGGCCCTCTGAAAACTTTTCCGAAGAAAATCGTAAGTTTTCCGACACCCCTCTACACATGGGGTTGTTCAAAACATGTTTACCGGCAAACCAAACGTCGGATTTGGCCAAACTTGGATTTTTTCGCAATCAATTGAATGTACCTTCATTTTGATACCACACACGGCCCTCTGAAAACTTTTCCAAAGAAAATCGTAAGTTTTCCGACACCCCTCTACACATGGGGTTGTTCAAAACATGTTTACCGGCAAACCAAACGTCGGATTTGGCCAAACTTGGATTTTTTCGCAATCAATCGAATGTACCTTCATTTTGATACCACACACGGCCCTCTGAAAACTTTTCCGGGGAAAATCGCAAATTTTCCGACACCCCTCTGCACGGGGGGTTGTTCAAAACCTGTTTGCTGGAGAACCAGACATCGGATCGGGCTGAGGTTTGAATTTTTACCAATCGATTGAATGTACCTTCATTTTGATGCTACACACGACCCTCTGAAAACTTTTCCGGGAAAAACCTTAAATTTTCATATACTCCTATGCGCATGGTGGTGTTCAAAACATGTTTGCCGGAGAACTATACATTGGATCGGGCCAAACTTAGATTTTTCTGCATTCAATTGAATGTACCTCCATTTTGATACCACACACGGCCCCGTCAAAACTTTTCCAGGAAAAATCATAAATTTTCCGACACCCGATCTGAAGGGGTTTGTTCGAAACATGTTTGCCGGAGAACCATACATCGGATCGGGCTGAAATCAGAACTGTACGTCATCAATTTCGATTATCTTCAATTTGATACCACTCACGGCTGTGTCAAAACTTTTCCAAAGAAAATTGCAAATTTGCCTTTATTTTCAAGTATTTTTTTACGGAGAACCAGACATCGGATCGAGCTAGAATCAACATTTGTGGCAACAGATATTACGTACCTTCATTTTGATACCACACACGGCTTCGGCAAAGAGGTTTGACTTTTTTTCAAATTTTGTTTTTTTCCCCGTACTAGTACCCGTCCGACAAAAAAAAATCGACAATCTTCGATCGGCGATTGCTCGAGAACCCACGATGCGATCGGGCTGATTGTTCGATTTTCGGAAAGCTAGCAATCACGTGAGCATTTTGATGCTACTCACGATTTTGCAAAAAAATTTCCAAAGAAAATCATAAATTTTCCGAGGGGGTATTCAAGATTTTGTTTCAGGAGAACCAGACATTGGATCGGGACGAAATTAAGATTTTATGCAATCAAATGAACGTACCTTAATTTCGATACCACACACGACTCCGGGAAAAATTTCCCAAAGAAAATCGTAAATTTTAAATTTTCCGACACCCCTATGCGCGAGGGGGTGTTCACGATTTTTTTTTCTGGAGAACCACACATTGGATCGAGACAAAATAAGAAATTTCCGCAATCAATTGAATGTACCCTAATGTCAATATCTTACACGACCCCGTGGAAACTTTCCGGGGAAAATCGCAAATTTTCCTACACCCCTCTGCACGGGGGGTTGTTCAAAACCTGTTTGTCGGAGAACCATACATTGGATCGGAACAAAATAAGAATTTTCTGCAATCTCATGAATATACCTTCATATTGATACCACACATGATTCTGTGGAAAATTTTCTTAAGAAAACCGTGAATTTTCCGACACTCCTCAGCACATGGGGTTGTTCTCGAATCTTTTCAAGGAGAACCACACATTGGATCGGGACGAAGTGAAAACTCTTCGCAGTCTAATGAATGTACCTTCATGTCGATACTTCACACGACCCCGTGGAAAATTTTCCGGGGAAAATCGCAAATTTTCTGACACCCCTCTACACATGGGTTTGTTCAAAACCTGTTTGTCGGAGAACTATACATTGGATCGGAACGAAATAAGAATTTTCTGCAATCTAATGAATGTACCTTCATGTCGATACCACACACGACCCTGTGAAAACTTTTCCGGGAAAAATCATAAATTTTCCGACACCCCTCTGCACATGGGGTTGTTCAAAACCTGTTTGTCGAAGAACTATACATCGGATCGGAACAGAATAAGAATTTTCTGCAATCTAATGAATGTACCTCCATGTCGATACCACACACGACCCTGTGAAAACTTTTCCGGGGAAAATCATAAATTTTCCGACACCTCTCTGCTCATGGGGTTGTTCAAAACCTATTTGTCGGAGAACTATACATTGGATCGGAACGAAATATGAATTTTCCGCAATCTTATGAATGTACCTCCATGTCGATATCACACACGACCCTCTGAAAACTTTTCCGGGAAAAATCATGAATTTTCCGACACCCCTCTGCACATGGGGTTGTTCAAAACCTGTTTGTCGGAGAACTATACATTGAATCAGAGCGAAATAAGAATTTTCTGCAATCTAATGAATGTACCTTCATGTCGATACCACACACGACCCTGTGAAAACTTTTCCGGGGAAAATCATAAATTTTCCGACACCCCTCTGCACATGGGGTTGTTCAAAACCTGTTTGTCGGAGAACTATACATTGAATCGGAATGAAATAAGAATTTTCTTTAATCTGATGAATGTACCTTCATGTCGATACCACACACGACCCTGTGAAAACTTTTCCGGGAAAAATCATAAATTTTCCGACACCCCTCTGCACATGGGGTTGTTCAAAACCTGTTTGTCGGAGAACTATACATTGGATCGGAACGAAATAAGAATTTTCTGCAATCTAATGAATGTACCTTCATGTCGATACCACACACGACCCTATGAAAAATTTTCCAAAGAAAATCGTAAATTTTCCGACACCCGATCTGCGGGGGGTTGTTCAAAAACTGTTTGACGGAGAACCAAACATTGTATCGAGGTGAAATAGAGTTTTTTCGCAATCGATTGAATGGACCTTAATTTTGATACTACACACGGCTTCGGCAAAAATTTTCCAGAGAAAATCATAAATTTTCCTATACCCCTCTGCGGAAGGGGGTTTTCAAGAATTTTGTTTCGGAGAACCAAACATTGGATCCGGCCAAACTCAGAATATTTCGCAATCGATTGAATGTACCTTTATTCCGATACCACACACGGCTCCGACAAAAATTTTCCAAAGAAAATCGTAAATTTTTCGACATCTGATCTGCAGGGGGTTGTTCGAAGACTGTTTGGCGGAGAACCAAACATTGGATCGGGCTGAAATTAACATTTTTCGCAATCAATTGAATGTACCTTCTCATTGATACTACACACGGCTCCGACAAAAATTTTCCAGAGAAAATCATAAATTTTCCGACACCCGATCTGCGGGGGGTTGTTCAAAATCTGTTTGTCGGAGAACCAGACATTGGATCGGGACGAAATTGAAATTGTTCGTAAGAAATTGAATGTACCTTCATTTCGATACCACACACGACTCTGTGAAAAATTTTCCAAAGAAAATCCAAAGAAGCACAAGTCCTTCGCGGGAGTTGATGGCTCTCCGCCCGCCAACTGTTCTCAGTCCCGCACTTTTCCAATTTGGGGACTTGTAAAATTTTCAACAATTAACATTTTTCCCAAGCTCGGGATTTAGCCGCCATCTGTTGCATCAACTCCCGCCAAGCGGATCTCAAGATTTCCTCACTCTAACTTTTTCCCAAAGCACAAGTCCTTCGCGGGAGCTCATAGCTCTCCGCCCGCCAACTGCTTTCTCTCTCTCTCTCTCTCTCTCTCTCTCTCTCTCTCTCTCTCTCTCTCTCTCTCTCTCTCTTTCTTACTCTCACAGGCATCTGCAGCTCAGTTGCTAACGCGCTCGCTTCATGTCGTCCGGGAGGTGAGGGGCATATTTCGTGGTTTGCCTGTGTTGTCTATAGACTAATGCCGGGATGTTTCCTACAATACAGACCACGACCGCTTCCTTCCCACTATCCTTTCAATTACCTAAAAAACCTTCCTCTCATTAATCATTCGTTCAAAGTCACTTCCCCCCCCCCCCCCCCCCCCCCCCCCCCCCCCCCCGGCAAGTCAGAGGTACGCCATTTCCGTAACAGTTTCACAGTCTGCTAGACTGTATACTGAATGTATAGACGTATATCCATTTCAAAATGGAAATGTGTGGCTTTTCATTTTCAGGATATCTGACCACAAAGATTCTGCGTACTATAAAGTATTACGCCCAATATTGAGAACGACGATTGATTATTGATGAATGATGAATGATGATGAATGACGGTCAGAAGAAATGAAGCGAATCTATTATAGAAAGATTGGTTTTGGTCTCGGTTTTGGTTTCATTGCTTGGTCAAGTAATCACCCCAAATATTGATTCTATCTCCGGTTTAAAACCTTTCTACAAAAACCATAAACGGCTGTCATCCTTATCTCTCATAGTGAAAGTTTTCGGTTTACATTTTCATTCCATCCCAGCATTTCCGTACCCCATCTATTCACGTCGGCAAAACATCGGTAGGTGATATTATAAAAAGGCAGCGCAAAGTCAATATTGTCTTTACTAAAGTGACTAAAACGGCCTAGACTCTACTCTAACTCAATCCACCAGGGAAGTCGTAAAAAAAGGTAAGTACTTTACAGGCCGACATGACAGTTTTCATAATCCATTAGGCCTAAGAACACGCGCACGCACACGCACACGCACACGCACACGCACACGCACTTGGAAGATGTTGTGAGGGCGGAATCAAGATAAGAACCGTCGATCAAGAACTTGGCAAACGCTGCAAATGCGTTGTAAGATGAATGAGATATATTGGCTAGAAGTCTTCTCGAAACTCTACACACCTTGACTTACATGCAATATACTTGAGAACTCTATACACACCTTGGTTGAAACTGTTACGTCTACAAAGACGATACTGAATATAAAGAATGACCACGCACTATTTCTAGCTATTTGATGAGAATTTATTCATTGAATAATAATTTTCTTCAAAACGGTGAGTCAGATCGCGGTAATAATCCGTAAAAATGTTTTTCTTATTTGTTTTTACGTTCAGTGAAAATGTGAAGCTTTCTGAAGAGAATACTTTGCCTTTTCAAGATCATACCTCTTTGCAAGTAGGCCTAGGTCACTGATGCCTTCAGCCTAGAGTCCTCCCTTCTTAGAGCCAATAGTTTAGCCAGTGCATTGGGGGTCTTCTATCCGCCAATCATAGCCCTTCTTTTTACTTGTTTATATTATTAGTCTTAAATATATATATATATATATATATATATATATATATATATATATATATATATATATATATATATATATATATATATATATATATATATATTATATACAATAAGTGTCTTACACCTTATAAAGATCCTACAACCAACCTCTCACTAATTCATATAGGTAAGCGTTCTTCTAAATTATTGGCTACACCCTTCCTTCGAATCCTTTTAGATCGTAACATCCAAATTCCGGCTGTAACAATATATATATTTACACATATATACATATATATATATATATATATATATATATATATATATATATATATATATATATATATATATATATATATATATATATATATATATATATATATATATATATATATATGTGTGTGTATATATCGTGCGGTAAATAGACTACGTCCGGAGTTTAAGCCTAGCTGATCCGCGCTGGGAGTAGAAATAACCCGACATCAAAAGCTTTACGAGCGGCATAGAGGAAAGGCTATGTATAAAAGATGAATGGATGGAAAGTGGGAGGATAGTGCAGTGAAAGAGGAGAGGCAATATATCCGCAGTCAGGGTTAGTAGTTCTTTGAGTGCAAACGTTTTAAAATCAACATTATATACAGTATTGAAAGTTTAACTATTGAAAGTAAAACGTATTTTGATATATAGGATTGCATTACAGTCGAAAACATGTTCTATACGTAATAATATTGCGATTATTTATACTTGATTCGAGTTAGTGTGTGTATATATATATATATATATATATATATATATATATATATATATATATATATATATGAGTACATGGCTTTCTGTTGAAACGTACAGCACGTGATGTTGATAGGACAGGTATTATTATCACTGAAAAATACCTCCTCGTCGGGGAATCGAACCCCGGACCTTATGCTTGATACACATATGCTCTTTCCTTCTGAGCTAACGAGGTGGTTATCTTTCAATGATATTAATGTGTGTGTAATGGTACAGATGGAGGTTGAGGGGTAGAGATACGTTCTACCAATTTAAGAACTCAGTTACCATGTGATGCACTTGGGCATTCACGACCAATTATACACTGTTCTCCGGATTAACCTTATAAGGATATATATATATATATATATATATATAATATATATCGTCTCGGACAGTGATGATGGTCGGAATTGTTTTCCCTCGCGTCCGATACCGAAACACAAGCAATAAGGTATAACTGTCATTTTTATATTAATGTATCATAACGATGTTACTTGACAGCCTCTAGGGGATAAAAGCGATCGTGAAGTTTCAGTCTTCCAGATAATGGAGTTTCTTCCCTGGATAACACGATTTGGGAGTTGGCGACCTTCTACAGGATCGCCGTGGCTACACCAGTACTTATCCCTCCCTTCCCCTCCCTCCCCCTCCCCTTCCCCGCAACATCCTACGTCCGTTCTATATAATAATAATCGTATATAAAGACAATAACATTCCAGCTCCACATAGAAGGGCAAAGAATTAAATGGCGCGTGAAAACGATTATCAGGGTACACGAACGAGAGTTAGGCAATCAGCGTCGCGCTTCGTCGCGTCGGGTAGCGGCAGAGCCAGGGGTAGCGGCAGAGGCTGTGGTAGAGGTGGAGCCAGGGGTAGAGGCAGAGACAGGGGTAGAGGCAGAGACAGGGGTAGAGGTAGAGACAGGGGTAGAGGCAGAGACAGGGGTAGAGGTAGAGCCAGGGGTGTAGGTGGTAGAGGCTGTGGTAGAGGTCGAGCCAGGGGTGTAGGCGGCAGAAGCAGGGGTAGAGGTAGAGCCAGGGGTAGAGGCAGAGACAGGGGTAGAGGCAGAGACAGGGGTAGAGGTAGAGCCAGGGGTAGAGGCAGAGACAGGGGTAGAGGCAGAGGTAGAGAAAGTAATGACTGAATCGGGTGGACCGGTCGCTAGCAGGCTAAACCGTCACAGTAGGACCGGGGTTTGGTTCCTTGTATTAGTTGACAGCCCGAGAGAGGTTTAGCGTGGTTTGGACCGCCTCCTTCCCACAGTTTCAACCGACTAGAGAGGTCTAATATCCACACAGATTAGCGCCACACTGTGGTCTATATGCAGTATCATACTACAGGCCTACAATAAATAAATAATAATCATACTCAATGTATGTACTCACTCTCTCTCTCTCACTCTCTCTCTCTCACTCTCTCTCTCTCACTCTCTCACTCTCTCACTCTCTCTCTCTCTCTCTCTCTCTCTCTCTCTCTCACTCTCTCTCACTCTCTCTCTCACTCTCACTCTCACTCTATCTGACTATCTCTCTCAAACCTTTTGAAATATGCTTTTGAACACACAAAAATTCGTTTCATCGTTTATGAAGGCTTATTTCTAATGTTTACATGTGGTTAGGTTATTTATTTATATTTTGTCTGCTCACAATTGCTCAACAGTGCGGCGGCGAGGCCTTGAACTAAATAGGCCTAACGAAACTGTTTTCAGGAGTCAAACTGAGATGGGTTCGAGTCTCGGATCAGACATGGGCTTTTAAAACATCAATACTGAATCATTTCTAATACTGAGTCATTTATAAGCCACCTGTGACGCACAGGGTACCGTTTCTGTTCGGAATTTCAAATAAAGTTACCGGTATGTCTGTATGGAATTCCATTCATTCATTCCAATTGAATAGATAAAAACCTGTATCTTACAATATCTAACTCGAACATTATTATATATGTTACCTATACATACAATCAATAAAACTTTTGAACATTTTCTTATTCAGATTTAATTTATGTATTATGTATGATAAGTAATTTCTCCATTGACAACTTATAAGCATATATGTCATTCATGTCGATTGTGGATACGAGAATAAGGAATAATAATGAAGAAATAATAAATAATAAACAGAATAACGAACATAATAAAAATATAAGAAAAGTTTGAATGATGAACTATAATTGATTCCAATGTAATTTCATTCTATTGTATTTCAATTTTGAATGGAAATTCTATCTACTCATACAATTCAATATATTCTCATTGCAAGGTTGGTTTTGGTTCACTATCAACACATTCCACGTATCGATTGTTACAAATCCCATTCGCGTAATCTTCTTCTGAGAGCTTGTTTATTGGAACTGCTCACCGTGTTGGTTCATATTTTATTGGAAAAACGGAAAAGAAAATTTCGAGGAAGAAATACATTTCCCGGCACTTGAATGATACTTATCTGAATTAATTACATTCAAATCAATCATTCACCGTCTCACATTTCATTTTATTTATAGACGGCGTGACAATTTTTGACAATTTCCAGCCATATATTGATTGAGGTTGTTGATCCGGAAGGTGGTCCTGGAATGAAAGCGATTCGCTGACCACTAAGCCGTTATAACATAACGTTTATATCATTGCTACCAAGGTTAGTGCATTTACTAACCTTGGGTTAAGTGTGAATTAACGGAGGATCAAGTGTCTACAACAATTGGTTCAACAAGGAACAAGCAATTCGTTTATTAACGACAAAGAGTTCCATTAAACTATATATTATATTCGTTTCATTACATCTTTTTCTTTATACTAAACCAAAAATATCAATCAATTATAGAATATAATCGTATACAATCAGATATAATTCGTTTAGAATAAAGCAGAGGAACTTTGAATTTCAGCAGGGTATAAAAAAGAAACACGTCCGCTCTTAGCCCGGGGTCCTGGGCCAAGCGGATATCGAACCTGGTTCCGCGAGCGACGAAACAATGAAATAATGCAAAGTGTTCTCACCGGACATATACGTGTGCAGATTCATCCGAGGCCACCTCTTCTCACACCATACAACACTGAACTCTGCGAGTCACTTGCGAACAATCACTCAATGAAATACCAATCAATTATCACCGTGCGGCTCAGCGAGGGGGGCGGCAGTCGAGTGGGGCTGCCTCAACAATTAACACACTCACTTAAGGCGTACCATTCAACATTGACGAATAGTTTCGCATAGTAATCGCGAAAATAATTCGTTTTAATTCAGGATAAATGTGTATAGTTTGTCGGGAATGGTTTCCCGCACTGTTCCCCCAAGTAACCCGTGTGATCCCGTGCACGGAGACGGAATGGAACGCTCCAGACGTCGACTGCCGAACATGCACGAACACGGTTCGGGAATAGCTGGCGAACGAGGAGATTATTGATCGACCAATCGCGACGGTGGAAAAATATTCGTTACGCAGAATCTCAACCCTCGGATATGACGTCAAGCATTCTATTGTCCAATCGAATTTGATTGGATTTTAAGCGCCAAAAATGTGATTTTACTTATGGATGGATACAAGGGTGATCTTAACGACCCCAAATAAATTGTCTAATTCATTAAATAATTCGTTGAAAAGATCAAACATGCAGTTTGTGATAGGGTGGGGGAGGGGGGGGGGATCTTAGATTATCCTTCCGAATTTTATCTTCTGTTTCTTCGATTTTTCTCCAACTTCTTTCCTTCCAAATCATCTTCACTTCTGGAAACTTTTACGTCTTTTTTTATCACTATCACTATTTATTTTATCATCTTCGTTTCTTCGTTGTGTTCTTTTCAATCGAATTAGTCGATCAAATTTTCGATGAGAGTGGGTTGGATTAGTCGGTAAGTGCAGTTGATTGAGCGAGTGACTGAATAGGACTTGATTGGCCATTGGCTCTGTTTTATCGACAGTTTTACATTATGGGGGGGTCGTTCCTTAGATCGAGCTGAAATTTTGTACACATGCTTTATATCCAGTCCTAAATTCTACAAACTGATTTTCAGACAAATCGAACACGGACATCAAACCACTGGGGATAAATTTGAATCAATAATACTGATTTTTTAGTCCCACTTTGGAGAAAACTAGATAAGCACCCCCTTAATTAATTATCTATCACATACCGCTGTGGTCGCGCAGTGATGCGGTGTACATCGTTTTCCTGGCACGCGAATCAATACAGAAATGTTCGAGTAAATTTCCCTCGCCGACGATTATTCCCACTCCTCTTACGTGTGACATGTCCCGTGTTCTCAGTGACCATCCAAGGCGCTGTGAATAACAATAGTCTGCTAGCGGTGTCAAGGGGTCATTTTCATTGGAAGAAAATAATTTCATGTCATGTTTCATAATTTTTTAAACCAGGAATAGCAAAAAGGGTAAAAAGTGCATTAAAAAAATAATCCCACGAATCATGGTCACTCCATTATGATCAATTAATAACCACACTAAATTACTATGCAGGCCAACGTGTGAAATAATTACCTTTCTTTTGTGTAACTTTTTTTTTTTTCAATAACATCGAAACTTGATACAAAATCATTGTTCCCCTATAAATGCTAAGGATGAGAGTAGGATCGTTTGGACGGGGCACCACAAGGGCGATCTTACCACCCCATATTATTATTATTTTAAATTAAAAGCAATGAACTTTGACACCAGGTCTACGCTTTATAAAACCCATTGTGTTCTATTAAATTATATGTTTACTATTTTAATTAAGATGTGCCTAATTTATGTTATTAATAAATACATAATAAAACAAATGAACTCACACAAATCTCGGGAACTAGAATATGAATGATTAAAATTATAACAATATTGAACATTATCATCTCATACTCAACAGGAGATGATTCGTCCGGTGAGTTTGTTGAAGGAAATAATTGTTCTCTTCAACCTGGACCAAGGTGAATCAGATATTGGTGGAGGTGCCAGGTCGCGACATCATCAATTTCCCAGAAACTGCTTCACTGATTCAACTATTTTCTACTTGAGAATAGTATTACTGATTTTTGAAACCTGAATAGCGAGTGAAACGTTATTATCTTATACTCAACACGAAAAGATTCGTCTTTGAGTTGGTTAAAATATAAGTTTCTCAACTCTTTCTAAACTGAACCAGTTATCGGTGGAGGTGCCGGGTAGCGATATTATTATTTCACAGAAAATACAAGACTGATTTTACTGATTCAACTATTCTCAACTTGAAAATAGTTTTACTGATTCTTTTACTCTTGAGTAAAATGTAGGCCTACTGATTTCTTACTAATTCTCATTTTAAACAAATAAGCCAGTTGCAAAATAAAATGACATCTTCATACCTCTACGCTCATCCAGTAACGGGCACATGGGCATGGGCGGAGAAGACCACCTTTTTATATAGGCCTAATAGGAAGTTAGGAGCAAAGATTATAATTTTGTCATTTCTATTGGGTTTAACGAGGTACTGTAATGATAATAACTCCTACCTACTGGCGTCAGATGAATGATTAATGCAATGAAGGTTTCTGAGGTAATAGGAAGATAGCGGGAAGGAACCAGTGGTGAACCTAGAGTGTACGAACCACCCAATCTAGAGATGGAACCAAAACGAGGGTATCGAAACGAGGTTTGGTATGTCCCTCACCTCCCAGAACACACGAAGGGACTATGTGCCAGTAATATACCTTATAACGCATGGATTTACGAGTACGAAATAAATACACAAAGAATAATATAATAACATTGCTTATTTTATTAATAGTTGCAAACCACTATTATAATATATAATGGTTTTATAATAATATTATTATAATAATGTATAATACTACAGTAAACTAATGTAAATGATTACCACGCATAATCTCGGTCAACAGTCAACACAATACTTCATCGTTCTTCTCGATTTGCTAACATAACTAGTTATTAATGTTAGGAATAATGTTAATAATATACGTTACATATTATCTAAAATTCAACATGGAAAGAATAAAAAGCCTACTGCTTTCAAAGATATAAGATTCTTTAACAAATTTCTCAAATTCTATCGTGAATTTAGTATATATCACAAAAGACATCCGATATTGTTCAACTCCCATCGTAAAGGCTCAATTTATGACATTTATGAATTATTATATAATAATGTGTACAATCATAACATACTCGTTATATTACGTAATTAACGTCCGACTTTATAGTCACGTCCAATGAAGCAAGGACAATAATACACTGAATATTGTTTTCTTGACAACGGAATTACGGAATCCTCGATTACAGTAAAAAGATCTTATAGGCAAGTTGAGCTTGTATACAGTTTCAATGAAATGTTTAAACGCAGCGATTAATTCTGAAACCAAGCGTTTACAACCACGAGAATCAAACGACATCGAGGAGAAAAATTAATTATCTAATTTAGAAATCAATTCGAATTGTTTAATCTGAAAAAATTTCCAGTACGGTATTAAAAATGTTCTCAATTTAAAAGAATATATAAATTTAAAAAATGGTGATTTAAAATTACAATACTGTAAGTTACAATTTCGAGAGAAAATAAGAACATTATTATTATTATTATCTCAAGGAGATAATTAAAGCAGACGTATCAAGTTTGTTGAAATTCAATATTTTCATACTTTTTTCAGATAGGAAAATAATAGTATCCTAGGCCGACGTCTAAATTTGTACGTACGAAACATGATAAAAATTGATTCCGCAGGTCCGCAAACTCAATACTAAATTTTCCAAAAACAAGAACAGAATTCTCAGATTTTCGAACTTTTATTTTACCCCACTCTCAATCACATATGTATTGATAGAAAAATCCAAAGTTCCAACGAATGAAATAATTATCACTAGTTAACAACGTGGTATCTACGAACAGTCGTCTAGCTTGTGCTACCAAATCAATAGTTCTCCGGGACTGCGGAGTCCGATCGATCCTTTCAACTTGGTGTATTTTAATTAATTATTCATTAGGCGCAATTCAAGTTTTAGAGATTCGCAATTTGTCATAAAGTTAATGATTAGATTAGACATATAGGCCTATTGCTTAGCAACCTCAATCCTTATAGAAGCTAAGATCTGAATAATGTGCTTGAATTCAATATCTCTAGTAAATTGATACTATTTCAAAGTAAAATAACTAATGAATGGAACTCGTTAATACATAAGTAAGCTAATAATTAGCATGAATTTCAGTGAATTATTTACATCTACGAAGGCTACAGAATCACACTAAAACCTCTGACAATTGTTTCGAGTTTTCCTGTATTTTGTTAATTAAATGGCGTAGTTTTATAATGGAGACGTAATACTCAGAATATTGAACTTACTTCACAAACATTCCCGTAACATATTAACCACATAAATACGTAGTCACAAACACAATTCAAGTGACATTACAGTACCAGATTTCTGACTAGAATAGATGAGGAATGATGCAGTTTCACAAACAAGAGTGTTGTTCATTGAGAGGCTGTATTATTCGGGTGGAGAATTCACACGGCGATATTACGTCCGCGATATAACCAGCACGCCGGATATCGACGAGGATGTCCGATGTCGAAATATACTGTTCGAACTAGGTTTCCAAAATAGAACCTTTTTCCAGCACGAGGACAAAAGGAATTGACTGAAAAGAAAAATTCTCCCTCAGATCCGTATATTTGGAAAAAGGTTACTAAAAACTGACGGGTAATTATATATCGACAACACTCGAACCCTCACTAACCCCACACGTCGGCGTTGACGGCGTAAACGATTAAACTCGAACGTTCTCGAGACCAGGCATCTTGCGTGAGCTAACTGTAGCCCCAAACAATGTCACATTGCATCTGCGTTCAGTGCGAGGGACCAGGGTTCGATTCCCATCTGACGCTACTTTTTAAAAACATTATATCACCAGTAAATGCTTTTGGACACTGATTATGGAACAGGTTGATTTTTTTTATCGATCGATAATGGTATTACCATAGATCAAGGAGGTTAAAAATGAAAACATACATTAAAAACTTGATTACTGTATGGTATTACTTTGACCGCTTTTCGGTGTGTTCCTAAATATGTCAGCATCAAGTCAACGTTTAGCAAGGGTTAGCACTGTGTTGTCAAAACAATGAGGATAGCCTGGAACCAAAGACCTCGCGATGTCAAAGAAGTCGAGTCACTTCACAGCAGCAGGGACTTGCAATCAGAGTGTTAGAGCGCAAGGAAGCCGATTTAGCGAAATACTATTTCTGTGGATAACTTTCAAACAGTATGAGAAATCAACATTCTGATACGGGGGGAAACACGGATACTTGTAACTTACGTCGCATAATTGTCAAATCCAGCTGAGAAATATTCTTTTTTAGCTGCGTACATTTGATAATTATGCAATATGAGTTAAACAGCTATGACCTATACCATATTGAAAGTAAAAACACATCCGTTCCTCCCTTATTAGAATTATCATATCTCACAGCATCAAAAGATATTCACAAAAAACTGATATTTCGTTGAATCGCCTCCCAATAGCGTAATAATAGGAAAACGAGAATGACGACGTAATATTGCCGTGTGAACTTCACGCCTCCCGTATTGTACCGAGCTGAATATCAACATGTGAGTCGTGAGAAAGGATTTACTCTGTACTTAGCATTCAAAGAATCTACGCTGTTGATACCATCGATAACAACAGGCATTGTCGTCACGCAACGCTGACGTTACAGCTACGTCGTCAGCGCAGACATTAGCAGCCAGTATATAGATCGTACAAGAAAGACAAGTCAATACAAATTATAAGTATAAAATATAAATGCATAGAATAATACAATAAACAAATACTACAGCAGTTTTCTAAATTCTAAATTGTAGAGATAGTTTGCATATAATACCAAGATACAAGATAAAACAAGGGCTACATAATTCAAATTTAATACTATTTACAGTCATTTTCATCAAAAATCATTATAATATTTTAACAGTAGGTGAGCTGTGCACGTTAAGAAATATGGTATAAATATATTATATACGTAACTATTTTTTATAATATTTATCAGATGATATTGTATATATGGTTAGGCAGGTCCGATATTAACGTAGGGAGTTGTAGAAAACGAAGGCATGGGCCGCACAGGTTGTGACGCATGCTGATTGGCTCGGCAGTTTGTACACGGAGGCGGCGGAGGGGGGGAGGGAGGAGGGGTCATCTCATACGTTCACTCTTAGCAGACGCTCAAAATAGGAAACACTTTTCGATGCCAGCTGTTTCATCAAATCTTGATCCTAGCACACTCATAAAGAACAAATGCAATGGAAGGAAATTAGAATTAATAATAAAAAATATATAAAAATGAATATAAAATATTTAAAATCATGCGAACATTTCTAGGAATAAGTTACACAATCGTTAAATGCTAGGCCTAAATACCGATAGTATTAATATATAATACGTAAAATAATATTTTATAGGTCTCTACCCAAAAATAAATGTACAATAAAATTAATATAAAATAACATTAATTATGAGAACGATGGTAAATTATGTATATGGTAGCTATTGTACTTATTATAAGATATTCGGAAGATTATAAATATATACCGTACATATATACAGTGAAACCTCTACGCATCGTTCCCGGATCCATCGTTTTCCCGCTTGTACCGTTCATTGTTTCTTACCCCACTCCCATACAATCAATGCTAAATTTTCCTGGATGGATTGTTTTCCTGGTCCCTTGAGAAACGATGGATCGAGGTTTCACTGTGCCATTATACGGTAACCAAGAGCTGGTGCTCGTATGAAGAAGTAAGAAGAAATGCTCATATAAACAAAGTAGGCCATCTAGAAGCAACGAGAGGCCACATATAACGTACGGTATAGGCCATCTTGATGCCTGGGCTCAAACCATCCATTCTACGGTAGTAATATTTCACACAAGATACGGTGAACCTATAACTGTTACAGTGATTCAGTGACGGTAATGAGTTAGCACCCATTCCTACTCGACTAAAGACGGTTTAGGCCAAGCTGATTTATTTCTGATGTACTGAAAACATATTGTTGACTTCCAATAACAAAACCAAACAAATAAATAGGCCTTTTGATGCAATATTGAAATTCATCCCGAAATATTACTGACGCTATTGCCATTCAGTCGAAACGAAGCAGTCCTAGTGGACGTAGAAGTAACGTTACGCATACATTTAGTTGCAAATTGAATCACATGACTGTAGCATACCGACTCGCAAGGGTCAGTTTCAAGGCCAGGCTAATATTACAATCGCAGAAGATTTCTGTACAGTGTATATAAAATTGCTACGGTTAAAATAATGGTGCGTATAACTAGTAATTAATCATTTTATCGACAAGTATATACCAACTCAATATATCTCGACCCATTTCAATTAATACCATAACTTGATGGATGGCCTCGCTATCATACCTAAATTTAACTGTGAATAAATGTCTCACTGTTCACTAAAAAAACAAAAACAAAACGTAAACAAACAAGAAAACACGTATTCTTATAGCACTTGGTATGTGTATACCACATTGTATTATACTTTCGCTAGCTAACTCTCGGATTTGATTTGAGACTTGACCTTGAAGCAGTCGACCTTGGCCCTAGAAGACGTCGCCCTTGAGAACAAATCACGATCAATCTTAGGCCTACTAGAATAACCTATTTCCTAGTTGGTAAGTAGATGATAACGGCACACTGAACTGGTTGCGAAATACGTTGTTGTAACGGAAAGTAGCCTTTCGTCAACGTTTCTTGTCAAAATTACCTGCGACACTTCAAGTGATGCTGCGCTTCCTCAAGGATAATTGACTGAGACCTGAAAGGATAATCTATTGTTAGACAGAATCAGAATTGTTTAGAGACAGTCTGATTTCTAATGATAGCATAACTATTTTGTAATCACTATTATTTTTATTTTATATTGGGTTTAACGGTGCACTGTAACGATAGCGCAGATCTAAAGGTGTCGGATGGATGATTAATGAGATGATGGGATGATGAGATGAAGGTTTCTTGGGTAATGGGAAGGACAGTGAGAAGGAAGCGATCGTGGCCTATATTGTAGCAACCATCCCGGCATTAGCGTGGACTACAGAGGGAAATCACGTAAAACCCCTGTAAAGATGTTCGGCGGCGGGGATCGAACCTCGCCTCCCGGATCACACGAAGCGAGCGCGTTAACCACTGCGCTGCATGTGCCGGTGCGATCACTACTCATTCGGTTACGTACGTTACATATACATAACTAATGTATTCCTAATACATTGTTAATTTGTATCATAATTTTAACTATTATTATCATTATTATAACTACTTATTATTAATTGAAGGTTTGGGTGGAATACCACTTTTAATAGTGAACCCCGCCCACTTTGTGCAATCGTTGTATATCTATTATCATATTATATCATACTATATTATATCATAGGCCTACAAAAATTGACCAATTGACACTTTGTTTACAACAATTACGTTTCCATCTAGTCATAATCTAAGTTCTACTATTCAATGTTCCCCACGCAACTGCTATGCAACAACGTGACGTAGATGAGAATGAATGTCGTACCGATCACGTTTGGTGGGCGTTAAGTACTGCGTTGGGCATACCGTTCGGACGGCCCCTCGCCTGCCCTCAGGACGAGTAGTAGAAGTTCAACGCTCGGTTGATGTCGTAGTCGGCGGCGAGAGCAATCTGAAACACACCAGTCCCAATGTAGATTACTGGGAAAACGCCATATATGCGTTGTTAGACGAGCGGATAGTGATAGTATGGGTAAAAACTGCTTCGAGTGGTAACGATTAAGCACATTTCATGTTTTTTCTTCAAAATGGCTGACCCAATCAAGTTGAAAATTTCCAGAAATGTGTATCAGAATGTAATTCAACTTCACGCAAAATTTTATTTTTTTGAAAATGGAAAAATATTTTCTTTTTTTTCCGCTGTGTTATTGTAATGGGTATTTTTGAAATTCTAAGATTCATAAAAAAAAAGTTACCACCTGATAATGCCACAAAACTATAAAGATCTAAATTAGATGATGAAAAAAAGTTTGAAGTTAATAGCTGTAGCCGTTTGACCTGTGGAGAACCGACAAAAAACATAAAAAAAAAAAAAAAAAAAAAAAGTTTTTTTTTTCAGTATGTCAAATTGAATTCTTGCTAAAGCTCGTCTAACAAATAACGATGAGAACAGAGACAATATCTAGGTTTAGGGTGGACCAGAAAAACTGTAATAATTTCACTAATCCATCTGCCAACAACTCAACGCTACCTGCACGAGCTCTTCCCTGGTGACCTGTTCCCCGACGATGTCCCTCAGCTGTCCGAGGCAGTTCTCCAGCCGCGTCGAGTCCCGAGTCAGCGGCAGGTCCTCCATGGAGCTGCTGTCCGAGCGCACGCGCAGCCCGGCCGTCATCTCCTCCACGTCGGCCAGGCTGGACGACACGGAGGTGGGCGTGTCGGGGGAGGGGCACCGCGGGAAGGGGAGGAGCTTCTCCGTCGTCTGCGACTTGCGCGGCTTCACCCAGATCACCAGGTCGTAGATCTCGGCCTGGAGGTTCTGGGGGAGCTCCTCGAACAGTTCGCTGTCCATGATGTCCGGGTTCAGAGATATGAAGTTCAGGCACGAGCTCTGGCAGCGGAGGAGACCGTTATTAGTGACGCCTTCGGGTAACAAAGCTACAGTATGTTATCTAGGATGATTTTTGTTTTGGGGGGGTTTAACGACGCCACTGTTATGATATTTTTTTTTTCATTTTTTTCCGCAGATTAATGGCGTAGATCGATGACTAATGAGATGATGGGATGATAGATGAATGTTTCTTGGATAATGAGAAGGAAGCGGTCATGGCGATTTATTATATGGAATCCCATCTGGCATGAGCCCAGACTACAGAGGGAAAAACCACGAAAACCAAAACCGGTAAAGACTGGTCGCGACGGGATTGAAACTGGTTCGAATTCCCCTCGACTCCAGGACCTTGAAGCGAGCGCGTTACCACTGAGCTGCATGTGACGGTATATATATTAGACGCTTCGGATAACGAAGCTACGCTATATATCTAGTACACAAGACTACACAGGGAAACCATGAAAAACTTTTGTAAAGATGGTCGGCGGCGGGGATCGAACCTCGCCTCCTGGTTCACAAGAAGCGAGCGCGGTAACCACTGCGCTACATGTGCCGGTATATATATTAGAGACGTCTTCGGATAACGAAGCTACGCTATATTATCTAGTAACATTTATAAATTAGGCTATGTTGATTATAACTACAGAAAAAGCTATGCTATATTATCTTCTAACATGTATAAACGATGTCCACTGTGAGAGCTACGGTACAGAGTGTTCGACTCACTCTGAGGGTGTTGGCGTTGAACTGGTCGGCCATGCTGAGGAAGTAGAGCACCGAGTCGTCGTCGATGTGCCGCCTGAGGCCCTGCTCGCACGCGTGCTTGAGCGAGTCCACCTCGTAGCGATCGCTGAGCAGCATGAGGTCGGCCAGCTGGTCCACGCTCAGCTCCTTGGTGGACAGCTGGCCGCTATACAGGTAGTCGAGGAAGGTGGAGAAGAGGAACGGGTTGGTGTCGTGGACCACGATCTTGCGGTCGATGGCCTCTCGCATGCCGGACAGCAGGGCGCGCCGGAACCAGTCGCAGCGCGCCGCCACGATCACGCGGTGAGCTTGCATCGTGCACACCTGACAATCACAACCATATTAGTAGTGATGTGGAATTTATCGTATTCTGTCGAGGGGGTAAATTTATCGTGAATTTACCGGAGAAAAAAATAATTATAAAAATGAATAAATCGAACTATAAATAAATAAATGAATAAACCACTATGAAACCAAAAGAAATTGCTGAAAAAAATGGTAATTAGTAAAAAAATTACCGTGTGGCGGTAAATTTACTGTAAATTCACCGCCACAGAATTTTTTTTTACCATTTTTTCAACTATTCCCTTTGGTTTCATAGTGGTTTTGCCAAATATGTGATTACTAGATGGTAGTTGACACACGTGATTCACCAATTCATGCTCAAATGTTTTAGTTCATAAATTCCACTGCCTTCTTGACCTATTCACCTAGCTGATTCCATAGAATATAATGGCGCCAATTTTGAAAATTTTACCATGGTAAATTTTACTTGGTAAATTTACGGTAAATTTTACTTGGTGAATTTACGGTAAATTTTACTCGGTAAATTTACGGTAAATTTTACTTGGTAAATTTTACTTGGTAAATTTACGGTAAATTTTGCCTGGTAAATTTACGGTAAAATTTGCCTGGTAAATTTACGGTAAATTTTACTTGGTAAATTTACGGTAAATTTTACTTGGTAAATTTACGGTAAATTTTACTTGGTAAATTTACGGTAAAATTTGCCTGGTAAATTTACGGTAAATTTTACTTGGTAAATTTACGGTAAATTTTACTCGATAAATTTACCTGATGGTAAATTCACGGACTCACATCACTACATATTATACATAAAGTCCGAGTCTCCGCCAGAATCGGACTCGTTGAAGTGATTCTAGACTCGCTTGCCCCCGACTATAACTGGCCTGGTCCGAACTCACCTCTACGGCCTCGGTCTCCCCAAGAGCCAGGTCCGGCGCGGCGAGCGAGTGGATGTGGTCGATGACGCTGTCCGGTCCGTCCTGATTGGCTATCACCTCGAAGGTCATGTCCGTCTCGAGGCCAGACCGCAGCAGCTGCATGGCGCACTTCGACACCACGCTGCTCTGGGACTTGGGCGGCACGCACAGAGACTCCACCAGGTTCAGCTGACGACAGAACACGCATTACCCACCCTCTCCACACACATGGAAACATAGAGTCTATATATATATATATTTTCATTATATTGGGTTTAACGACGCACTGTTACGATAGCGCAGATCTAATGGCGTTGGATGGATGACTAATGAGATGATGGGATGATGAGATGAAGGTTCTTGGGTAAGGGGAAGGATAGTGGGAAGGAAGCGGTCATGGCCGACTTATTGTAGGAACCGTCACAGCATTAGCCTGGACTACAGAGGGAAACCATGAAAAACCTCTGTAAAGATGGTTGGCGGCGGGAATCGAACTGGGTTCGGAATTCCCCTCGCCTGCCGGATCAAATGAAGCGAGCGTGCTAACCACTATGCTGCATGTGCCGGTGTGAATGTTGGTTGTTAATGTAAAAATAACGAATGTATTGCAAGTGTGTAGGTGCGGGATGTCTGCGCGCAGCAGACCTTGAGTACGCCGTCAATGTCATGGAACAACGTCATTACTGGTGTTGTCCTTGAAGTGCCAACGTTTGGATCGGCTCGGCGGAAGATCTGGTATACTTTAGGATCTTCTACCAGCCCTATCGAATGTGCGTGAGGAATTTCACCACACTCGGTCGAGCCGTTTCGGAGGAGTTCATCCTCTAACATGTGACACAAGCGGTAGTAACTGAAGTCACCGATGGGCGTGGGTTCGAGTCCCGCATAAGGCATGGGTTTTTGTAAACGTCCTTTCACTTATCATCGTTTCATCATCACCCGCTCATTCGTACCCCCGTATAACCTAGGTGTTGGTGGGGTCGTTGAGCAACATTGAAAAAAAAAATGCACCGAGTTCACATTGCACTACTGTAGCTGGTAGCCTACCTTGTATCCGTGTTGTTTGGGCGTGGAGTGAGCGTTGGTTTTCCCGCCGTGGCTGTTGTCGCCGGCCGAGCCAGCGTAGTGGGCGGGGTCCAGCAGGCCGAGGCTGTACAGAGACTGCGTGAAGGCTTCTCGTTGCACCAGGTCACACATCTGCACCATCACGTCCTGTAGCGTACCGCTGTGAGCGAGCAGCTTGTGCAGTAGACCCGACTACAAGACGGCAAAACAACGTTTGAAAAACGCACAACAATACATATGAAATTATATCTGAATATTCGAGAGAAGAAGTTGCA
Organism: Brachyptera putata; assembly: GCA_907164805.1. Taxonomy (NCBI): domain Eukaryota; kingdom Metazoa; phylum Arthropoda; class Insecta; order Plecoptera; family Taeniopterygidae; genus Brachyptera; species Brachyptera putata. The sequence continues at coordinate 848,029 of OU015464.1, forward strand.
GATACGCTCTTAGTGTTGTAAAGTAGAACTAGTGAAAAGTCAGAAAATAAAGCGCGCGCATATGTTCAACAATGACGTTGATTGAAATATTATAATTGTTGACTTGGTTTTGTGTAACTTTGCACGTGAAGTATGTTTTGCTTGCGGCAGTCAGAAACCATTAAGAAATCGCCTGCCGTCTGCGCTGATCTCAAAGTCGTGTTTCTACGCGTCCACTTACAAGATTTTATTTATTTATTTGATTCGAGTTCGATTCCAGACAGTGAAGTGATTTTCAGCATCGTATTATAGGCCTATGGTCCCCAATTACAAGACTAACGGATATTTGAAAATTACTGTTTCAGAGGTAATATTTCGACATACTTCTTGTATTGAGTGAGGGAATTTAACCGCAACATTTTTTCCAAAGTTAATTTAATTTTATATCTCGCGGCAGAGTGCAACAAGTGTAACGGCAGAAATTTTACCCATTCCAAATGTCCAGAAAAAAATGCCTGCCGTCTAACGGGTCCACCGTCTACTCACCACTTTGGACGTGCCGACCTTGAAGCAGAACTTGAATTCCCTCCACTCCAATTTATCGTCGAGCGCTGCGGTGACCTCTTCCAGTCTCAACAGGAAAATAGGCAACTCTTCGATCAGCTGCTCCAAGTTGCGGGCGACCGAACGAACTTTATTCGCGTTCGTCAACGAATTAAAACTCTCCTTCTTCTGCAGGAGCAGGTCGAGACTGAATGTGATTCGCTGGTGAGAACTGCGGAGCTTGCTGAGCTCTCGCACGTGGAGGACGTTACGGAGTGACTTGCCAAGGATCTCGACGACGGAACCCTTCTGACTTTTACAACCGTCCGTCGGCGAAAGAGTGAGGATTATGTGTTCCAACGCAGCCTTTACCTCGACTACCAAGGCAGATACGGTATCCAAGATTGTCTCGATCTGAAAATAAATTTAAATGAAATATTTACCGACACGGTGATTGCTTTCCACTTGCCAGGTAATGAGTTCAAAATTCAATATAACACACTAAGGCATAGTGTCACGACTAATAAACTTTGATTAGCTGAAAGCAGTCAGTGAAATGCAAGAGAAATTGTTAATTAAAAAGCACATGAAACGTTTCTGAAAGCATCAAATTTATTACGCAGGTCTAACAGAATTAAAGCTGGCCTTCCAGAAACGTGTTTTTTTTTAGCCGCCATGTTGAAAAGCGACCAATCATTAACGAGTGCGGCGCATGGCGGTACGGTATCCGGGCTAAAAACAACGCTAAGCAAATATCGCGTTCATGGAAGGCCAGCTCGAGGTGAAAGTTTCTCTATTGCATAAGCACCGTGCATGCACCCCGTAACAAGATCCCAAATCCCAGCTTTTGCCGCTGCCCATAGTAACGCGTAGTTGTATCCGAGGAGTTAAAAACTCGACATTTTAGTGTACACCGATTATTTCTTCATTTTTCTGATTTTTTTGATTTTTCTTTATTTTTTGTATTTTTAGTGATTTTTCTGATTTTTAGTGATTCTTTTGATTTTTAGTGATTCTTTTCATTTTTTTTTATTTTTCGTTATTTTTCTTTATTTTTCTGATTTTCTGTGATTTTTCTGATTTTCTGTGATTTTTTTCATTTTTCTTCATTTTTTTGATTTTTCGTGATATTTTTTGATTTTTTTCAAGTGTACACCTGATTTTTTCAAGTTGTTAACCCCTCGGTTGTATCATTACCTCTGGCACCAGATACGTGGCGACCTCGTGGCGTTGCGACGGGGACATGTTGCTGAACGTGGACTTGACGCCCTGCAGGAACCGGTGCAGCTGGCTCATGAAGATCGGCAGGCGGGACTTGGCGTAGCGGATTATCTCGTGCCGCTCTTCCCGGGACAGCTCCGTCTTACGCTTCGTGAACAGGTCGCATAGCAGAAGCAGCTTCACTCCCGCTAAACAAGATGAGTAGGTTAGTTGGACGAGCGTAACCAAAGACTCAGAGTTATATACAGTGAAACCTTTATCCATCGTTTCTAAAGGGACCAGGAAAATAAAACCATCAATCCAGGAAAATTTAACATTGATTATATGGGGGTGGAGTGAGAAATAATGAATGATGAGCAGGAAAACAATGGATCCGGGAACGATGCATAAAGGTTTCACTGTAATCAATATTGAAACAGTTACTGATCGAAACAGTTATAAATAACACAAATAAGAAATAACTGAGAAATAAAACCCTGAAGCTGGATTTCCATGCACGTGATTCTCATGTCGATCGATGCCATGTCGCGTGTCATGGCGGCTCAAAGTCGCGAGACGGCAGACATTTTCCTTCACTGACCAATCAGGGACAAGTCGCGAATCGCGTCACGAAAGTTGAGGTTTGCTCAACATTCGAGCGGTATGAGCTCGTGATATTAGCGGAAGTACAGTGAAACCTCTATGCATCGTTCCCGGATCCATCGTTTCCCTGCTTGTATCATTCATTTTTTTCCACCCCACTCCCATATAATCAATGTTAAATTTTCCTGGATGGATCGTTTTCCTGCATGGATGGTTTTATTTTCCTGGTCCCTTGAAAAACGATGGATAGAGGTTTCACTGTACACAGTTTGAGTACTACTCATAGAGTGAGTAAGATGAGAGGTAATGCAAGTTATACATCTTGGTGTTTTGCCGTTATTATTATCATCTATTGGCATCAGATGAATGATTGACGGGATGCGGCGTGAGTACCGACAGATCAGCTGTTTCCCGGCGCGCGAGTACTTACCGACAGCTGTCTCCCGCACCGACTGCTTGACGGCGTAGCAGAGTTTGGCGGGGTTCGAGCTGATGCTGTCGACCGAGTGTTCGCCCGGCGACGACTTGGACGTGAAGTGGTCGATGATCTGGCTGGCGCAAGCGTGCATGTCCGACACCAGCCCGATGATCTCTGGAAAACACACGGATAATCCGAGTGTTACTCAACGTGGTCTCGGCTATAAATGTGAGCTGAACGTTTTTTTGTTTTTTTTAATGTTGCTTAACGACCCCACTAACAGCCAGGTTATACGGGGGTATGAATGAGCGGATGATAATGAAACGATGAAGTGATGATAGGTGAGAGGACGTTTACAAAAACCCATGCCTTATGCGGGACTCGAACCCACGCCCAACGGTGACTTCAGTTATTATACCGCTAGCGATAATTGACTTAGCCACCGGGGCGGCTCGAACAAGTTTTCTTGTGATGGCTGCACGAATCCTATTCTCTCAGTGTGTCGACTGTGATCGTACTTACGAAGTTTAAGAGCCATGTTTTTCAGGTACAACTCGCACATCTTGACCAGCCGACTCAGGCCGGGTATGTCCGTAGTCGCGGCAATACACTGCTTGGCCGTGTTCTCGCCGAGATTAGCCGGGAGACACTCTGCGTACAGGAAGTGCAGTATCGTTCCGAGCACGTCCTCGGGCAGTCCGGACAGCGGGGGCGGCTGCTGGGTCCAGTCCAGTTCGGGCGCACTCAGCTTCAGGATGCAGGTGTGCACGGCAAACGTCTTGCGGTTGCCGGCGGCGATGGTGAGATCGGAGAAGTAACCGTCCTCGAGCGCCGGGAGGAGAGAGAACGAGGAGTCGATGCCGGGATCGGACTCGGACTCCGCCACGCGCTGGCACTGGAGCCGGCACCAGCCCTCGCACGTCAGCAGCATCATGTCCTGCGGCTCGGGTTGGTCAACCTGTACAAATAACAACGACTTGATTGGATAGGCAGAGCGAAGACGAATTTTATTATACTCGAAAATGAACTTTTATTTTTGCGTACAGGTCGTAAATTCTTTAGGCCACCCATAGGCGTACCTGTTTACACTCAAATATACAATATTTGGGGACATTTAAATATTAGAAAATTGATTATTTTGTTATTATCGATTACAGAGGGTCAATTCGATACCCTAGGGACAAGCGCTTGAACTCACCCTGAACTCGATAACGTGTCCCGCGTACGCTCCGAACCTGAGAACCACCCCCGACGCAGACGTGCTGAATATCTCGTACGTCTCACAGCTGAACAGCGGGATGACTTCGGCACCGTCGGGCACGGTCCACGTAACGTCGCCGCTCTCGTCCAGGCCCAGCAGCGTGCTACCAAACACATCAGACCAAGTTATTATATTGTTTCTGGAACGTTATTGAAGAATCATCATTATTATTGTTATTATTGTTATTATATGGTCTTTATTTCTGGCGAAATTTGGCAGAGCCGTTTTTACATTTAACCAAATGAAACATAATTTACATAATTTCTAAAACAGAATTAAATACATGAAAAATTCAATAAAATACAGATAGATACATAAATACATACAGTTGTATACACAGAGATGTTCAATCATTCATGTTATTCAATACAAGCACACAAGAAATTCATAATAAAAACGAACAACACATCCATCATGTTAGTCGGTAAGAATCCGACACTCTCCGCAGACCAACAAGCGGGGGTCTCACGCAAGATTTCCCCTCCTCGACGAGAAAAAAAAAGACAGGCCTAGATCATTGTGAAATAGGCACTATGGATACAATGCATTTAATATAAAAATAAAATAGCATGAAAAAAAAATACACGTACTAGGCCTAAATAACAATACACATTTTCTGTCAAATAGGGTCTACAACATTATTATTCAATTTATTATGGTATATATATATATATATGAAAATGCATATTCCTGCTTAATTTTATGGGCCATGACATCATTAGGCCTATATTTAAAGTCGCGTGATAAAACTGGTATTCCACTAAAATCAACAGGTTTGGGATGATTTATATAAAGGTTATTTTTAAACCAACTATTAGACATAGTTTTTAAAACATTTTCACTGAGCTATGTTCTTAATCCTTTTTTTAAAAATAATATTGAAACTTGATACAAAATCATTGTTTCCCAATTAAGGCTATGGATGGAAGATTAGATCGTTTGAACGGGGCACCACGAGGGTGATCTTACCACCTAGTGAAAAACACTTTCGATTTGTATTAGGAGATCTATTGAAGATTATTGCCGTCTCTTACCCTTCGATTCCCGATTTCTCTAAATGTCCCGTCTGTGAGACACATCCCACAACCTGTAATAAAATGTAAAATATAAGACAACGGTAAAACCAATACTGCGGACCTGCAGCTGCCACATATCGACCGTCGACGTATTCCTACCAAACTATTATGCCTAGGACTAGGCCTACCTACTTTTGCATCGTTTACTATAATCTAAAGGAGCTGAAGAAATGAATATGATATGTTTTTCTTTCAAGTCAAATGCATTGTGTGGTATTATGGACCTCCAAAATAAATACTTAGATAAGCCTAGTCCTAGGAATAACAATTTACAACCCTGCAACTTGGCATAAGAAATGAACAATTATGAATCACTAAAATTTCACTCATGATAGGCCTACCTATGTCTAGGCCTCCTTTGATCGCAATTTAGAGCAAATAGGCACAAGATTTGCAGTAGGCCTATCATATTAAGTATGTGGAAGTTAAATATCTCCTCCACCTAGGCCCATACATATGTGGGTGTCCATTTTCATAATTCTGAAGACTAGGCCTAAACATATGTCTGAACCCCTTGCCTCTTATTGCAGACATTCAAAATTTTAATGGTGCAGTGATTGGGTTGAGTTTGAAGTGTAGGACTGACATTTGCTGTCACTCTGTGTCAAAATAATGTGCGAGTTGAAGCCTCCCATGATAGAAATTATAATTAAAGGCCGCAGGGGTTAACTGAGATTGATGTAGTGTCTAGGCCTCCGATACTATACAAACAACAAATGGGGTGTTTACTTACCTCCCACGTCCCAACGAAATAATGAGTCATTTTAATAGCCAGTCGAGTCTACAGAATAACGTCCGTAAGATAGAAGAAACTCAAGTTTACTGATTTACCGAAAAATGTCAGTACAATCGCTAGTCAACCCCATACAGGATTCGGACTGACATTCAGTTGGGTAGATATTTTCATGTTGGTACAAACTGACGAACTGTAGTTTTGTCATGTTGGCGTTTGTGATACGCTGAGCCAGCGTTGCTGCTGAAGAAGAAAACGAAAGATAAACGACACGGTATCAACATGGAGACAGATATGAGCCTCGATGATATTATACAGCAAAAGTTTCCAAGATCTGCGAATGCAAGGGGAAAACGAGGGTAATTTCACATTCTATTTAATTCAATGATTATTATAAACACATGGAGTTTAGGAAGACGTAGGCCTAGCCCTACGCCTACCAAGCTTCAAGCCTTTTAACAGGTCCACTTGTTATTGGTTATTTTGTTTTCAGAGCGGCAAGGGGTAGGAGAGGGCAATCAGCTAAGCCGATTTTATCTGGAGGCAGGCCTGTGCAAACCAACCAGAAAAATAAAATGAACCCGATCAATAATACCTTTGTAAAAACTCGCGGCTTGCAAAGTCGCCGTGGGGGTGGTAGACCGAGGCTAAGTGGGCAGAGTGAAGGAGTTGTTGGCGATGCTCGTTCTCGTATCATTCAACAGAAACGGCTGAAAATTAATGATGCACGAGAAAAATTGGGTGAGATTGCTAAAATGAGTGATGCTCGGTTGAAATTGAACAAGCTTCATGGTCATGAGTTGGGTGGAAGATCAAATGTGGCATCGAAACCAAAGCTATTGAGAATGACAGGAGGTATCACAGTTCAAACTGGTCGCAATGGTCAGATTCAGTTGACTACAAATAAAAACAAGGGCAACCAGCAGCATCGAAATACCTATAGAGAACCTGCTCATGCTCTTCAAACCGGACGTGTACGAGTATTAAATACGATTCCGAATTTGCTGGATGTTGATCTCGACTTGGAAGATGACCCTCCACCATTAGGTCTTATTCGTCGCACTGTGAACAATAGGCCTACGGTACTTTCACACCATATGCCACCCTCATTCTCTCCATCAAGGCAACGTGAACGCGAAGTTTATACTTGGACTAAACCTCCGTCGGATGATCTGGAATTTGAAGATTCGTATGAGCGCATGGGCCGTGACACAGTTACTGTTCGCCCTCAGATCTTACGTAATTCTATCTTGCAACCGGCAGTGGGTATACGCAGGCCACCGTCAAACACAATGCGAATTCTTGCAAGGAACACTTCTCCTCAGGTAAGCCTAGGCAGACCTGTATCATAAACCCTAGTCTACAGAAATAACGATATTCAAACAAACATATTCGATTTATTTTTATTGTAATAATAATATTGGCTAGGATAAGGTCAAGGAATAATGAAGGTTTAGAGAACCACATGTAGTGTGCTGCAAAATCTGCGCGAGTTGTCTCAGAAAATTGTAAGGCGAGAAGAACTCGATATATAGGCAGAATAGGCTCTGTGTTGGAACTAAGAATTTTGGTGCCCGATATAAGTCTAAATTCCTCGAGTAAACCTACGCAGAGAACAATCAGATGTAAAATATGTTGTGTGCGTGCTTATAAAACGATCCAATACATACCATGTACGGTGGCAGGCCTACCCTACCCCACCCTACCCCGAAAGGTTTTTTCGACATATTTCTATACCAGTAGGTAGTTGAACTTATTTTTCATTGCTTTTGCAGCCAGCTTCAGATTGGTACCACCGCGAGCCAGCTATCAAACGAACAACCAGTAATCCAAGACCTACTACTCGGTTTGTATTTCTCTCTTTCACCTTCTCAAGAATATTAGTCGGGACATGAATAATTGTTATATTTAAAATTATGTTTCTTTTGTTTTTAGTGAGGATACTGTCTACTCTGACGATGAAGATCTGATGTGGTCTCGAAGCAATAATAGGGGAGTCAAATCACGACTTGATGCCCATGTTCCCGCTCCACATTCGATGGGAATCCTTGCGGCCGAATCTAAATCGTCGGTCGGAAATTCTCAGTCTGCCTCTCGTATTCCTCCTACCTATCACCGAATCATCGTGTCGAATCTACAAAAAAGCGTAACAAATGAGGATATTCGCGAGCTTTTCGAAGATATCGGCTCGTTGGTGCAGTCGAAGTTAGTGAGACCCGGCACTGCAGAGGTAGTCTATCGATCGCGAAAGGACGCAGTTAAAGCCGTGGACATTTATCACAATCGCCAGCTCGACGGTGAGCCCATGAAGTGCATGCTGGTGAATCCTAGGCCGCTGCCAACGGTTGCTCAGCCGTCGGCTTCCAGAAATGCAAGGTGAGAAAATGCTATGAATATTTGGTCTTCAATTCACGCGACTAATTCTTGGTAATCTCAATAGTTCGAAGTTGCCTATCCCTCTACCTTACAGTTTAATTACCTAACTAGTTGATCCTTCAGGACTTTGAAGCACCTCCAGTCCCAGTGATGTTTGCAACAAGTATTGGGTGAAATTGGACCTGTAACTATTATATCAGGCCCCTTACCGCGACTGTCACTTGAAATAACGTCCTAGGCCTAAGAGGCTAGGACTTTGATTGGTTGCTATTCACTAGGAAAGCCGAGTACCATGGCAACACAAGATAATAACAAAGTCACCGTCTCTTTCAACGCAAAAGAGTGACATATTTTTAGCCCACCTCAAGAGCAGGGCTAGATTTTTCTTCTAACAATGGAAATATGTATCCAAATACTGGACATGTTGTCATGGTACCCAGCTTTCCTAGTGAATAGAAACCAATCAAAGTCCTAGCCTCTTGGGGCTAGCTAGGCCTAGGACGTTATTTTACGTAGCAGTCGCGGTAATGGACCCATGCTGCTTGAAACGTTTTTGTTTTTGTCAATAATATCCGTAGGGAGGTTGTAAACGTCGAGTATCAACTCACACGACGCGACGAAACAACCCAGTATCTAATACCTCACCTCAATATTTGTATTATTCGTTATTTCAGACCGACTGGCAGTAACGCACACTTCCGCGGGGCCGTTTCTACCAAGTTCCAGACGAGCAAGAAATCAACCGTTTTTCCAGATATGGACACAATTCACAAAGCACTCTTCAAGCGTTCTTGAATCAAGTCCATATATCTTTTGTATTACTACTCACCATTGTTATGTGACAAAGGACAAAGTTCACATTAATCAACACTTTTAGAGTATTTAGAGATAGATTATATTATAGTTTACTTTTATTGGAGGCTTAATTAATACTTTGTAAGAATACCAGTGCAAGTTTAACATTGGTCACAACTCTTAAATTCATTACTTTAGGATAACAAGCTTGTTAGATTTCAAGTTTATTATTTCAAACATTAATCTTCAATGAAAAGAGTAAATTTGCCGACTTTATGTAGTTCCGTTACTTTCTGTAATGAATGAATGACGTAGAATTTTATGAGAACGTGCGGAGTATTTTCCGCAGACTATAATTTTCACAATCAGTTGAATAGTGATTGACGTGGATCATGCCTAGCCCACAGGAGAAAGACATTTTCATGCGTTGCCGTTCTTTCATATCGTTTTTTCAAATGACGGTGTTTTTCGTGTATCCTTCGTTTATATTTTGGTATTTATCTGTACCATTACCATACTAGATGTTTTCAATTTGAAATAAATGATCAACCTGTAAGCGAATGTCTACGTTCAAGTTCTTCATAAGAATAGTGATTGACGTGGATCATGCCTAGCCCACAGGAGAAAGACATTTTCATGCGTTGCCGTTCTTTCATATCGTTTTTTCAAATGACGGTTTTTTTCGTGTATCCTTCGTTTATATTTTGGTATTTATCTGTACCATTACCATACTAGATGTTTTCAATTTGAAATAAATGATCAACCTGTAAGCGAATGTCTACGTTCAAGTTCTTCATAATGTAATCAGTTATTATTTACCAATACAGAGAAACCTCTATCTATAATTTTTCTACAGACCAGGTAAAATGAACCATCCAGGAAAATTTACCATTGGTTTATATGGGAGAAGGGTGAAAAAAAATGATTGATGGACGCAGAAAAACGATGGATAGAGGTTTCACTGTACCCAATTCCCTGCAAAGACCATCTACACTAGAAGAACAAAGTCATGTATTAGTAGTTTTGTGCGTGTCCATAAGTCTTGGTATTATACGTAATCCGGTTGAGGAGACCGCTTTCACGATAATTGCTATCGAGTGGACGAAGAAGATTGAAATTTGATACACATAATCCTAGCTCGTAACGATCACTTGTCAAACTGGGGATATTATTCTTGATGCCCGACTTTGTCTATACCCACTGTGTGAATCTCCAATTAGATGTGTTGTACAACAATTAGTATCATCCGTGTGTGCTGTGCTCTAGTCTATCCAGCTAGCTCATCGCTTCAGAAAGTCTCAAAGATTCAAGTCTAGTTCTATTCTCATCTTGAGTGATGATTAATAAACACTTACAATTATATTGGAACATAATATTTTTATTTACAATTTACATGTTTCTTTTCATAGTTCATAACATTGTATTGTAGGTTACCATTTTCTGTTCATCATTACGATACATGCGTTCGTGGAATACATTTTTCAAGCATGCACAATATCAGCGACAATTTTCTTATCACAATTGCATTGTACGTAATGTGGCACATCTAAATTTGAAATTAAAAATGTCTTCAACTTTCATTACCAATCAAACTTACAAACTATCTTCGATGAATTGAATCAATATTTAACTAGATGTGGCTCGATTGATAATTCACATTGAATCATCTTTAAAAAGTATGTAAAACAGTAAATATGTTAACCCAGAGTATAAACTTCAGCGTCATAATAGTGAGAAGTTCATTTCAAAAATCAAGGTCAACTCAACATCATAGAGTAAGAATACTTGCATCCATCTTTCATATACTTACTGAGAGCTGTGTATTTAATATCAATGTCTAGTTACAGTAAACAACACTATAAACGTCAGTCACAACTCGCAAGTAATGACTTTATGCCGGCTTCTTCCAAACATTTCACTTACACAATCTTGTAACAGGTTACATTCCTTGGCAGTAATTAGAAAATGGCTAGCTCACATCAAGTCACATAAACACCTGAATATCTAAGGGTAAAAAACAAATATACAATTAATAATCTATAATCGAGTAAACTAACCATTATAAGACGGAGCTGGATTCAACTCTCGAAATGAGTCTACATATAAAATGCTACAGAAAGAGTATAACGGATGAACGACCTATTTGTATGAATGCTACAATCGCTAAAAAACATGATGGCAACCGACAAAGCTAAAAGCTCTTCCAAGTAATATGACCTTAACCTAAATGTATCACTCACAACACACACACATACATTCATCTTCAGTTGAGCTTACAATAAAACAACTACGCTCAGTTCTGGCTAGTGCCTGCGATAGCCGTTGATCGACATGGGCCTATGACTAGGTTGAGGGCCCAGTCGAAGGACTTCAGCGTAGGATTTCTCGAGGCGTTTCAGTTTGGCCACTTCTTGCGACGCAGAACTGAGGAAAGGTTTGTATTCCCAGACAGACTGTTGCTGTCCAGGGGCTGGAGGGGTGTTATTCGGCGCCACCCCCTCGCGATTGTACCACGCACCGAACGTGCCTGGCGATTGTGGTCGAGACGACGGGGCGCTGTCAGTCAGCCGCTCGGCGAATCTCGAGTCGCGTCTCTTCCTCGAGCTTCCCGCCTTGTTGGCGTAGGACACGGCTGCACCGCCGACCAGTGGCGACTCGATCCGCTCCACTCGTTCCGCAACCGACGTTTTCATCGATTTCGACGGAGAGTTTTTCCTACTATTAGATTTCTTCTTGATACCGACACCGATCGACAAATACTCGAGGATGTCTTGCTTGGGAGGCGATTTCTTTGGAGCTTCTGCTTTCGTTACTGGAACCGCTTGTAGCTCTGCACTGGAAACCGTTGCCGTTTCGCTTTCTGGTATTTTGATGGTATCTGGAAGGCTGTGCGTAATTGCAGCCAATTCCTCTGCGATACTTGTCGTGTCGTCTTCGGTGACAAACGAGTCGGTAATGCTTCCTTTGCTCGGGAAGTTCAGCGGCAGGTCTTCTCTGGCTGGAGTGACCGGAGGAACTTTCGGGGTCTCCACTATTTGCAAGATATCGTCCAACAACGGCAGTTGCTCGCCTTCGTCTTTGTTCTCGGCCGCTCGCTTGAGTACGTTGAAGATCTCTCTGAACAGCTGGCGATATTGAGGTTTCTTGCGGAATCGGCTCTCGACGGGATTGGCGTCGTCGTAGATGCTGAAACGACAATCGTTCCCGTCGGCGATGGAACACAAGAACGAGCCAGGAGGGGGATCGTTATCCGTCTGCGTCGTTTTGTTGCTAGTCTCGTCGGAGAATCCGGACGAGGAGGTTTCCGCCTCGGAGAAGTCGGTCGGGGTCATCGAGAACGTCTTGCCAGCCGGAGCGCCGTTACGTTGCGTACTCTTGTTGTTGGAACGCTCCTTGTTGTTCGGTACGACCGCGTCCGATTGGTCGCCGTCTTTCGTGGTGAAACTGTTGAAGTCGCCGGACATTTGCAGCTCTTCTTGCAGCGACAGAGAGTTGGCGGTGGTCGAGTGACGCTTGCAGTCGTTGGGTCGCTGCATCTGCACCAGCGCCTCGTATTTCTCCACGAGCACGCGGTACGGGTTGTCGTAGTGGGGGTGGTGGGCAGGATCCTGAAAACAGCATTCCATTGACGTTCACGTTCTATGCTTCCTCGTACGTTTGCATTTCAGAAATTCAACAATGAACGTACATCGTGGATTGAATGTGTATTTTTTCCTACTTTTAAAGCCACATATAGATCTCTAGCTAGGGTTAATTTGATAGTAATGTGGGCACTTGGCCTACCATTCTGGTTGGCCTATAATATTTTATAATTTTATTGTGGCCCAAAGCATTTTTTAAATTTGATTATTACAACTTCCAAACATTATAAGCTGCTAATATGAATAAAAAAGAACAGATGACAGTACATCCGTAATACCGGTAATGATTAGTAATTCTAGTAAGTCTACGTATCAGTTGGTATCGCTGCCGACAACCAACAAGCTGCTCACCCCGATTTGTAACATGACCGTGCTGCGATGCGTCTCGCTGATGAGTGAGTTAACGACGCTCACGTCCTCTTCCTCCTCGTGGTCCATCAAGATGGACGACAACTCGTCTTGACCCCGACCGTCAACGTGGCGTAGACAGCGTCCGCAGAGGTGACCTTGCCTGGAAACACAAGCCACGTTATCAAGTCCCACTACGCGACTGTCAATACCAGGATCTACGTAGGCTCGAAATGAGAAGAGATGTTGCAAAAACCAGCAGCTTACCTCGTTAATAAACGAGGTAAGCTGCTGCTTCGTCCGTTACATGTTCACATTACCACAATATACGTAGATTTTTCTACGTAGTTCTCTTCAACATTGTTCGTAAACCTACTATATGACAAAAACATCCAAGTTGAATTATTTCTTGATTTTGTATATATATTTAATAATTTATAATAGATCTAATTACAATAATAATAATAATTCATAACAATAATAAGGTAGTAACTTGGGTCTGAAATCTTCAGTGTGAAAGTGGATGACCTTGATTATTAAAATTGTGGTCAATGACTTGATGTGCAAGACTAAAAACTATTAGTAACGTTTTGCCCTCGATCAACGATACGGAAAACAATGATTGTATTATCACGAGCTGACGTTGACAAATTGAAGGCAAAAAAACGTGATTTACTGCATTCAGCCTACTTTCAAATTGCAAATCATTGAAGTTGAATTTAATTAGTTTATATATTGAATATCAATTAATTCTTCTGGTTTTGGCTCATTGAGTTGATAATTTCTCGATCACTTGAAATTCATGGTGGTACTAGGACTAAACACAAGCAGTTGGTACATATCACCCTAATGTTCTACGCATTCGAGCGAGTTTATGAGACAATGTTGACTTGCTATGAACGTAGCGTTGAACTCGTCGGACAAGAACACAATAATTATCAAAATACTGAAGAATTTTGACATTTAATACCATTCTACGCATTAGTTATGACCAGAAAAATGATAGTCCTACTTTGCTTAATCGTCTCAAATGCATTCTCACAAGGCAACGGCTGTAGCCATTAAACAGAGCACATTAAGTTTGTACAGACTACCGGTATGTCTTATGTTTTTCTTGCAGTTTGAACACAAATTCAAGTTGACAATACCTTTATGTTATAAGTGTATAGTTTTTATTACCTGACTGCTTCTAGGGTAGAGATTTCTTCCTGCATAGATTTCATGTCCGCTTCCTTCTGTTTCAGAATACTGAGCTGCTCCTCCAGGGAAAAGTTGTCCTGCAAAGAATCAACTTGATTAGCTCGTTTGAATACTACAAACGCACATTGATCACCCAGGATACTGATAAACATAGGGCCTATAACAGAAATATAATAATTAGATCTTCGCTATGATTACAGTGCGTCGTTAAACACAATATATAAAAATATATATATAATACAGTGGAACGTCTTTAGTACGTTTTTCAGGGGGCCAGACAAAAAAACTTGGCAGCAAAGTGAAAACCTTACGAGATAAACTATTCAACATGAGGGAGCATATAGATGAGATCAAACAATATAACTTGGCCTATCAAGGTTAAAAACGTAATACAGAGAAACTTACTGAAGAGGTTAAAAACTGATATATCTAACAATGCTTCTGTATAATATTATCATACTTGGCTATATGGTATGTTTGATTTATTGTTGTAATTAATATGCACAAACACTTCAAAAAATCTATTTTATTAGCTTCTATAGGCCTAGAAAATCCCATTTAAAAAATGTGCTCAATTATTGCAAATAAGCAAGTCATCTTCAGAAGAACATAATAATAACAATAATTGAGATATAAAAATAATCATGATGTCACCATACCTTGAGCATCGTTGCCATTTGCTCTTCGAGTTCAGACACTTTCCGTTGCTCTTTGGTGCGCTGCGATCTCAGCTCTTGCAGCTGCCCGAGTAGATTGATCACTTCCTCGTCGTCGGCCAGCTCTTTCATGTCGACGTCGTTGTCTGCGAGGACTTGCTCAGCTGGCCCCGTGCCGTTGGTGACGGCCACGCTGGTCACGCTGGCGGGGTTCGAGCAGACGGAGGCCTTCCTCTGCTGGCGTCGCCGGTAGCTGTCCTGCTGGAGCGTCACTTCGTCCAGGTTCCGCTGTAGTTCTTCGCATCGCGCTTCCAGCGAGTCGTTACTCAGGCACAAGCTGGAGAATACAACAGTTACATTATTCCAATTGTTCAATTCATATCGAACATACTACTACGACAACAGATAACTGTTGAATGGTGTGTGTTGATAACGAACTATTTACGGTATTGAATACTAAATTACTGTTGTATAAGATTATTATGTTTGAATACATTTCTCTGATCCATATTCTACGCAATACATTCTTCTGATTAGCATGGACGTAATAAATACATATGGTTTCAATAGTAGGATACTTTACCAATAATACATTTCTCTATTAAATTTTATATTTTCATTATATTCTTCATTACACTCTGCAACAATAAATGAAATAAGATCTAATGAACTTTAATCTTATTAACAATTACTTTAGTATAACTTTCAACAATTTGAATGTTTTCCAACTCCTTCATATAATCAACTACCGGTATTGGTCGCCGAGTGAAAAAACATAATTCCTATCTACAAGCCAGTTAGCTAATTGATCTTGCTGGCAATAATTGTTATAGGGCCTGATAGGAAACTCTTACATTTCCAAACAATTGGCCAATTGCCTTTTTTTCTTTTTTTTTTAATGCTGCTTAACAACCTCACCAAAAGCTAGGTTACACGGGGGTTTAAATGAGCGGATGATAATGAAACGATGAAGAGATAATAGATGAAAGGACGTTTACAAAAACCCATGCCTTATGCGGGACTCGAACCCACGCCCAACGATTGCTTCAGATACTACCGCTAGCGATAATTGACTGAGCCACCGATCTCATTTGTGATTAATTCTCATTTAGATCTCACTTGTGAATGAGATCTCGTCCATGTAATTCTGTTTCGGTTGGTAACATGCGAAAGGTAAAACGCACCTCTTGATATGTTTCTTGTCGGCAGAGTTGTCCAACGCAAGTCTCTGATTGGCCCGCTCCAGATCCTGGATACTGACTTCCAGCTGCTCGTAGATCCGCAGGCGCGAGTCGTTGACTTCTCGCAGGGCCGCGGTTTGTTTCGTCAGGTACTAGCAACAGAGGAGCAAACATTACAGTTAAATGCAGTCAATCAACGTTAGAGGAAATAGTTTGATATTTTAACCACTACGGATGAGATGTTATACATTTGAATATATATTTCTCAAAACCCAGATAACCATTTAGATTGGGCCAGGGGGTGTTCCCACCACTTCTTCTAGGGCAGTCTTTTTATCAGTCGGTTCCTGCCAGTTCCGACTTCTTCTTCCTCTTCTTCACTACTACTACTATCCTCTCCTTCGTCTTTTCTTCTTACGAGTTCCCTCCACCGATCACTATCTTCCCACCATCTCTCGTCTAGCACTTCCTCCCATTTTTCTCCTCGGTTAACTACCCCACACCTTACCCCCTCCTGCCACTTCTCTCTTGGTCTTCCTACTCTTCTCTCAACTCCATTGTTTTCTGCTATCTCAAACATTGCTCTCGGTATTCTCTCCTTTTCCATTCGTCGCATATGCCCGTACCACCTAAGTCTCGCCCTTTCCATTTCAAATAATGACTTTTCCACTCCCACTTCTATTTGAATATTCACATTCGAATAATCATACAAAATAAATAATGCCTAATTTACAGATATAGTTATTTTGTGGATAATTATAGATGCGATATAGATCAACAGAGCAGAGGGTACTGAGTAATACCAATATGGTCCTGTGCTAACTTTGAACGTCACTTTATTCATGTTTACAAAATAACATCCGTTAAGCAGGACTCGATGCTGACTGTAGCTTAGCCGACTGAGCCAGAACGGTGGTCAGGGAGATTGTTTCATGTTGGTCACATGCGTTACGTTGTTCCATGTATATCATATTGTGATGGCTCATGAACGCAGTATGTGCATTGTGAGATGAGCTTAGAATTAGGAAAACCTAGAATGAAATATATTTTGTCAGCTCACTCTACATCTATATAGAGACCTTGGGATAGTTCAGAAGGTTAAAAGCCCTACATTCTACGTGTTGCTATGGTTGCCAAGTGTGCTATTGGTTGCAGTCGGTCTTGCAAGCCTAATGTTCAATACAAATGTCCGTAATAATTAGTTTTTTCCATTATTTCTCATCCAGTTATTGTAAAATTACTAACAATGTGTACGATGGTCGTTTTCATATCCAGAAGAAATGTTGGGAGATTTTGAAGAATTTTCGTTTTTTAAATATTTTTCTTTCAAGTTATTCTTATGGGATTTTCCAAATTATCCAATTTTTTCAAAAGATTTTTCCGAAAAACTATTGCACTATATACTGGTATGACACCAATGTAAATAAAAAGTTTATCAATTTGTATAGTTTCTTTTCCTGACCTGTATGCCACGCACAAAATTTGTATCAAAAAATGATAATTAAAAACGAAGACCATTTTTTTTTCTGGCAAGTGCAAAATAGAAGTCTCCGGTATGCCCATCTAAGCATTACTGAAAATGTGTATGATGGTCGTTTTCATATGCTGTGAAAATTTTAGAGCTTAACTGAAGAATTTTTGTTTTTCTAGTAATTATCCTCGAGGTTATTCTTATGGGGATATTCCAAACTTCACGATTTTTTTCTAATAAAACCGTCATACCGATTTTTCTGAAAAATAGCGCCTGTCTATTCTGATGTGACATCAATGTTTAGAAAAAGTTGGTTACTTTTCCTGACCTGTTAGCCGCGCACAAAAATACATAAACAAAATTGAGTTCGATTTTTTTTTTTTTTTAGTGAATGGAAATCTTCACCACGCTATTTAGTATTTTGACTCATTTTCATTACTACTTCACTTCGAAATCACTTCAATTTTCAGCTGAAAATGACAGAAAACCATTGAAACAAATTAGGTAGAACGTTCTGAGATGAACTTTCTTTGTGAAGCCACGTCCTGGGGTAGTCAATAGGCTCTATATATTTTTATTTTTATTTTCATTTCCATTTTCAACCTCTTCAAAGTTGTCAAACCGATTCAGCCCCAAATCAAACAAATCTACTTCAAAAACTAAAAACAAGACAATAATAAAATCGTTCTCATTCCGCTTGACTGGAGTGACAGGAAATATAGATATGCTAATTATTATCTTTAATTCAAATTAAAACATTTGTCTTGATCGTCTTATTCGAGCGGTCGTTGTACCATTACAGATAACCTGCTTAGGAGATAGCTATTCTCTTTCTCTCGACAGACTACTTACCTTGGGAAATGCTTTCAGATTTATATCAAAATACGTCATTTCCATTTTTAAAACAAAGTGAAATTATCATTTTTACTACAAATCAGTAATTGAATAAAAAGAATCACCATTCCAAGAATAATCTGATCATGTCTTATCTAAAATGTGATTCACATTAATAAGGATCAAAATATTATGGTAATTCTTTCATTAATTCATATTGTAAACGTAAAATGCAATAGTAAGGAGGATTCTTACTTTTAGCAATGTCATACCCCATGCTTAGGAAAGGTGCAGTATTTCTTTCTCTGACGTACCTGGAAATGCTTTCAGAATAATCAAAATAAAACCACGAATGACCATAATATATGATCGATCGATATCGTCAGGCTTTGTATGTGACAGGTAACCATCGTTAAGTGATCGAACGTCAGCATTTCTTAATTGATGAAAATTAATCATTCATGAGCACAAGACTACGATAAATAGGGTATCGCCGTGTGCTATATTGTTAACTATAAAAGATATTATAATAAAAATTGGTTCCTCATTCCAATCTTTACAGAAGTCATAATTATTTTAATTAACGATATCCTGCACTTTACTGCATCACGACACAAAATACAGACAACAATTAACTTACTTTTAAAATAAATTAAGAAAAATGATTCAGTTAGGTAGGTGTGTCAAAATTAAATGATAACGATTTCATGCGGCCTGTAAAGAGATTTTTCAAATGAGAGGTCGCTCTTTTTTATGATACAGGAAAGGTACACAACCCCCCCCCCCCTCTCCCTCCCTCAACCCCCATTAACCTACTTATATCCATGTACAAGTACAGAGTTTCAAAGGCACTTCTTACGGGCCATGTAATTACAACAAACAAAAAGATTGCAATTAAGATTTACTTAGCCAACGTACTTCCAAAAAATCACTTCCTACAACTAAACGCAGTTCAATCACAGATCGAAATCACAAAACTTTCATAAATTAACACTATTTATAATTGGTTTTCTGTATGTGTGTACACTTGACACTTGCGCGCGGTTCGGTTCATCGACTGTAAAAACCAATCAAGCAAAAAGACTCCGACGAGCTCAGTGAAGGGGAAAGGCATTAATAGGAAACCGGCAGCCACAAATGGTACTAGTCACTTTAGTATTTCAAACTTGTTTCTCTGTTATTGGACCAAATCAAATGAGCAAGGCCATTCGTGTAATGATGAGTCAGGTTCGGAATCATAAGCCACAGTGAAACAGTTTCTGTCTGGACCTCTATTCCTGAGATAAATGAGATGTGAGAACAATAAAAGTGAGTGAGAAAATGATTATCTCACATGAAATGGCCAATTATTATTCCTGAATCAATTTTTCTCCCTTTTTTCTCATATCTCAATTTGTATTTAACTTCCTATTTGATGGATCTGATGGTTTCTCACAATCTTTATCGTATTTCATTATCAAGAATACTGAACCTGATGAAAAGTGAGATGAGAAAATGTTCTCACTTCTGATTAATCTCAGGAATAAGGCTCAAGCAGGTGTGTTTACCTCGATTTCTTGTGTCTGGTCCTCGATGACGTTTTGGTGTTGTTTGAGGCTGTTCTCGAGCTCCTTGTTCCTCTCGAGGAGCGTCTTGCCGAGCTCTGCCGCCAGCTGGAGATCTGCCGAGGAGAACAAGCGATTAGCACATCGTGGAATAACAACAATATGGGACAAGAGATGTCATCGAGGAAGCTGACAAAAGAAAGAAGAATGAGAAAGGAGAGAAGAAATGAATGTTATGTTGATGAAGATAGAAGAGACGTCTTTTTAATAACATCGAAACTGGATACAAATTCATTGTTCCCCAATTAAGGATATGGATATAACACAAGATCGTTTGAACGGGGTACTGAGGGGCGATCTTACCACCCCAAAGAATAATTAAAGTTTCTACTTTGGTCGTACCTTATACAGCAATAATTTCTGACTTTGGGTATTTTGTTCATTTTCTATATAGAATCGGTAATACCTATACGTCATGTATCATAGTCTTTGGAGGACAGAAAAATATATTATAATGTCTGAAATTGAGATGATGATTTCTAGTTTTCTCTGGAGATAAATATCGTCATTATCTATCTAGTTTGAGGGTTTGTGACGTCCTTTAAAGCTAGACCGTTTGAACACTTCCTCCTTATCACACTTATCGGAGAAAACGTTAATTACAATACATTTAAAAACATAAGTTCAATCTCAAGTATCAATACAGGCAGCGATAAGCCGGTCTAGGTTAATGGTCCATCACTGATTAAATCTACAAGTCATTATGAATATAGAAAAACGTGATAAAACAACGAAGAATATTCATCTTGGGTCACCAAGCTATAACGTGTCGCGTTATACGACATGGCAAGCTCGAAAAAACAACAATAATCCTTGGAATAATCCAACAATAGCTTTTGCCCCATCAGTGATTAATAATACTGCAGTAGATTTTTTCCTCTGTACGATTTCTTTCTTTCACAATAATCATATATTATTAATTATTATGCAAACTAGTTAGTTAACACCAATAGGTTCACAATTCACAATGAAGAAGTTTATAATCAACGGTAGAGAAATATGTTGATTCTCGTGTTGAAATGCGCATGAGCAACACATATTTCAAAACGACGAATTTACCTAGGAAGAAAATCGTACACCAGAAAAGTCTCTATAAATAAACCAAGATGCATTGAGGTTTGCCGGTAAACTGGCAAACCAACGCAACGCTCAATACATCTCGAAATTATAAGTATAAACATTTCTTCCACTAGGGTTCGATTTCCGCCATGATCGAAAGTGGTCTTAGGAGGTTTTCCTACCACATCATAAAATGACCACTCATCTTCCCATCATCTCATTCATCACTCACGGACATCAGTAGGTCTCAAGTCAGCAATACAGTGCGTCGTTAAACCCAATATGAATAATTGAATATAGCGAATAATTAACCGAAAGCTAGAGCTCAATGAATGGCTCCTATAAATAACGAACAGTCAAATAACTAATATATATTTTTATTATCAAGTTATAGAAAATAGATTTACTACAAAAGCAATATCATATATCTCTCGCCTTATAGGCCTATTCGCATTACCTTATAAATTACATTTACTCATTATTTTTTTTGTTTCCGCATTTAGGTATGTAGAAATTGAAGGTAATCATGTATATCGATAGTTTTGGGGTATATAGGCTACCGTATATTATTAAAGATTGACAGTATCCTCCATGATACACCCATATTTATTAAAACTCTATTTATTAAAAATATGAATAAAATGTGTTTCTACATATTTTAATGAGCTAACCTAAAAATAAACTCAATTCTGAAATCTTGGCAGGGTAATTCCATTGTTTCCGCATTCTCATATAAAAAAACTGTCGGTAAAAGAATACTACATAATAATCTATAGAGCATACGCCATATCGCGTAGACTGTGACTATAGATATGCAAGATATTGTCGGTCGGAATTCCTACTGCGTCGAGTCCGTGCTACATTCCACCGCTTTCCCTAAACAGGCATATCTCACTTAAATTTAGTTAATCACAGGTGGAAACTGTCATCCTTTGTTGTTCGTTACGTAATCCGCGACTAATCGATCAAGATAAGACAACGAACCAATTATTGTCATAGCTGGAGATCAAGTAATTGGGGAACTTTTAATAGAGATTTAAGCTATAGTGTGTATAGGCCTATAAAAGTCCGTGGGAGTCGATTTAGCGGAATATCAGTTTTTTGGTGATAACGTTTAACAACGGTATGAGATATCGAATTTTGAAAAGGAGGAAACGCAGTTATTGTCAATACCTTAAAGATGGGATTAAGTAATAACTATTTTTCTCACATTACATAATTGTCAGGCGTAAACGGTAAAAAAATGTGTATTTTCAAGCGTATACGCCTGACAATTAGGTGATTTGAGATAAATAATTATAACCTACACTATTCTGAAGGTACTGAAAATATCTGTGTTTCCTTGTTTGCAGAATTTCGATATCTTATACCGTTCAGAAGTTATCACCAAAAAACTGATATTCCGCTAAATCGACTCATTATTTATTTATACGCAGTGTATTCTGTCAAGTGCCTTGAATTAACCTGTTGGCTTTGTTCCGATGTTTACATAATCCAGTGTTACATAAAGTTCTCTGTTCATTGTTTACCAAGCCCTGCGAGATGTGAATGGCTAGAATACCGAGAGATGTAAACTCTATAGAAAGGTGGACGATAATGAATGTAGGCCCGACCAAGTAGTAATATGTTGGAGCTCGAACAACAGAGAAATGAGCGATCAAATTAGAAATTAGTTTAAACATAGAAGCTATTAAATGAATGTGCAATCGGCTGGACGAGAATCGTCTCGTCAATCGGGACACGATTTAGATACACGGTACACGATCGTCGTGTCACGTTTGATCCGCCAACAACTAGGCTAATCGGAGGGTATACGAGCGAGCCATGCCACCCTATCTGAGCCGCCTCGAACCCAATGTTCCAATGTTTTCCCGCCTTATATCCAAGCCTCGAACCCAATGTTTTCCCGCCTCATCAAAGCCTCGAACCCAATGTTTTCCCGCCTCATCAAAGCCTCGAACCCAATGTTTATCCCGCCTTATCAAAGCCTCGAACCCAATGTTTTCCCGCCTCATCAAAGCCTCGAACCCAATGTTTTCCCGCCTCATCAAAGCCTCGAACCCAATGTTTTCTCGCCTCATCAAAGCCTCGAACCCAATGTTCCAATGTTTTCCCGCCTTATTCAAGTCTCGAACCCAATGTTTATCCCGCCTCATCAAAGCCTCGAACCCAATGTCTATCCCGTCTTATCAAAGCCTCGAAACCCATGTTTTCCCGCCTTATTCAAGCCTCGAACCCACGCCCACAAAAACAGCACCTTAGCCGACTGGGCCACGCGGGCGTCCTCGTAATTAATACACGATATCGATACGAAATGAACGAGTTCGATGGCTCGAAGAGAATGTTGTTACTCTCGACAATAGAGCAATTAATAATAACGTTGTGCTCTCATTATCAGCTTTTGCTTTCAATAAACGACTGGTGAAAAAAAAACATCAATCAATTTCCTTGTTCTCATAATTCGCGATTTCTCGTATATTAGGCCCAGATCATCGGGTCAAAATAATCTAGAATCGTCCTCCATCCAATCTGAAGACCGTAGTTAATCACATATTGATTATTGTCAAGTTATGGTTATTGGATCACGATTTAATTAAATTATGTAATCATAATTAAACCATAATACATATAAAGTAAACCACCAGTAGGTTTCCTGTTCTTGATTGATTGGTACACGAGCATTGGATGTCCTAACAAAATGAATTATGTTCCATTTCAGAACCACGTACGGTAATTGAAAATCCAATGTACCACAAATTGAAATCTTATATTTCAGAAATATGTTTTGTCATTACTAATTATTTTCAACAAATACACACATAAAAGTGGAGAGTTGTTAGTAAATAAAAGACACTAGTAAACCACATAACTTTCTTCCCATAGACTTTCCGTGTCTAGCATTTATTAGAGCTAATAGCAACACAATCTTACATAAGGTCCACGATTTTCCCACCTCAGTTCGAACAGACGCAATACACGGCCGGTCAACGTACTGCCAACATTGCAGGCGCAATCAAATCATGTAATGGACACGAAATGCAACGAATAAGACACAAATATAGACACGTTCGAATATCACCCGATTCGAGAGCAAACCACTGACGGAGAAATTTACTCAAATCATAATTGAAAATGATTATAAGTTTCTTTTATTTATTAATTGGAATTTTCAAATATAGACATTTATGTCGATACCGGTATGTGTAGACGTAGATTTTATTTTTAATTGAATCAGTTGATGAGCCCTGGATTGAGATACATGTCTAGGGTTTGATGTAGTAGGAAGAAGTAATATTTTGAGGCAGGGTCTATGGATGTGCAGAAAGACTTGGGTTGTCATGACCCTCGGCGGGCGTTGTTGCTGTTGTTGTTGTTGCGAGAAATCTAAATGACGAAAGACCACCAAACCCTACCAACCCAACTAAATGTCTCAACTTCTTATCTTGACTATCCATATGAATAAGATTTTGACCTTACTTTTACCATGTTTTTTTTTTTATTTTAATAACATCGAAACTTGATACATAATCATTGTTCCCCTATTAAGGCTAAGGATGAGAGTAGGATCGTTTGGACGGGGCACCACAAGGGCGATCTTACCGCCCCATTTTATTATTATTTTCAATGAAGTGGAATGAACTTCGACGCCAGGTCTTCGCTGTCTGTGACCACACTTCTTCGCCGCAGATAAAAGTCTTCAGTGGCCGAAAGTCCGGAACACATAATAAGTATTGAGACAATGTGATTCCAAATTGGATGAAAATGAATGAATACAAAATTAACAAATAGAAATAACCGAACCAAACCTAACCTATATATACTAACTTAGTATAAACTATAAAACCAACATGTATTTTAATTCAAATTACCAGTTATAGGCCTACTATATAACACTAACAATGACAAACATGGCTGCTTGTAAATAACCACTTCCGATATTTTAATTTTACAAATTTTAAAAAGTATTGTAGAAAATTGATAATACAGATTAGTAATTGGCAGCATGTTCAGGAATTTAAAATTTCGCGGGAAGCGACAAATTGTAGGGTGACCATGCAGATTTCAAATTGGACCAAGTATTAAAAGTGTATGTTTTATTTGAATACATTCATGATACAAGATGTCAATGTTGTCTTAAAATTAGTGAATTTTCAACAATTCGGGTTGATTAGACGAGGTAATGGTTACAATGGGCTAGATTTTGTTTTACTTTATCAATACATCAATACATATTTCTATATTTCCTTCCTCAACTTCTTAATTATTCCAAACTTCTAAGTGACTAGCAGGCAGGAATGCGTGAATTGGGTCGAATTGTTTACTGAATTGGTCAAGTAACATCGCGAGTAATTGGTGAATTATTACATTCTTCTTCTTTCAATATACCGGTAAAAGAGAAAATATTGGTAAATGCATGTGTAATTTAGTGATTGTTGTAAACTTGTTATTTGTAATCTAACTTCGTGCCACTTTTACTGCTGGTTTTTCAATAATCCACACAATTAAAATTGAAAATTAAAATGTTCAGCTCAGTGAAATTAATAATATTTTTATAGAATAAATTAAAATTATACACACAAAAAATACCTACATAACGCATGTATGAAGATTATTTAAATTAATTAAAAATAATATAAATATGATTACCTTCGGGCCCTTGAAGACATTCCAACTCAATGGAATAATCCCAACAATCCAATGAATTCAAAGTCGACGTTTCTAAACTATTTTTTCCATTAACACTCATCGTTAACAAAAATCAACCACTCCGTAAACGAATTAAATAAATCGATACACGATCACCACCGATTCATCGTAACAAAAACACAAAATCAATTAAAATAACGAACTAATAATCCAAGTTTGAAATGTGCCGATAGCTAGTACTGCAGTGCAGTGCGAAGTGCGGCTAGATGTGCTCGGTTTGGCATCGACGACGCGACTGTCTCGATCTCGGATCGGATCGGCTGTGCCGAGCAAAAACTCACTCGAGCAAAACGTTCCCTTAGCCACAGGTGGATACAGTAGAAGAATAATAAAAATACAAACCAATGGAAAAAATCGAACCGTGAAGCGTTCTCTGATTAGGGAAAGTAACAAAACGTTATAGGAACGTAATATATATATATTTTTTTTTAAGAGTTAATATATGAAAGAAGTATGGAACCTTACTTTAAACTTAAATATTACCTTCTCACACCTTAAGTGCTATTATTACATATCTAAACCTAACCTAAATGATCATGACACTGTTATCTGCTAATGACTCTGTATTCTTATTCTTCCATGTCATATTTTTATTTTTTATTTTATTTTATTATTTTTATATTAATATTACAATGTATATACTATGTAAATCTTACTCTGACGATACCCATACTTGTATTATGTACTAGTCTACGGGAGGAAAATAAATAAAATACAATCAATATCGATCGATTCATTGGATAATATCGATCGAGATAATTGCGTATAAGATCGACTGTTTCACGAAATCACCGTGAAAACGTGAGTATACTTGACGCCTTATTATAACCATCCACAACAAGACCTAATAAAACCTCCAAGACAGACATTAACGGTTACAGATGGAGCTTATACATGTACACGATCCTCGATATTTATTGGCAGTTGAATATTAAAAGTACAGTTACATGTAACTGAAGGTATTTATAGCTGTTATTGTTACGAGTACCGGAAGTAATGAGCTGCTGGATAGCCGGCTCGATGAATGGTAAAATGTATTGGTGTCATTAAGGAAGCGATTGGTAGAACTTTGGAGAGACAATGAACAATAATTGTAGGCGTGAAAAATGACTAACCGTATTGTGTGTACATGATGTATGGCCGAGGTGCACCTTGTCCCTGAATATGTCTTTCTAATGAAGCAAGAACAAGAAATTATCAGACAATGTTTGATGGCCGATTAGTTGGTAGCTTACTTATTTATATTGGATTCCACGACTCACTGTGCTGATAACTAGGACCTATTGACGTCGGATAAATGGTTACTAAGATGATGAGATGATGGGATGATGAGATGATGGTTTCTTAGGTAATGGGCAGAATAGTGTGCAGGAAGATGTCATGGCCTATTTCATAGTAACCATCCCGGCATTAGCCTAGACTATTGAGGGGGAATACACCTATCCCCAAGGGTTAACAACTCCTGAAATCCGGTGTACACTTGCCATGAAATCCATGATATCACTTGAAATCCCCTTAAATATCTGAAATCACCTGAAATCAGGTGTACACCAAATTTGCGAGTTATAAACACCTCGCTTATAGAGATGGACGGTGGCTGGGATCGAACTATGTCCCTCACCTCTCGGATCACACGGTGCTAGAGCGTTCTAGCTACTGAGGTAAGAAAATGGGTGATTGTCTCTATCTCTGTGATATGCACGCGGCTATCAATATTAATGAGCAATGTTGCGGCAATCAATACGTGGCATGCGGCACGTAATGTGGTTTGCACTCAAAATACGACGAACAAGAAAATAAGACGTCATCTAATTCGATAATGTATAGTTTTTAGGCGCAATCGGTTACACCACTTCTGAGAAAAAAAAACATTATGAAGTTTTTCAAAACCTCATACAAATAGGCAAATTTGGAAAAAATATTTCTTTTGAATACATTCAAATCTATAAGGAATTTTATATAAATACTGGTACAAATATTTCTATATTTCACACGAATCGAATCAGTTGTTCACTTAAAAAAAGTATAAAGTAATTTTTTTACATCAGTGTTGCGTTTTCATAGTTTTAAACTTCAAATACTACTTCATCTAAATTTTCTTCATTTCCGACAAATCACAAAACCATTGTTATATGAAGTGTTCATAATGTCAGTGCCACCAATAAGTGTTATGTAGAAATAATAGATGTTCACTATACTTCAACAAACGGCATAACTGGCAGATATAGAAAGGTTTAGTTTTAGTTTCAGGT